>VZTI01003226.1:333669-534287 GCA_013397865.1 Struthidea cinerea
TTTTTTTAATGCAAACCTGTCCCTTTTACGTAGTGTGGCAGGAGAGGAAAGCAAGCGTTCTACAGATGATGAAGCTGCATTGCTGGAGAGACTGGCAAGACGGGAGGAGAGACGCCAGAAACGCCTGCAGGAGGCCCTGGAACGCCAAAAGGAATTTGACCCCACGATCACAGATGGGAGCTTGTCGCTGCCCAGCAGGAGAGAAGTAAACAACGTGGAGGAAAACGAGACCACGGGGAAAGAGGAAAAGGCTGAAACACGCCGAGGACGCTATGAGACTGAGGAGACGGAAACGGTCACCAAATCGCACCAAAGGAACAACTGGAGGCAAGATGGGGAAGAAGAGGGAAAAAAAGAAGAAAAGGACAAGGAGGAGGTACAGGAGGAGAAACCAAAGGAGCTCCCTGTAGAGGAAAATCAGGTAGATGTGGCTGCAGAAAAATCCACAGATAGAGAAGAGGCAGTAACTGTAAATGCAGAGGAACACAAAGCAGAGAATGATACAAATGCTGTGCCCGAAGGGACGCAAAGTATAACTGATGCTGTAGATAAGGAGAAGCTCAGGGATGAGGAAAAGGCTGAGGAAGAAAGGAAGGAAGCAGAGGAAAGGGAGAGGTTAAAAGCAGAGGAAGAAAAGAGGGCAGCTGAGGAAAGACAAAAAGCAGAGGAAGAAAAGAGGGCAGCTGAGGAAAAACAGAAAGCAGAGGAAGAAAAGAGGGCAGCTGAGGAGAGGGCTAAGGCAGAAGAGGAAGAGAGGGCTAGGGCAGAAAAGGAGAAGAGGGCAGCTGAGGAAAGAGAGAGGGCTAAAGCAGAGGAGGAGAGGAGGGCAGCTGAAGAAAAACAGAAAGCAGAGGAGGAAAAGAGGGCAGCTGAGGAGAGGGCAAAGGCAGAAGAGGAAAAGAGGGCAGCTGAGGAGAGGGCAAAGGCAGAAGAGGAAAAGAGGGCAGCTGAGGAAAAGGCTAAACTAGAAGCAGAGAAATTAAAGGAAAAACAAAAGATGGAAGAACAGAAAATAGAAGATAAACAGGTAAAGGAGAAGAAAGTAGAAGACAAAAAACCTGAAGCAGCTTTCTTAAAAAAACAGGTACAGTAAGCATTTTGAACCGAATTAAGACACCTGTGGTTTGTGTGAAATGCAATGCAAGAAAAGATTGAATTGGAATTTCCTCACAGATCTACTCCTGTACTGAAGTTACTAATACTTGTGCTGTCGCTCTCTCTTTTTAAAAATAAAGCCCCTCCTGCTTGCCAGTAATTCAGTGCACAACAGGCCTGACCTCACTCCATCCTTCAAAGAAAACCTTGCATGTTCAGACCTCTGCATGTGCTTTTGCTGCCTTTTTTTTCCTCAGCTGCTCTAAACTGGCCTAATGCAGTGACACATGAGGTGGAGGCAGACACATCTTGGCACAAAACGTTACGAGCACCTGTGAAACCGTGTGAGGAATGCTGTGTGCTAAATGCAGTCACAAGAAAGGGCTCTGTACTGGGACATTGTGAGCATGATGCCGTGCAAGGGAGAAAGGCCCCGATGGGGGGAACCGGGAGCATTTGGAGAGGGTGCAGGGGGCACAGCTGCACATGGAGGTGTGGGCACAGCAGCGTGTGATGCTGGAGTTGTGGCTGCACACAGGGTTGGTACATGAGCACGGTGTGGAGAAACAAAAGTGCAAACAGATGGCGGTGTTTCCGTGTTAAAAAATAAATAAATTATTGAAAACCCAACAACAAAGGAGGAAGAAAAAGTGGAAGCTAAAAAGGGAAAGCTGCCAGAAGAGAAGCTCCAAGCTACCTCCATAAAAGATCAGGTAACTCATAAACCACTGATTTAGATGTGATAGGGAAACTTGAGATATGAAAAAAAATAAGGCACCTATAACTGAAAGTTGCTTCTTCAGCAAAGGACTTAAACTTGTGCTCCACTTCAAGAACATGGGTAATCCTGCTGAAATAAATAGGGATGAAGCTCCTTAAGTGCTTAAAATTAAGTAAACTCTTAAGTAGCTTGTTCTTTTGGGGCTTTGGGGCCAATTCCTGTTTGTCTTAAAACAAATATTTCAGGAAACTCAGTTCAGTCAATAACACAAATATGGTTTTCCCCCTAGGGATGAATTTTTCAGGACAGTATCAACTAATCATCCTTCCCTGGTTTCCTCTCACTTTACTGTGAACTTTTTCCCTATGAATGAAACCTGCTCTAATAATCATCATCATAATGATAATTAATAATAATCATCATAGTGATAATAGTCATCATAATGACAATAACAATCTAGGCCCCTTGGCCACCTGACTGCCTCAACTAATAATTCCCCTGCAAACTGCAATACCCCGTGATATAAACTGTGCATACCCAAGATTCTTCTTTTGTTTTAAAGAGAAAATCCACAAAATTTACTGCATTGCATTTCCACTGTAAACACAGGAGCTGGTGCCATGGTGTTTTACTGTATGGTAAGTAAATAAGATTTGGGGACCATTTACTCTTCAGGATACAGCTGCACACAGGGAGCCATGTCCAGTGCTGTGCAGCAGCTGGGGTTTTGGTCCAGTGCAGCAGGTCTCAGAACAGCCCCTGCTTCTGATTAGGGGAGACTGGTCAGAGACTGGTCAGAGCCTTGGAAGTTTGGACCCATTTGGGTTCAGCCAGATCTGTGTGACTTAAAGGCAGCCACAGCACAGATTGCTGCCAGTCCCGTGGCTTGGGAACACTGAGGGTTGTAGAGGGTCCACTCCAGGGTCCTCAGTTAGCAGATGAGTTTGGAACATGCTGTAGATGCTTAGCTCACCCTTAGACAGTGGTGAAGAAATAGCTGCACACAAAATAAGGGATGGATTATGATGCTTTTACTGTCCTCCTAGAAACAGAGACTAGACAGAATAAGGGAATAAAGGTGGGTATTTATTTGAAAGGCCTTCAGAGGTACCCCTGGGGAGCCAGAGGCTGCTGCCAAGATGGACCCCAAGATGGATGGCAGGTCACGAGTCCTTCACACTTTTATAGGTTTGATTCATTTACATGTCAGGGTTAATTCTCCAATTAAAGCTTCAGTTTAATGATGTAATTTCCCCAAGCTTGCCCCCCCCTTTAGAGTCTTTGGTTTACACATTTTGGGCCTAGGATGGTCTGAGTGTCCTTGGAGAGCAGGCCTGGAGAGGCTTTGTTGAGTCTAACTAGCCATGAGAGAGCAGAAATTAACAGGCTACAAGAAACTTCAGAGCTACACGCTAAATAGTACAGAACTTGAAAAATATAAAAGTTAGAACCTAAGGCATCAATTATATTAAGACAGAACCAGTTTCCACTATTCGCTTTTGCATGCAATCTTTGAATATTACAAGTAAATGTAAAGAGGAGTCTGTAACTGACCACAAACTTTGATTTGTGGGGAACTTGAGACACAGTTGTCCTGCTCGTTCTTGTGTAGAGCTCGGCCAACTCTCCCTGGAGCTCTCATCATGCTTTTAAACCCTCCCCACTGGGCTAGATTATTCCAGGAAATTGGCAAGACTTACAAGAGTTACTTGTGATTTTAGTGTTTCCATCTTTGGATGCTCAAGCTGAGACAACTTAATGGAATCCCACTTCTAGTGCAATGCTGAATACCCATCCTGAGCATTCAAAATGTCTTGAAAATATCAATTGTTGCTTCTTTGCTTGTGAAGAAAATTTGATGATCAGGCAAGATCAGGCTCCCATCTCCACCTCTCCCCCCCTTTCCAGGACATGCAAAGTCAGTGAGGTCTCTTTCTGAATGTGCATGCAGCTAAGAGGATGCCAGTGTTTCATGAACAAGGCCCTGAAGGAACATGAGTGCATCTACATAATCAGGTTTTGCTTTTGCATTGGCCCTCAGAGTTCAGGTTTCGATTGATTTGGCAAGAAAAATTTGTCTCTTTTTCTGAACTTCTGCACAGTTTTTGGTTCTTAAAAGCGACCCGAGAAGTTCATAAGAGCACGCTTTCTCATGATGTGAGGCTCCTGGTATTTCCTGCTCCCAGTTTGGCTAGACGTGCTGCAACAGTTGCTTTTCTCATGGTATTTGGACCCAGAGCTGACTCTACAGGGAAGCCTTAGACCCAGATGCCCACAGCTTTTAACTCACCAAGCGACTGAGCCCAAGTAAGGAATCAAATCTGCCAGATGGCCCCAACCTCAGTAATGGATTTGCTTCAGTCTGAAGGTGTTCAAACTCAAGAATTTAGAAATCTCACCTCTCAAATAATAGCATAAAAATCTTACAGTAAAGAAGCAGTGTAGAGAAAGATTGAAATGTAAATGCACAAGGCTGGAAATTTGCTAACCATGCCTTTGATCATGTTCTATCTTGATATCAAGATTTGTGAGAACATATGAACTGTTTCAGTTCAGGTAGTATCACCCATCTGCTCCAAGTGGAGTTCTGTTTTAATTCAGCAGAAGATGAATTAGTCTTTAATTTAGGGAAGCAGTGAGACAAGGGAAAGAACTTATTCTCTCGCCTGCCTGCCTTTGGAATGAGATACAAAGGTTTCTGCATCTGTGCTAATCAATCTCTGTTTTGGTATTACAATTAGTAGGAGAAGGATTGGGCCCAAAAGATGCGAAATGTTTGTGTAATATCTTGTTTTACCATCTTTTTGAATGAAGAGGCCAAGCTGCGTTAATGGTTTTCTCAAATGCAGACACATTATCATAAATCCTACTGGCTTCTGAAATGCTATTTCCTAACCTATTAATTTTTAAACTATATTGTTCTAATGTTAGTTTTCTCAGTGATTTCGATTAAGATGTAAGAGATACAACCCTCCCCAGTGGACCTGAATACATAAGGCAGCTGGAAGTGTTGGCTTTTCAGTAAGACTTAGGAAGGTCTTGATTAAAATCTCAGCAAAGGAAATCTTACGCTCTCAAAATCCCAGGAGAGACATCCTGGCATGAGAAATCTTGCACCAGTCAACACAGCCGGTTTCAGTATCACCCTGACTGGGGCTGGAGGGTTGGGAGATTGCTAGCAGGCAGCAGAGATTCTTGCTGTGAACACGATCACTAGCTCCCCCCGATTTGGGAACACCCAGAAGATGATACCGTCTGATGGCATTCATCAGGATAAATGAATAGCCCTGCTTGTCTCAGCCCAGCTCCTAGAAAACAGCAAACTGTTCCTTGAGGCCGCTGGTAATAATGGCCTTGCTTGTCACAGTTGCAGCATCACGGCCAAAGAATGCACGGCCAGGGAAGCTGAACTCCCCTCTTGTCCGTCAGGGAGCTGCTGCCAGGTCGTGGCTAAAGCCTGCTGGCAGGAGAGGGTGGGAAAAGTCTGCACTGCTGCTGCCTGCTCTCAGAGCAGAGCAAATGCCTCTGTTGGTTGTGTCCAGCCTCCCCCACCAGTGACACATCTGCTCAAATGGTTTAACCATCCTGTACTCACTTACAACGTGTGCTTCCACGGTGGTGCCCATCCCATCAGTTTCTCTGAGCAGCAAACTGGCCTCAGGTAAAGTCACACACTGACTCTGGGACTTCACTCAGCACCAGCCCAATTCAGTGCCTTAAGGGGATCTTGGCTTTGAAGACTCTGAACTCATCCTTTGTAGGTAAAGGTTTTGCTTCTCCAGGAGTTGTTCTTTGATGAGGAAGAACAGAAATTCCTTTTGATTTGGGGTGTGAAGCTGTGTACTAGTTTTTTATTTCAAGGTGAGGCTCAGGACACCTTAAGAGCAGTTGTGTTGCAGGCAGGACTGTTACAGAAGTTCCTTATCTTTCTAGTTAGCAAATGGGATTGCAACAGGCTTCCAAAGTATTTATTTTCTAAAGGTCTCCATTTGAATTCTACACAGAAGGTATTTCTGGCTTGCCAGCTGGAATATTCCTTCAACACAGGGCTGGGGAAAGCAAATAAATATTGTGGAGGTAAATGTTTCATCTGTTGCCGTTGAAAGTTTGTTTTGGCTGGGAGTCTTAACTAACTGAGAATATTTCTACCTGAGGATACATAACTTAAATCAGTTCACTTTCTCCTTTTACCAGCATCTAGCCATGACTCAGCATGCTGGGGTCAGGCCATCTCTGTTATTGATAAACACTTCTTAACTCTGAAGGAATACTGGAGAATGAAATTGATGCACAAAATATTCTTGATTACTATTAAGAATCATAAGACAAAGCTTTGTGAGGGTAAAGGGAATTTTTACTCGTGTTTTCCAGAGCATTTCCTTCTTCATAGGTTTAAATATTTGTGTCTGATAATGCTACCCATGACCAGCCCCGGGTAGGACTGTGCTTTTTTGTCAAAGTTTGGCTCTGATATAAAGATGATTTTGTGTTTTGGCCATTATTCTTGCAATAATGAAGTATCCCTCTGCTACGACACTGAAAAGAGCGTGAACTTTGTCAAACAAGCTTGACGTTTGGTGGAGGCTCTGTGTTATTTTTATTGCACCAATGCCCTAAGCCTGGCACCCAGAATGTATCGACAAGTCCCAGAGAGTTTGCAACCCACAGTCTTAAGGAGTAACAGCTGAATGATGCTGCAGTGGGAGGGAAGAGTTGCAGAGTGAAGCAGGGTGGTGGCACAGTCCCATGGCCACGGAAAACTTTCACAGAAGACTGATAATATTATTTTCAAGATGCTTTGGTCTTGAATTCAGGTCAGGACAGCAAAGTGATGGTTGATCACAGTTTAGAGCTTTGCAGACTACTTCTGCCATGTAGCACATAAACAGTATGAAGACAGTTCCCATCTTGCCAAGAAATCTGTGTTTCTCAGCTGTTACTTGGAATGCCTCATTCTGACTTTTTTTTTTGTGTGTGTCTTGTGTTTTGTTCTGTGATTTATGCTATCTCCTGAACAGGTAAAAGATGACAAAGGTAAAGCACCCAGAGAGGAAATGAAAAGCGTCTGGGATCGTAAGAAGGGCGTTCCTGAACAAAAGGCACAGAACGGAGAACGCGAGCTCACTGCCTCCAAACTCAAACCTACTGAGAATGCTTTTGGGTACGTTCCAAGTAAGAATTGGGCTTGCTTGGGTTGCAGCAGATCAGGGGCCATCTCTGGGTCTCTGCTTTAATAGCCTTGTGGCAGCTGAGTAGAGGAACTGGGCTGGCAGCCTCAGCAATGGCTCAGGTGTCCACTGGGTTGTAGTTCTGTAGCTCCTAAGCTGTCCCCACGCTGTTGCAGTAACAACATGAAGTTCAGAAAGCAGATGGAAATGGTCTTGCTTCCTCAGTAGAGACAAGAGGCTTGGTTTTGCTTTGCTGGGGCTTTCCTTCCTCATTTATTTCTAATATCTCCACAGAGCCCAGTAATGACAAAACCCTGGATTTTGTGTTCTCTAATTTTTTATGTCAGATCTCAACTTTTGTTGTAGTAACCTATTTCCAATTACCCACCTATTTTTAATTAGACTCTGCATAGCAGAATGAAGCACAATCCAGTTGGTAACCCTAGAAAGAGCTTCTCTCTTGATTTCAAGGCAAACATTGAAATTAATGGCTTCTGTAGAAAAGTGTTTTTTCAATTAGGTAGAAACCTCTCCTAGCCAATATCGTCTTCTTTTTTCTTTTTTTTTTTCCTTCCTTTTTATAAGCTGTGTCACAGTTTGATTTTTTATTTTTCTTTTTAAGGAAATATTCAGGCTTGTGGTTGTATTGGGAAATTCAAAGAAGGTAACAATTTTCTAGTGGAAATCTTATTTAAAAGGATCCTGCCTGCTAAAAGCATGGGATACGTGAAATAGAAATTAAGTTCTTCCTTTTAGCAGGAAACTAGGAATGAGTAGGTTAGGAATCTAAATTTTTCTCTTTCTGCATCTCTCTTCCTCTTTTGCATTGACACAGGCAAAGGAAAGGTTAAGCTCTCCAGGCAGTTTGAGAAATCTGAGCATGGCAGATGGGATTTGCTATTGTATCTCAGCATTCCCCTCGTGATTCTTCCGGGAAAAACAAACTTTCTCAAAATAAAATGCAGCTCAAAAGACCCTGGAGACACCCTGACCTAAGGCCAAAAGACAGACAGCGATGGAGATGGAGTAGCAGGAAATTGGCCTTGCTCAAAACTATCCTTCATGGCTTGGGTCACATCATCGATAACACGAGAATGATTTTCTAAAAATATTTTTGTTGTGTTTTCATTTGCTTTACTTCCTGTGGGAGACAGGCATTAGGGGCAAAATGTAGGTTTGAGTTTCCACTCTTTTTTTTTTTTCTTTTTCTTTTCTATTTCTGTTTTTCTTCTACTGTCTCATGGAAGTGTGAAGAAGCCTGTTCAACAACCTTTTATCAGCTGAGTAGAAGACTTGGGTTGGCGACATCAGCAGAGGCGCCAGTGTTTGTTGGGTTGTTAGGTATGAATTAGGGCTCTTGGCCTATTTTCTAATGAACTGCCCCCACAGAGTTGGGCTTTGTCTGCAACCGTCCTTTGTTTTTTTTTTTTTTTTTTTAATGAACATATCAGATACTATTTAGAAAGAATATAAGTTGGCTAACTTTCAGTGGTGAGAATTCAGAACAAAATAGGGTAGTGGAGGCTAAAGAAAAATGTTATCTGTCTTTTTGTCTGCGTCAGTCAGTAAGAGAAATACAGAATAAAATCCCATTTTATGGCTTCCCCTTCCCATCTCCCCTCCCACCTGCCTTCCTCCCTATTCTCATACAGGACTGCAAAAGTCCTAAATATGATGTAAGATGTTTTTTCACATTGTTCTGACATTTTTGGCTCCCACGAACCACTTCTTTCCTTTTCCTCCTTGTCTGAAAGCTGGCAACCAGCTTCGTTTCTTAATACCAAAGAGGTGCTTACAAAACTCTTCCTCCACCCAGCATCTCAATACTAATTTCCCAATGTTGACAGCAGAGAACAGAGATTTCCCAGAATCTGTTGAAAACAGAGGAGTTGGAGGTGGAGGAAAATAAGGATAATTAGTGCCAGTGTATTGTTTGCTATTTTGGATTATGCAGAACCGGTCAGGGAAGACCTGTGAGCAGCATGAGGATAAAGCAAGTTCAAAACTTTAAATATCCTTCTTTGTGAGGAGGCCAAAATAATCACCTGAGGTCTGCAAAGAAGAATGTTCAGACTAGGTTCTGCCATTGGCTTTATCAGCTGAAAGCTGAGTAGCTGTTAATTTCACTGGGGCTGACTGCACTGGAGGTACTGAGGGCTAATCTTTCTTCTGTGCTGAGAGAGAACAGAGTGGCTCTTTCTTAGGAGAATCTTGGCAAACGTTCTTCATTCTCTTCATTCTGAAGGCCAGATGTTTGCCCCTGCCAGGGGATGATTTTGTCTATCTGAAGTGACCTCTTCCATCTTCTTTGGGCCCAAAGTTTGCAGGTCTCGGCGAGTTGGCAACAGAGACTTAAAGACCAAGAGGCAAAGGGAAAAAAAAAAAGTCAGGTTCCTGGGTTTGTTTGCTGTAGGGGCTACAACCTTGCAATGAAGCAGGAAAGCCTTAAGACAGCCAGGGATTTCTTATGTCCTGTGCAGCATTAGGTTCACTGGATCTTGAGAAATCACACAGTGCCTTGTAGAGGCCTGTAGAACATTTTGGGTTCTCAGTACTTTTGCAAACTGAATCAGAGGTATTCCAGGCTAGACACCTACTCAAAATCACACCTCACATATTGCTCTTCACGTTGTTTCTGAATGGGCTAAATGAAATTTCAAATAAAGTTTCCAGTGTATTCTCACAATACTTGCTCAATTGTGTATGTATTTTTCATTTACAAAAGCAGGAGTTCCTTTCTGTAATTTGGCATAACTACCTGATGCAAGCCCTTACTCATGTCCACTTCAATTAACTTGTCATGTGTTTTTTTAGTGATACAGTTCCTAAATCATGCGTGCCATGCTAGAACCAAATTTCATTCCATTTGGTAAGCTCATGTGGGGGCGGAGAACTCTGTGTTAGTAGATTCTATTATGATATTGAAACCACGGATAATTTAACTCTGGTCCTGTTTTATATGGCTGACTCCATCTGCATGAGGAATCTGTCTGAATGAAGAGCATCTTTGCAAGATTGGGTATGATTGGCTGGATTGCAAATTTATATGGTATTTGTTTTTTATATTGTCATCTCTAGCAGTTACTATTGGAATGTTTGATTTATACTCTCTTGTGGTGATATACTCTGCAACACTCCGGTTGTGTTAATGAAGTCATTCATATCCAGCTTTTTTAGATGCCAACAGTACAGAAAGTTTTCTTAAAAAATTCCATAAATGCGTTCATCTTCTGTCTCTTTGTCAATGGCACACTTAGAAATCTTAGGTGCCTGTCTCCTTGTCAGCAGTAACATTAAATACACTTAGGGAGCAGACATTTGTCTAAACACTGGTGTGGTAATTATTTAATGAGGTGATGCTATCTGACTCTGTTGGAAGCATGCACTTCACCTATGCAAATTCTTTAGGTTTGGGGGTTTTTTTGGCATTCTTTTTTTCTTTCTTTCTGTCTCATCTGTTACAGCTGCTTGGAAAACTCCTGTTTTTCTCCTGTGGAAAGTTAATATTAATAATTTCCAGCTCCTTACAAAAAAGTCATATTTTCCCTAGAAAATGTAAGCAGAAGACCTGACGGACCTTTCTGTTCATACATGCTGGTGGAGTTAGAGTGATGGGTGTTATAGATGAGATAGGAATTTTTTTAGGCTGTTTTTAAAAACACTGTTGAAACTGGAAGGCTCCCTCCCCTCTCTTACTTCCTCCTGTTTTCCCTGACTCATGTAATTTGTTCTGTCCCCGAAGATGCTTGTCTTTTCCTAGAGGGTTTATAAAAAAGTTTTGCCTTTGAAAGCAAAGGATTAGTGCATCCTTTATGACACAGGACACAAAATAGGGGTGGCACAAGTTCTCAGGCACGGTGGTGCGGATCCTGTGCTCACAGGCATGTGGGAGAGACTCCTTCCTCCCCGGCAGCGATGGGAGAGGTGCTCCTTGTAATATCCCAGCCTAACAACTCCTGATGGAAATGTTTTGGGTCAGCCATAGCTTGCAAGGAGCCAAAGGTCTCAGAAGGCAGCACCTTGGAGTGCCAGGCTGTCGTGCTGCTGCTGAGCACGTGGCAGCAGGTGGCTCTGGCCAGCAAGGGAAAACCCCTGGGTGTCGCTGTTACGTCCGAAGCGCATAAAGAAAACGACACAGAGTCCAGGGTCATGAACAAGTGGAAGCCGAAGCTTCTTGCTTTAATAATTTTCTGACTACTATATAGGATAGATGGCAAAAGTGTGTTGAATGGCAGTAGGTAATTGGTTCCTCGGCCATCCACCCCTTGAGAGGATTGGCCAAGTCCTAAGATACCTATTCCAAAATATTTTCAAAGTCAAAGCCATAACAATCTTGCAAAACAGCCTGCAGGTGCAAGAAGTTTATGAAACTGTGACCTTGTTTAAAATAGTTTCCATAGGAAAGACAGTCTGCTCACAGAATATTGAGAAAAGGCTGAAGAACTTCTCTGCTTCTAGCTTTTTAGCACCTACAGCTGGGCATCGTTTTTCCTTTTATTCCCTTCCCAGCCGCTCCAATTTGAAAGGGACTGCAAACGCGGAGGAGGCGAAGCCGGGGGTCGAGGCTCTGAAGAGGTTGGAAGATCAGCGCCGCCGGCGGGGCGAGAACGAGAGCGAGGAGCTGGAGAAGCTGAAGGAGAAGCAGCAGGAGGCGGCAGCAGAGCTGGACGAACTGAAGAAGAGGCGGGAGGAGCGCCGGAAAATCCTGGAGGAAGAGGAGCAGAAGAAGAAGCAGGAGGAGGCTGAGAGAAAAGTCAGGGAGGAGGTAAGTGTGAAGTATGGAGTGTTGAACTCGGCTTTATTCCTTTATTACTACTTTACTGCCACTATTCTTGCATTAGTTGATAACTCTTTGCAGCAGTGTCTAGTGAAGACTTGAGGTAAAACATGTAGCATCCAGCGTAGGAAAAATGTTCTAATTCTAGCCTTAGGAGAGACAGGGCTCTGATATCTGTTGTCACAAGTCAGGATTTCATCTGTGATAGCTGAAAATTTCTTATCTTCTTGGGGATTCAAAATCTTGGGGCAGTGCTATAGCCACAGAATTTTTTTGACGTTACACGGATTGAATTACAAAGTGCATGTCAGAATTTATCTGCTGCAGATGGGCTGGAATGCTAATGTTATATATAGTTACAGTGGGCTAGATCTCATTAGGGAGATATTCTTGTCTATTTAAATATTGAATATCCAACACATCTGTTTTCTTGTATTTCCTCTGCCAAGGGACTCTACAAATAGGATTTCCAAGTCTCTGGTGCATCATTTAGGAATCCTATTTGTTTGGAAAACAAATGGTAAATGAATAATACTGATAGTATCTGGCAGCTGAACGCCAATGCCTCTAATGTACTGATCTCTTCACAACAGAACTCAGTAGATGCCAAGATTGCTCAATACCCTGCTGGTCAGACCCCACTGACCAGTGCTCACTGTGGTGTTGCTTTGAGGGCTTCTGGTTTGACCATAGCTCGTGAAGCAAAACTCATCTCTGGAGGGAGATCTGCAAGCATTTAATCTTGGGTTTCTTGGCCACCTCTTGATTTTTCCATGTTAAATATTAACCTTGGCACAATAAGTGTCAGAGTAGAGGGACAGAAGAACAATACCAATATGATACATGAGAACACAGAGAAAACTGAGTCTTTTTCTCTGTTCAAGTGGCACTATATGACAATAAATTTGGTGACTTCACTGCGAGGAGACACTAGAGCAGCACAGACTTAATTATCTTCCTGGCATCCTTAACACTGTGATGGATTGGCATTAATAACTTTCTAAGTTTCGGACAGATCACTGAACTTTTTTGACTGGCATAGAAATCTGTTCTTGGAAAATCTGGTAAATGTTTGCAGGGCTGCACAGCCCTGTAACGGTGATGTAGTTTCTGAAAGAACAAGTAAACATTCATATTTTTTAAGGAGGAAAAGAGGAGGATGAAGGAAGAAATCGAAAGAAGAAGGGCTGAAGCTGCTGAGAAACGCCAGAAGATGCCAGAAGATGGTGTATCCGAAGACAAGAAGCCATTTAAATGTTTCAGTCCTAAAGGTTCATCTCTCAAGGTAACCTCCCCACTGACACCTACATGGCACATAAAAAGTAATGGGGTTTGTAGTCCAAACCAACAGCCAGACATCGAAAGCAATGTTGAAATACTTGTACTCAGACCCAGGAAACTGCTTTGATAGGCTTAGCCTGAACCCTCTAGCTGAAAGACCTCGCTCATTGGGATGATTGAAAATTAGAATTCCTTCCTGAAAATAGAGGCTGGACTTGCAGCTGCCTCTTCTTGTTGATGAAGAGTCTCTGAAAAGGGTCTTCACCTTCAAGGGAAAATTATTTTTGGAACTTAGAGCTGTATTACTGTGTTGTTTTTAATTTGTTATAGGACTGCTTTGTGAACTGGAGTAGGACCATAGAATTATTTAGGTTGGAAAGGATCTCCTAAGACCATTGAGTCACCAATGTTCTCTCACTCCCTCCACATCCACAATTATTTTCTTCGTTGCCAGACTACTTTGCCTTTAAGCATATTCAGCCTAATCATCATTAATTGTAACTGACCCATATGGGAGTTCTAGCTTATGTCTAATCCCCCTAAAAATAACATCTAGAAGTACTGGGCTGGATTTCATTTCTTTACATAACAAGAAATAAAACCTCACCCTTCTGTTGCTGCAGGATTTCTAAATGGTCTTTTGTGGCCTATATTGTATTAGAAGTGTGATAAATCAATTAAATGGTCTTTCAGCATGGAAGAGGAATCCTGGCACCACTGAAATTATTGGGAGTATTGTTTTGGAATTCAGTCCAGTTGCTTTCTCAGCTCAAGCTCAAACTTCAGATCTATTAAGGTTTTCAAATATCTTTTCCTTTTTTCCATTTCATGTCATTAGTCATTTAAGACTCCAAATTGTTTGTCCAAAAGGCCACTTAGTGGGAACTAGGAGAGAAAAGAACCAGGCAGGACCCCATCGAACCATGAAGTGGATCTCCATGAGATTAAAAATGTAACTGTTGAGTGAAAAACTGCATTTGAACAAGATTAGTTTTCCACTCACAGAGAGCTAAGCTTTGATCCAGTCTGGGGATTCAGATCTGTTTTGGGTCCAGTTCTAGCAAATACAGAGTCCAAATGTTTTTGAATAGACTTGCCTTTTGCCTCTAAGATACATTTGGACCTGAAATACTAGGACAGAAGGCACACAGTTGTAAACAAAAATTGCTAAGCTTCTCGACTTGCTCCGATTAGTTAAACCTGGTCTTGCCATTTTGGTTGCTAAAGATGATGTCAATAACAGACACTAGAAATGTGCAGCTTCTTTCCAGCCCTCCTGGGACAGCTTCCTTTTCTTCTGTTTATTGAGATGCCTTTTATGACCTACATTTGGAGCTTTAATTCACAGAAGGCTCAGAATGGAGGAAATTATCCTTGAAAACACAAAGTTTAAAGGATAGATCCTAATTTTGGGGAAAGTGCGAAAAAACACTGGACTTGGCAGGAGGCTAAAAGCTTTCAGCTACCTTTTGTACCGATGCTACACTATTCTAAGTGTATTTTCAGAGGAAAGCTGAAATTTTTCAAATGTTGTTACGCACCCAAGGTACAATTTTTTTTTTGTTTTGATGATGACAGTTGCTGCTGGGGTTTGTGCCTTGTTAGGTAGAAGTTGTTTGCTACAAAACCTGAAACATGCAACTCTACACATTTTTTCCTTTTTCTGTGTTTCTCTCGCTGAGAAATTGGTGATGCTCTACATGTTCCAGTCCAGTGTCTATGGGTGGCCAGTGTAGATGTGTAATGCTGTAGAAGTTCACACCCTAAACTGTTTCTTGGCCTTCTGTGGTCAAGAGCTGAGGGGAGAATAATCTCAGTTTATTAACCTGATGTGAAACTTGCTTGTCAAAACCCAGTTATTAGAAGATAGTCTATTTTGTTACCTCTGATTTGGACAGACTCCTCAGGCTGGTCTCACCTGGTTGGTACACAGCTTTCTTGCTGTCTGCTCTGCACTGCCCAAGTTATCTTTTGATTTGTAAAGCATCTGGCACAGGTCTTCCCCCTTGATGAATGTATCATCTCGTTAGATCTGCCATGAGTCATGTGAGAATCCCAAATGCACAGTTGTGGGTGGGTGGTTGGAATTAATGCTGAAAAAAGGGAGGCTCAGTATAAAAATAATGTATGATACATGTGCACATTCTGTCTTCTCCTGGGTCACAACTTGGCAAAGCACCTTTTTTCTCCTTCCCTGTCCTTCCTGCTGTGATAAGCTTTTGGGAAGAAAAAGAAGTTCATGGGAGTGGCTAATATGAGGAGAGTGGGGCGTGCTGATTGCCAGGTGAACGACAAGAGCATGGGAAAGAAGGGAGATGAGCTGAGCAGCAGTGTGGCGTACTGCCATCCTAGGGATGCTGCCTCCATCCATCAGGAGGCCATGTGCAGAGAGAGCAACAGTGGACTCTACACGATTCAATGTGAATCAGGCAGAAGCCATTTTATTGATGAACTACTGTCCCTAATATACAATTCTTGCTTTCCCTACATGCTATCATGCATAATTATTATTAAGGCCTAGTTTCACACACTACTTTATGCTTTATGATTGGCTGGTGTATGTGTGTCACATCGTCCGTTGTGTATGTCACAACTGTCCCTCAGTTTGCGTTTTCTTATCCTTTTCTTCCTTTGCTTGTTCCTCATTCACATTCTCCCCAACGCTGCTTGTTGCTTTCTCACAGCCTTCCCATGGACTTTTTTCCCTGTGTACATGCTAAAGTCCTTCTGTCTTACGTGCTCTGGTTCTTCTATTTTATGGCTGGTTCACAATATGTCCATTTTCTAGTAAAAAACATGTTTTCCACAGCCATGGACTGTCGTGGCATGCAGACTCAGAACTGGGACACAAAGGACTGCAACTACTCTCTGTGTATGGCACAGCTCATGCATGCCCAAATGTAAATGTATGCATACAGACATGGCCAAAATTTACATGCGTGCTGATATTTGGAAAGACCTGCTGTGATTGTCCAGTCTGGCCTCTAAAAAATCACAGGCCACGCAGTGTTGACAACTCCTGTTGTTTTAACTGTTAAAGACAGTATTTCCCTCAAACCTGAGACACTACTTCAGCAGAACTACCACAGTGTGGGGTCCTCGCAGTGACAGCACGAGGCTGGTGCTTTCTGAGGGGACAGTGAAGAGAAAACAGGCCAAGTTCATCACTAGCTCAGGGACAGAAGCATCTTGCATTTCTCAGGGCTGTGTGGACACCCTGTGGGCTGCAGCTATACCAAACTTCTGCTCAACCTCTGTCCTGTGTCTTGTTGTTTTCTTTAAACAAGGACAAAGCCTGGAACAACCTCTACTGCTCTCCCATCTGCCTCTAGCTTGTGCTTTCCCTACTTTAGTTCATGCAAAATATGATGCATTCGAAGAATGAAATTTCCTGAAAAATCTTTGTTGATTTTGCTTTTTAGACAAGTTCATTCCTCGTGTTTCCTTTGCGAAGGAGGGTTGCTGAGTCCTCATATTCTATTCTCTAGGTTAATCAGGAGAGAACAGGATATTTCAGCACTGAGTCTCCTCTTGGGGATGAACTCCACCACTAGAGAGATGCAAAAGCAGTTAGGTGTTGAGGGGAGGGAGCAGTGGCAGGAGGCTGGGTTATCCCTGTCTTTGGAGAAGATGTCTCCTGGGAAACAGGGGCTGATGTGGCAGCCAATACTCTCTGCAAGGCATTGCTGACAGCTGGGACAGAAGATAGGACTTTTCAGAGACTTTTTTTTTCTCTTTAAAGACCTGTCTTGTCCTATGTCATTATTGCTCTCAATACCTGACAGCTGGGGCAGTGGCTGGAAAGAATTAGACTCCACACAGTCTGTTCTTCCTAGGTGAGCTATTCTTGCAGCAGAGGGAAAACAGAATGGTAAGAACAGGGTATGTGATGTGTTTTTCCCCATCTTTGGTGCTGATGGCAGCACTCGAGGCTGGTAGGTAAACTGAGCTGAACTGGCACGCTCTGCTCAGGTGCTGCTGACAGCAGGAAAAAGCATGACTGTGCTTAATGAAGCAAGAGACCGTGTTGGCCACTCAGGGAGGATGAGGAGAAGCCTCTCCCAGGGACTACCTCTCCATTGGATTTCCACTGGGTTCTTCTACTCTTGGATCTGAGGCAAAATTATAGCACAGGGTTTCCCGTGTGCGTTTTTATTCCCCTTTCTCCTTGACACATTTTTCGAGAAGAGTTTTCGATAGATCCATTTACAAGTTTCTGCTGCATAATATCCAATACACAGCTTAAAACTCCTAAGAATCATGTAACACCTGTCTATGAAACAAGTTTTACTGGGAATATCCAATGCTTTTTGTTTCCCAACTCAAGGTCTCATATTGGGTGTTAACTCATTCTTTCTGGTCACAATTTAATTAGGGGCTGGCAGGCTGACTTTGAGTACGGGTGTGTTCTGAAAGTATTCCATGGTGACAAAACATAGTCCAAGCTATTTAACAAGATCCTGGTGAGACGAATGCAGTAAAAAGATTACTCTTATTTCCTGGTCTGAAAATGAGAAAATATCTTGCATTTTATGCTAACCACCTTGCTTTGCCTGTTTCTTTTACAGATCTATTTTGTCATACTGTTTACTGTATGTGCCAAACGTTTGAAATTCTTTGCATGGAGTTTGTGTGATGTGCAGTGGGTAAATGACCTTTAGATGTTGCTGTGCAGTCTAAAAGTGTTTGACTTCTATGTTGGATACACGTGTGCAGCTTCCTTTCCTCTAGGTGCATTCCGTGTCTGCTTCTGCTATGTGTTGTGAGGAAAACACTCTAGAACAAATTCTCATATAAATGTGCAGAAAATGTTTTATCACTCCACACAAGGCACCTGCTTCCCCAGCCGGAGGGCCCTGCTCAGCTCTGCGGGTTTCTTCCTAACTCTGCTTTTCTGTTTTCTGTTTTGCCTTTTCACTCTCCTCTCCTGAGCAATCCCTGATCCCACAGCTGGTGCCCTGAGACCTGCTGTTTCCAGTAGGTAAAGAATGACCCCACTTCTGTCTTTTTACTACAACCACAAGGATAATGTTCCTCTTCCCTCCCACCTGTCCTCCTCTTCCCCAGAGCCTGCTCAAGCCTGGTTTTCCTGATGTGCAGAAGCATCTCTTCTACCTGCACAGAAAAGATGGTGAAGATCCTGTAAATGAATTATTAGGCAGCTACCTCGAGTCCTGGTTCTTTGAGATAGTCCATACTCTTTGTCCTTGCTGCCCAGCAGGGTTTCACTGATGCAGCTGGGGACAGACTGGGGGGAAACTGGAGGCTCTTGCTGGAATTAACTCATCACTTAGATGCATTGCTGGTTACGACCCAGAAATCAGCACTGGGGGAAACTTCTGCTATTCCATAGCAGACGCGAGGCGACGTGTTTTAAGTTACCATCCTCTGTCTGTTTGGTCACTTTCGAATCATTTAGTGGCTGTTTTTGTGGCATTGCCGGCTGTCTCCCGTCGGGGTGGAACAGCTGTAACCCGTTCCTGCGGGTGTGCAGGAACTGCCGGTCTTCTGCTGCCACCTTGTGACATCGCTCCGCTGAAACGGGGGGTTTGTCCCGGCAAAGCCCAGCTTTGCACTCAGGACTGCTTGTAGCTCGCCTTTTGGCAACTGAAAGTGCCAATGGAAATGACTCTGTAAATCGTACGTACGTTTTAGAGCTTCGGGCGTGCCTTTGAGCTGGAGGGGTGGTAGCCAGAGTTCCTCCAGTGAGCTCGTCTGGCAAATTCTGCACTCAAGGGAACTGCCCGAGTTTTTGCTTGCAAGGGCTTGAGAAACAAACCGTGCATGCCCTTTGATGGGATGGCTGTGGGGCTTAGTATTCTGGGAAAGCCCTGGATGCTAAAGGCGCTGAAGAGAACCATTTAAAGGAATGGCTGTCACTGCCTTGTTTTAAAGGCATGAATGCCAGAGCAGTCACGGTTAGAGTAAATTGGAAATGGAGAGCCCCTGTGGAGACTGGGGAATCCCCAGGAATGCAGCAAGGCTGATTATTAATCATTTCAATCCCCTGGAGCTGCTTGCATATATTTTACTTTTAAGCGAAACTGTAGAGCCTGGGGTGAGAAGTGGAACAATGCAGCGTGGATGAGACTTGAGGACGTTTGGTGGAAATATTTCTTGACCCAGAATACAAATAGATGCACGTACCCCCCGTCCCCCCAGTCCCCCATGTGAAATGTTTTAAAACTTTATTCAGTGATGGAGTTCTTTTGTTTTCAAAGTATTGAGAGATTTGACAGAAGTCATGTGAGACCTTCATGAGTCTTCTTCCCTGGAAACATCCCAATATTTTCCTATTTGCAGAGTAGAAAATAATGATGGAATGTAAGATACCAGTTTGTATAATAAACTGACTCAGCAGTGACCCTGCCTGAACATGATGAGCAGGGTTTACTCTGATGGGTTTTTTGGAGCTCACATTTAAATTGTTAGTGGCCTCCAAAATCATGCATAAGGGAGGCTGTGTGGCTGAGCTCCAAACCTGGCCTAATCTGATGTCTCAGCTCAGAAAATCTTTATTAAATTTGCTGTCGGTCTCAAGAGATACATCCTTGCTCTTGTGTGGGAGGTATGAGGATGACACAGATTTTTGTGCATATCAATCCCTTTCATGGGAGAGACTTCTTCCCTTGTCTGCTTTCTGTGTTGTTTGTTTATTCTCTTGTTACATATGAGGCACTGGAGAAATGTGTAGGATGCAGACATTCATGCAGAGAATATGTCCACTTCTATGAATCTGTAGCATAATAGGCTCCTATCTATAAAACCTTTGTGTGTGTGAAATTTCTGTTGGAATGTATCTCTTTCAGATTGACTTTTTTGGCATTTAAAATGACATTTTAGGCTGGCCTCGCACAGGCTGCCTCTTCATTAACTTTAAACTTAAAGCTTTTGTTCCTCTCTTTTCTAGATAGAGGAGCGAACAGAATTTTTGAACAAATCTGCTCAAAAGAGGTAAAGCAAAGAAACAGCAAGTTCAGTTCAAACAGCAGTGTTTATTTGGAGGGAATAATAATTCTTGCTTTTTTTTCCTAACTCCTATAGTGGTATGAAGCCCACCCAGACAACAGCAGTTGTTTCAAAGATTGACAGCAGACTTGAGCAGTACACCAGTGCAATTGAGGTAAGTTAATTCCACTAAATGGATCTAGTTACTAATGGCTTTTGAGCCTTTAATCAGCCTTTGTTTTGCTGTTGTAGAATTGCAGGGGTTTTTTTGATCACAAACTCTTCTTTAATGTGACTTCAAGAACAAAATGCTTGAGGCACATCTGTAACCAACATCTAGAGATATATCTAAGCAAACCCTCAGATTTGCGTCTTCCCTTTCATGCTGCAGTTCACTCTGGTTTGTAAGCTCGCTTTGGAGGACTCAGCCAGCATCTTGAGTGACAGCCACATCCCCTGCTTGTCTGGTGAGAGAGCTGTCAGCACAGAGCTGATAGTCATCCTGAGCAGAGCTGACTTAGCAGCTTATTTAGGAGAGCAAGGAAGGGGCTCTGTGCTGCTGGCTGCCGCCTCACGGTGAAATTCCTTGGCAAAGACACGCTCTGCAGAGAACTAGGGAGTCAAGCAGTGACACAGGGCAAACAAAATCACATTAAAATGCAGAATTTGACCTCAGGTGATTTTGACAACTAGTGGTTAATAATGTGCCTAAGGGCCAGAACTGAGGGATTTTTCTTTTCATAGTGCATGGTAAAATAGGAGTTTGACACCACTGTATCCAGCTGCTCTCTGACTTGAAATACTTCCTTTGCTGCGTTTTTGATTTGTCCACAAGTTGCCAAATCTGACTTGCTTTGCAACTAGAGAGGCAAAGCACCACTCATCCAGGTTCTTATTCTCGTCAGATCTATGACATGTAAAATGTGCAAGAACTTTGAAAAGAAGAAAGAGGAAGACTTTGGTCTGGTGTTTGTAGTAACCATGCAAAAGACACATTTCCAAAAACTCCCACCCAGTTCTCCACTCTTAGAAGGAGCACCTTGTTTCAAACACACTGTAATTGCTGAGATTTACCCCTGGAATCCTGTGTTGTTGAGGTTCAGTTGTCAGGGACAGATGGAGCAGAGTCTGATGCCGAATGACAGAGCAGCCTTTCCCCCTGCCTCTGCCAAAGGATTTCCCTAGCTCGGTCCCTAAAAGAGCCAGGCTTCCAGGATTCAGGTAGTAACCAAGATTGGAAAGCATTGGAGCAGTTGTGTGCAAAGCCACGGTTTGCCATGAATTTTAGAAAGGGAATAAACACAAAAATAAGCGAGTGCCATTTTCACAGCTGGTGAAACTGCCAGCCAAAAAGGGGAGAGAGTCTCAGCGGCACTTCTTGAGCTGGGTACTCCTTCTCATCCTTGCATGAGCAGGGCTAGAACCCCATAGAGATGCTGCATTCCCCGGAGTCAAACCGCCCTGCAAATCCAGCTCTTAACGCCAAACACCAACTGGCCCCAATTTTTTCTCCAGGGCACAAAGGCTTCAAGACCAGCTAAAGCTTCCGACCTTCATGTTCCAGCTGAGGGCGTCCGTAATATCAAGAGCATGTGGGAGAAAGGGAATGTTTTTTCATCACCCTCGGGGACAGGAACACCAAATAAGGTATGTGTTTAATTTAACATCATGATTATAAAGAATTGCGCTCTGGACCTGACCTTGCCATCCGTGTTCCTGTGAGTAAGCCTGGCTGCTCCTGTTGACATCACTGGCGAAGAATATCCCAAAGGATCCTGAAGACCTCAGAAATCCACAAGATGGTGTGGCTGCAATATTGAGCATAGTGGAAGAATTTAGTGACCTACTGAGCTCAGTTATGAGACATTCCAGAGCCACATCGGATATCTTAGACAAATACATCTGGGTGGTTCAAGCGGAGTACAAAGAAGTTCTCTGAGTAGGACAAAATTCTTTTGGGGAGCAGGGGAGAATTGAATAGGCAAGAGAGTGATGCTATTTTCTAGACAATGCATAGAAATATTTGTGAGACCTTCATCTTTTTCATGTAAATCCTTAAGGCAACATTTCCTTTCTATAAATTGAAGCGAGTTGATGAGCATTTAACGTAGGCAAAAAAGATGAGTCGTGGGTTGAAGTGGGTTATTACAGATAGTCATTAAATTTTAGTTATTTGTTCTAACCTTTTAAAGATTTAATGTTTTAAAGTTTGGGCCATTTCTCTGTTGTGTGCTTTTTCTGAAAAAAATTAGTTTCACAAGAGGAAAGAAGTAGATTTGGACTGATGTCTCTTCTATTAAGCTAAAGATTTTTGAAGTTTGGGCTTGTGGTAGAAACAGCATGTTTATGTCTGACATTTATTTCTGGGGTAGCAGTAAACTGGAGACGTTTTTGTCAGTCCATGTGTATGATTTTTGAAAACTAGAGGGTAGCAGCACTGTGTAATTCACAGGGACAATACCTTCAGAGCACACGGGGTGTCTCTGAGCAAGCCATAGGCTCCGTGAGGACCTCTCTATTAGGCTTGGCTTTGCTTTTAAATCTAAGCCGTGAAAAACAGAGCAAAAGCCATTCTGAAAGGCTTCTGATGGGATTTCATCATTTTGCAGGAAACTGCTGGGCTGAAGGTTGGTGTCTCCAGTCGTATCAACGAGTGGTTGACCAAGACCCCAGAGAGCAACAAATCGCCTGCTCCAAAACCTTCTGTAAGTAAACTTGGAACAGCCATCTCTTCAGCAGGTGGGTTCTCTCCTGGGGCAGAGGGTGCTTCCTCCACCAGCTGGTGGCCTTTGGAGGAGCCCTGCTTTGTGTCCCCTTGGAAGCTCCCAGAGGCCCTCTGGCTGCTGACTCCTTGGCAGTCAGAAAACGGGGAGAGGAAGCAGGGCAGTTCTCACCTTAAAGCTCAGAGAAGCACTTCTGTGGTGGAGAAAGACATTCATTTACCACCTGTGAAAGCCTTACCGTTAATTTAGAAATTACCAGCCACAGACCCCGGGTTGCACACTTGCACACACTCGGGGTTTGGCCCCTGCCCTGTAAAAATCTTCCAAGCATGTTTTAAAACACAACTGGAATAATTTAGTTCTTTGTGAGCCTAAATGTAATTTCTAAGGAAGGCCCTTTAGCCTGCCCGTTACTTCAGCAAGAATCAGAGCAGAAAATGCTGTTGAGGTAATAAGCGGCACTGTGGATGTGGGAAGGAGCAGGAAGAGGTAACTGTGGGATGGGGAAGGGTAAGGATGAGGAACTGGAATGTAAATGTCCATATTGGATGGATGTGAATGATTGTGATGTTAATGATTCAACTTTAGGACTTTGTTAAAGAACTGCTTTCTTCCCATACCCTTGTGCAGTGTTTTCCTGCCAGTCCACCTGCCCTTTATAAAAGGTGCAGCCTGAAAAACACTTCCTCAATTCACACTCCTGTTTGTCCTAAAGAGGAGTTTGAAATTTGCAGCGTTGTCCACTATAGAATCTGCCTCCAGATTTTTCTCTCTTTCTTTTAAATTGCATCTTTTAGGTAATGTAAAACTAATCTCTTGTTTTTCCCTCAGCCAGCTGTTTCTATCTATGCCTTAATTTCCCTCTTTCTCAATAGATTGTTCTTTCTTCTTTCAATGTCTCTGCTTGAAGGAACACGCCCTCCTCCTATTCTTCTTCTCTGGGGGTCTGTTTGCTAACTTGGTCAGGTAAACCTGTTTATAATTGACTATGAAGGTTTATATACATCTACAATGTGTGATTTTTACTTTTTCAAGTCAGGATAAATCGAAGGGAAGCCTAGAATTTCTTATTTAGCAAATAACTTCTTACCCTCATCACATTCTGCCAAAATAAAGAAAAGTTCAAAGTTTTTGTGACCATCAAGATCCCTGTGGGTTTTGGAACAATTTTGAATTCAAGGTAGAGCAAAGATTTCAGTTTTATGGTGAACCTAAATCACAGATCCCAAATTATTTCAGGACTGTGGAAATGGTTTTGTGGTAAAGTCCACTGCAAGTGGCTTTGTGGTAAGGTCAACTGCAAGTTGGTTGTTTTCTTCCTTCCTCTGTTACTACTGCACTCCTTTCTGAAAGTGCAGAATTGGCTTCGAGTTTTAATCCTCAGCAACCCTCTGTGGCTGCAAATTGTGATCAGTTCCAGAGGATCTCCGTCGGGTGCAAATACCCCTGGCAGAAATCTCATTTCCAAACACCACCGAGCGTTTTACAGGTAGAAATCCTCATGTGCAGGAAACTCCCTATGGATGGCACGTACAAATTTCTGGAAGCCATGCAGGACTTGAATACTTGCTGAAAAGGAGAGTGCTTGTGTCCAAACTTGTTTGAGTCTCTTGTTTGCCATGCACAGAGGTAGATACCAATCCATCTGCCAAGCAGATGCCATTTTCACAGGTAGCCCTCCTTTTGCCCAAGAAGGTAATTGGCATTTTTATGGAGTTTTGATTAAAGGCTCCATGATACCCTTGTTTTCAGAGAATACTACTATTCTTTAATGACTTCACCTCATCTATTTCTGTTTCCTGTCAGGCTAATGATTGGCACATCCTAAGGTTGCAAAGGATGCAGTGGAAATTAAAATAGATACAAAGGACTACAGTGATAAATGCTGAAATCTCTATTTTAGAATGCAGAATAGGATCTGCTTTTCTGTTGTATTAAAAGTCCTACTCTACTTTTTTTTTTGTAATTTTTAAATAAAATATTTTGATTTTGATCTAAAATAACCAAGACAAGCTACTTAGGAATACTGTCCCTGAACAAAAATGTGGCGTTTTTTCTGCAAAAATTGGATTTGTTTTTTTTTTTGTAAAAATCTGATGGTGCAGTAACTCTTCACTGCACTTCCTTGGTTAAGACCAGTCTGTGCCATATGAAATAGATGCAACAGGATTGGTTTTTGTCTTAAACCATGGATATGTGTGGAGTCACTTTGTGAAATACAATTCTTTATGACTGATAGACAATGTAATATTTACCTCTGGTGGATGTTCCTCAACTTCTCTCATGAGGAAGTTGCATTCTAACTTTTTCTTTCACGAGTGAAAATAAACCTGAACTAATGCTGGTTTCTGTTCTCTGACATTAAAAATACAGGATTTAAGACCAGGAGATGTATCTGGCAAACGTAATCTCTGGGAGAAGCAGTCAGTGGAGAAGCCAGCTGCTTCTTCTAAGGTAATAACACTTCTGGGCAGTGTTTAGAGGGTAATATTCTGTTAATAACCCACCTTTTTATCTATAAAAGGAAGTACAATGAGGTGCAGAAAGCAGTGCATCGCTTTTACATTCCTGTTTGGCAGAGCTGTGTGATGTGTGGACATCTGTCCTTTGCATGGAGTTAATTTTTTTTTCCTGTTATAAATAGCAATGTTCTCCAATCCTTAATTTTAATAATGGCTTTTTGCTTTTTTTCAAACAGGTATCAGCTATGGGGAAAAAATCAGAGACTAATGGTAAGTAATGCCATAGTGCATACATTGCACCAGTTTCTATAGTTTCACACACATTATACATGTATATAATATAATCATGTTATACATACGATGTTAACATACCTTATTCTATGTATATTTAATGAAATAATATGTGCAATATTTAATAATATACATCTAATCATCCAATGCACATATTGTAATACATATGGTAATACAGAAACCTTGCCACATTTTTGCACAGGTTTTAAACCTGTGTTTTAAAATTCTGCAGCTGTTCACGTTGCTGCCAAAAACCCCTTTTGCCTTTGCCTTTCAAAAGTTCCATTCCAGTATCGTTGAAACATGAATGGTTGAGAAACTGCTTTTGCTGGAGCTGTGCACTGGTGTCTTTTCAAGGCAGAAATAGTTGGACTATTGTCATTCTGAAACCACTGGTTGGTGAAACACAACCTAGTTTTACAGAAAGAAATTGGCAAAATAGCCCTTCTAGATTTTTATTTTTATTTTTATTTTTATTTTTATTTTTATTTTTATTTTTATTTTTATTTTTATTTTTATTNTAATTTTAATTTTAATTTTAATTTTATTTTATTTTTATTTTTATTTTTATTTTTACCTAAAGCACTCCAAATAAAGCCAATTAAACTAATTATGTGGCTAAGGACCAGGGGGGAAGCATGGAAGTTCACTGACCAATTTAATAGCTTTAAGGGTGCTTTGCAACATCCCTTGACTCTTTGCTAAGAGTGAAAGGATCAAACATAGGACAGCTCTTGGTTTTCTACACTTTAATGTGTGTAAAAGCGCACAGACTTTTTAGTGGTTTTATGTAAAGCCAGAGGTATGATATGCTTGAGAACTTTTCTTGTTGGTTTAGAGCCATGCAAAACAGAATTGTTTTGCTCCTCTTCTCCTTTTTAAAAACCAAAGTGTCAGGAGAGGGGTTTTTGGGCTCACCCAGTGTAGGCGCTAAAAAGTGAGAAGCGGAGAAATTCTCCAGCCTTTTCTCAATATTCTGTGAGAAGACTGTCTTTCCTACGTAAACTATTTTAAACAAGGTCACAGTTTCATAAACTTCTTGCACCCGCAAGCTGTTTTGCAAGATTGTTATGGCTTTGACTTTGAAAATATTTTGGAATAGTCAATAGGATACCTATTTGACTTGAGAGACTTGGCCAATCCTCTCAAGGGGTGGATGGCCGAGGAACCAATTACCTATTGCCACTCAACACACTTTTGCCATCTAGCTTATAAAAGTAGTCGGAAAATTATGGACTCTGTGTCGTTTTCTTTACCCGTCTCAGACGTGACAGCGACAGCCCAGTGTTGGTGCAGCCGTGCTCCCATGGAAGGGGTTCTCCAGCCACAGGAGCAGTCCCAGCAGAGGGGTTTGGGCACTGCTGAGCCTCTCCTCAGAGGCTGAAATCCTGCTTTTTTGTCCTCTTGGGGGCCACCTCAGAGCAACCCCAGTACATGAGCAGAGCAGCACGCAGCTCATGTCTTGTTGTCTTACAAGTTAACGTAGAGCTGTGCCTGTTCTGTTCTAGAGAGGTGTTTGGGTTGTTTCAAGCCATATTTAATCTGTCTCTCTCTCAGCAGGTTTGAGACAGTTTGAGAAAGAACCGTAGAAGGCCACTGAAGACGCTGGACCAATCGGTTTGGGGGGGAAAAAAAAAAAAGGAAAAAGTGCTAAATTGTTCTTTTTATATTTATGTTTATTTACCAAAATGTCTTTTTGCATTATCCCAGTTAAAACCATGTATATTAGCACTGTATTTAATAATCAGTCTAGACATCCATCAGAATAGTACTGCCTTTGCACAAGAGCCTTTATTCCTAAAGAAACCCGTGCTGTGAAATATATAGACTCTCCTACTGACAGTCATAACTAACGATGGATCTGAACAGTGATTTCAGCTGGCATTAGAGGTCAACCCAAAACGCGTGTAAAGTAAAGTTGCTTGGGGAAAGGTGTGCAGTAAACCTATAAAAACAATGGTTACTTTTGTGATACAGAAGTCTTTTTCTTTCTGCACTTTAGACTAAGGCATGGAAGAAATTTCTTTAGTTGACAATGTAATATTTTCTGTAAGTTGCCCATGTCATGAGAAATACTGCATCAATAACGTGTTTTAATTTTTTTTTTGTTTTGTTTTATACTTTTTTTAAGTATCAATTTTTCCACTCTAGTTTAAGTTAATACCTAAATTTGGATGATTATGTTAGCTGACAGCGGTACTGATATTTCTTTTTGTTGTTAGTGACTAGTAATGATTGCAATCTAGAATATATATACACACATAGCTTTACAAAGTTTAGCCTAAAGGCACTACTAATGGTAGAATGCTTTAATATGTGCTAGAGTATTATATTTAGCAATAAACATACATAATTAGCCAATATCACAGCTTAAAAAAAATAAAGACAAAATCACACACTTTTCTATAGTAAGATTTCATAATTGCCATTAGAGGTATGGTGAGATAAGTATTAAAAAAATTTAAATGTCAGTTGCCCAGTAATGGGTAATTAAAAAGAAAGTATAGTTTTTAAAAGAGGAAAAGGTAAGGGTATAGAGGGTCAAAAGTAGGTCACTTGTATAAAACGTTGTAGTTTAATTTATATAAAACTACCATAATTAAAAAGAAAAAAAAATGTAAACAGAGTTGGAGCTTGTTTCAAATGACTGTACACTAAATCTTGCCATCCATCAGTGCCGTACACCAGGTCCACCGAAAATGAAGTAAACCTCTATCTTTGTAATGCTTCTTTTTACCTCTCTCTCCTGAATATCTTATTTACAGGTGTTTTCATTTGTATATAGTAAACACATGGCTATAAGACGTCAGCTTGGTTTGAATTTACATGCCATACAGTTCAGCATTTACATCCTACAGCGGATGGGTGGCATAAACTGAGCAACTCAAGTAGCCCCTGAGCATGTTGTTAACAGCTTTGTTGTGCATTAGAACCCCCAGGATCTCCCTTTTCACCACTTCCATGTCTTACAGCATCTGACTTCTTCCTGAAGAAGTGTAATGTTATATTTCAACCCAAAGCTGAGCTCCCCTGCTTGGCTGAAACATCCTGTTTACATGTAGAGATGCATGAAATTACCTGGAGGGGGTGAAACTGTGCCTGACATTGTCTGTGAGTTGTCTTGTTTTTTTGTTTGGGGGTTTTGTAAACACTCCTTTGAGTCTTTCAAATACATCTGATAGCTGCAATAAAAACAATTTGTTCAAACAATGTATCCTGAAACTGCATCCACAATAAATGGAGTATTTCCATCAGCAGCCCCCTGTTTGTTAATGGGTAGGAATGGACCAGTTGCTGTGAGTGGGATAGGAATGGTGCTGAGTCCCTGGGAGAGAAGGTAAAGAACCCCAAAGGACCTCTCTCCTGCTGCACTATCCTTCAGGAGACAGACAGGTCATAAAATTGGCAGCTTTAACAAATATATTCCCAAGGTGGTGGGAGGGAAATCATCTTAATTGTCATACTGATCAGTACAGGAGCTGAGCATCATCTGGAAGGCAGTGTGCTCAACAGAAGGTGTTCTGACCTAGCAGTGCAGCTCTCTGCTTCAAAACAAGTTTTCTGAGTGAGAGCCACCGCATTTCTTCTGTCTCCCTCAGTGGAATGCGCTTCCAGGCTTGGATGATCCCAGGGACATCTCCTGTCAGCCACATTCTAGCCAGACTTTCTCTTATCAACATACAGAATGCCACAAAGCAGCCTGGCCCAGCAAAATCTATCTGAAAATAGTTTAGAGCGATTTTAACTGCGAGGCTATCTCAGGGTTTGCTTTGGTGTTTTTAAAGAAGAGCTTTTCCGTGCTTTCCTTAGATAAAGCCAGCGTGTGTCTGAGTGTAATAATCTGGATGCTGCCAGCAGAGTTGCAAAAATCTAAGTTTATAGTTGAGACTCTCTGATGTCTTTCGACTTTCACCACTCATTACACAAAGGAGTTCAGTTTCTGGGCGTTCAGAGGAAGGAATGAGGCAACAGGTACAACTTTGTTCTTTAGGTCCTAGCTAGAGCACAGTCCTGCTTTGAAGCATAAGCCACAAAGCGATGTGTATGTGTACAGGAATTACAGAAACTTATTTCGATCTGTATTCAAACTTGTAAAACCCCAGACTTCAGAAAAACATGCCTGACTCTATAAAATAATTTAAGCGCTACACTGATCAACTTTTGTTGTTAATAAAACTTTATTCATATAAGATATTAAAGCATTATAAATACACTCTATAAAAATCACAAATATAGAAAAAGCAGTATAATTAGAGCATTCTTTGACAGTGCCTCATGAGCCAGTATGACTGATCACACCGGAAGTAACATATAAAAAAACTCCATGTAAGTAATTTTTTGTTAAACATGTCTCTAATTAAGGAAGACCAGATAAAAAGGAAATGAAAAAAGACATTGTCTTTTTGCTACTAATTAAAACCAGATTTCTGCTAAGTATCTTTCCAAAAACCCCACCCTTATTGCTGCATTGTTACAGCATTCTTAGTGGTCTCCTCCTTAAAAAAAAGGAGGAAAAGGCTCATAACGACTATCAAGCACACAAGAAGAAATGAAGGTCAAGCTGCAGAGTACATCTTCTAGCCTGGGAGGAGTTCAGTGGAGGTCGTGCAGGAACCTCTTGCATTTAATACTCCGCTTTGAACGGGTAGTCCTTGTGATTGACAGCTCTGAGAAGAGAAAGACCTCGTTATTCGTGTGCTGCAGAAAGTGTCTTGGGCAGCATTTCCCTGTTGCAGTCTCCCTCCCCCACTGCCGGTGCACTCAGGTTCTGCAGCTGCAGCTAAATCGAACACAGGCTTGTGAGAAAGCCCCCTGGAACGCCAATATGCTGAAGGGAACGCTCCAAATCAATCTCCCTCCTGATGTTCCAGGACATGCCTCATTACCTGGGGTCCAGGCTTTAAAGTATGAGCTCTCCCTGGTTCTGGTCATGTGTATTTTCAAGTTTGGGCGGGGGGATGAAAATACAGACAGAAATATGACTAATGGATAGGAAGGATAATAAAGAACATACTGGAGCACTGGAACTGCCCTCCAGTTCCTGTTAAAGGTGAGGATGACATCCATCTCCTTTTTAGACAGTTCAAAGTCAAACACCTAGCAGGGAAAGAGAAAAAAAAACCTTCTTTTATTCAGGTTCATGAGTAGTTAGCTACTGAGCATGCTTCATGCACTTATGACTTGAGGTAGGAACACATTAAGCATAGTTAAGCAATCCTCTTACTTCTCAGGCAAATAACAACCCTTGAAGTCATCGAGACAGTCCTTTTCTTTCCGAGGTGCTGTTCCTAGCAAGGTCTCACATTTCTGGGGGGCTGAATGCCAGCAGCAGTGCACTTCGTGTTGTAATGCACAGACAAAATACTGCAGGTGTTCGGGATGTGTCACAAATACTGGAACTAGAGGTAAATTTTCTGCTACAAGAGAGGACTACTGGGTATCACCTGCAAGTAGTTGCCTCACAGGTAATCATCTGAGAATATTTCCTAGGGTTTCATAGAAGAAATAACCCCAAACCCTATCACCACGGATTGAAGGCAACACAGAGGTATTATAGAAGATTCCACGCCTTGTGAGCAAACATCCAGCTAAACTTCACTGCCAAGGGGAACCACAGCCTCAAAATGAGACAAACTGTAACAGGTCTGGTGCTTGCAGCTTGGTCCTTTACGCTAAGGACTTGCTAAGCATTTCCCCAAGGGCAAGTCCAAACCTGGGGCTCCCTTTCCACAGCAACAGGGCTCAGACAAGGCTGGTGTAAACAATTTCTCTCCTAGCAGGAATAAAATGCTTTTCCCCAGATGGTTTGGTAGTGCTGAGCCCCAGTCTTCAAATCTCTGTACCCCTCTTCCAATGACTCTGAGGTGCTGCTTGGCAGCACAGAGGGGCTATGGGCGTGGGTGCCTATCCTGCGTAAAACCAGATAGCAGCATCTCCAAAGGAAGCTTCACCTTCATGTTTTCCTCAACCCGGTGTGGTTTGTCAGACTTGGGAATGACAATGATGTCTCTTTGGATCAGAAAGCGGATCAGGACCTAGGAAAGAACAAGGAGGAGCATGAACACAGAGGTACCAAGAAATCTATTCAAACACATTTTGTGGATTTATTATTTTTTTTTTTAAACTAATTAATTTTTCTACAATCATATTTACTCTTTGGAAGAACACCAGTTTGCACAGAGGAGCTTGGTATGTGCCAGGATTTGCTCACATGTTTGCCAGTAGCCTGGCAAACTGTAGTTGTTTCTGGCCTGTGTTTTTTCTACATTGTGGCTTTTCCAGGATTTATTTTGCTTTTGTTTAGGGTAGTAGCCGGGGGAGAAAAACTGTGATGCTCTGACCTGTATTATGTGAGTGCTCAGACTCAATGGGTATAATGATACTACCGATTGTTTTGGGCTCAGAGGTAAGTACCTCACAAAGGTTCAGCTTTTGGGAGTCCATAAAAGGAAAACATATTTATAGAATTTAAAAGCTGTCCCCCCCAAAAAAAGAACTGTTGCATACAATGTTTTTGTCCTGCTCTGCCTGTCTCAAAATATGATTGTCTTTGATTGCATGTGAACATGTGGCGTTGTTTGAAGTGCAGTTTCTGCACGCCCCGGGCAACGACTCATTTGTGTGACTAGCAAACTAACAGAGAAAAAGAACAAATCTTAAATGATCAAGCACCTTTCAATAATTCTTTGTGCACGTGAGCAGATGGGAGGCAATTAAGTATGTCTACGAATTACAGGACTCCTCTGAAGAATAACTTAGCTGGAGAAAGGAATAAAAATTTAGGAAGGTGAACACCTGAGGTAAGCATGTACCATTGCTGACCAGTGTATCCCAAAACTTGGTGTTCAAGACCTCCTTGAAAACAGCTGATAATTTTTATGAATGCTGTTAAGAACTTGGGCAGGATGAAGAGTCAAGTTCAGCCCCGTGATACTGTTATCTCTAGAGAAAGCAGCATCTGCTAGGACTGGCCTGTAAGACATCTGAGGAGGAGGAGTAGTTTGCTCTGACAATCCCACCTACCTGGGCAGGGCTTTTATGGTGTCTAACTGCAATGTCTTTAATCTTGGGATCTTCCAGCAGCGTGGGTTCCCCTGGCTTAGCCCTGTTAAGAAATAGAGGGATCGGTGGTAGAACAGTAATAGTTTCCCTGCAGGAACGTTGTGTGACATAATCTGCATAAAAACAACAGCACTTTTCTCATTTTACCTGTGTTATTTACTTAACTTTCTAGTAATAATAATTTTCATAGCTCAAGATGCAGCTGCACTGTTTTGTGTGCAGAAAGGCTGCGATGCTCTCTTACCATGGGCGGTTGGGAGAGCCCAGGGGGCTGTATGCAGTCACAGCCAGCCCTTTGGATTTACAGTACTTGACCAGCTTTTCCTGGGTCAGGTATGGATGACATTCCACCTGCAAGCACACAAAGATGGTTGGGAAAGAGGCAGACTTTGCTGGGCTGCAGAGCGCTACGTTTTAAATCCTATTGGGTCACCGGAAATGTGAAGACTTGACTTCCAGCATCACGATTCCAATCTGTCTTATGAAAAAGTTATTAATGTCACAGCAGTATCTAGAGGCCTAGCAGAGCACAGAGCTTTCTCATGCTACGTATTACCCACAGAAAGCAAAAAATAGATGAGAAGAGTGAATGTGTTGTCTGTGTGGAAACTGGGAAACGAACCCTTTTTGGGCAGCTCAGGATGCCTGAAGTTTATTTTCTGCTCTGATGCACCCAACCTCTCCTTGCCTCAGAGAGCCTCCCTGATGCCTGAAGAAGCCTGGGGAGATGACCTGAGCTAACCTAAGGAAGCAAGGTCACGTTGCAAATCGATGTTTGGGTAAGATGTCCTCGAACTGAAAGCAGCAGGAGCTCCAAGGGGGTGCTGCTCAGCTTGCCACAAGCCATGGCATGGCCACAGGGCTGTGTCTGTGCTGCCTCACCTGGTGGCCCTGTGCACACACCCAGCTGTTTCTAAACACTACAGCTTTACCACCAGGCATGGTGACGTGAAAAACGTGTACAGCAGCTTACGCAGACCTGAGCTGGTGTGGGGATTGCCCTGGATATTCCCCATCTGGAAGGGACGGGCATTCAGCACCCTCAGCTGAGTGCAAAGAAGTTGCATATGGAAGAAAATCAGAAGGTCCCTAAGCTGCTGCTGCTGTCCTGTGATTACATTCGTGAGGGATGTGGTGAGAATTTGTTATGGAATTAATTGTACACTTCAGCCCTCCTTTCTGTAATGAAGTTGAGTGGTTTATTTTATGTTGAAAAATGAGTCAGTCCAGTGCATCCCAGCACAGTCCCGTGCTGATGCAGAAACTCACAGGGGGGATTTTGCTGAATATATTTAAGACTACTCTAAATATATATTATAGGAATTCAGATAATAAATATATATTATATAAATTATATATAATTTATATAGGACATAGATATATTTATATATTATATGAACTTAGGCATACTCTAAATATGTATACATAAACACACACATTCTAAATGCATTTAGGAATACTTCTAAGTGGAAGGTTCCAACCTCATGGAAAGGGGTTGGATCTAGATAATCCTTAAAGTACCTTCCAATTCTAACCATTCTATGATTCTAGACTGCAAGGTTAGCTGAGGAATGGAACTAAAATTCTCACCTGGACCATTACAGGCTTGTGCTTCAGTCCTGGCTTGTTCAAGATTCTTTCAATCTGCTCATGGTTGAAGTTGGAGACACCAATGGCTTTCACCAGGCCACAGTCCACCAGCTCCTCCATGGCCTAGTGAGTAAGGACAACCAAGGTGTGGGAATGAGTTGGTGGTATCACTCTCAAACTACATTATTTTATTTCTCTCAAGCTTGTGACAAATGAACAAACAACTCACGCTAGATTAGATTACGTAAAAGTATCTCAGTTAACAAAGAAAGATAGGATTTCCTAACTGTATGCAACACCCAGTAAATTAACGGCCACACCTGGATTAATCTAAAGGGTTGATTCTACCACTGTGTGTATTCAAATATTTTAGCCACAGCACCTACAGTGCTGATAGCTTCCTCCTCTTTAGCCTTACTAAAAACATCCCCTTCTTGCTCCCCAAAACAAGAGCTAGAAGCAGCTATCTGGCTGAAATACAATGTTGTGTGGCTGTCCTTCACACCCAAACATATCCCTCAATTTCACTTTGGACACAGATCTCTGCTGCATCTTTAGTGGCGATGCCTGCTCTAAAGAGCAAGCATTTACTTACCTCCCATGTGTCCAGAAAATCTGTGTCACTGGGAATGCTGTGACCCTTCTCATCCAGGGGATGCAGCTCTTCACCAGCCTGTTATTTCAAGGCAGATAAAACACAGACTTTTTAAGTGTTGAATTTCCTATATTATACTTTTCCTACAGCACTTTTGACTGCATTTACATGCAGCGAGTCAGCAGGTTGTTTAAACATATTGCATATCTAAAAATGATCCACGTCCATCAGTATTCTCTTTTGGATGAGGGCCATATTTCTCAAAATCAGTCCCTACATGCAAAGAGTGTGGGGATTAGTAATAATTATGTAACTTGGGCAGATCTGGAGGGAAGGGAACAGACACCCTCCAGCCCATTTATTCTCGTTTATTATTTATTTTACACGGACGTAGACTGGGGGAAGAAGCACATTCTTTCTGTGCTGCACTTCATTTTTCACTGTTGCTTACTTCAGACCAAGCCAACACCTCCGAAAGCCGAGGTGTCCATGCTGTAACCACCATCCTGTGCTGGTTACCAGAAGCCCCGGGGGGCTCACACCTACATCTGTCTCATTCCAACAGGCATGAAAAGCCAGACCCCTGCGCTGAAACACACCACTACTACGTGAGCAAATGCTTGCTGCCACTGGCTTCAGGCAAGAGCCCAATGAACCACATATCCCAGCTGCGTAACGAAGGTGAGAATGCAAAGATGAGAGAAGGCACCGTGCTCCTGGGCAGGTAAGGAGGACAGGTGTGGAGAGCAGGACTACCTTGAATCCCATCGGGAAGTGCATCAGGTAGAGGTCGAGGTAGTCCAGTTGCAGTGCAGCAAGGCTCTTCTTGCACCCTACCTTCACCAGGGACTTCTCATGGAAGGTGTTCCACAGCTGTGGGAAGAGACCAAGCCCAGCCCTCACTTTGCAGCTCCCACAGGGCAGACCAGGGGACGGAAACTTCTCCCTTGGTGGTCTGGAAGGACAACTCCCTCCCCATGCCGAAGGTGAGGATGTAACATTTCACCTTGAGGTAGGACAAACATCCCACACAGCCAGCAGTCACGAAGGTGGAGTCAGGATCCCCACTTACGAAAAGAGATTTTCAGATATAAATGTAACACTCTGGCAAGCGTATCTGACACAGCAAAACTGTTATGTTGTACAATTGTTTTTTCAGCCTAAGTTTTGAGTGTTGAGTAGTCATAGCAACCTTCTTTCTGTCCCTTTACACTGTCCACAGTTGTCAATTTTATTTCATTTTTTAAATCGAAATTCAAGTTGTTTAAATAGAAGAACTCGCCAGTAATGTTAAATTAAGCCATGTTCTTTAACAAAAACAAAGCTTAATGTGGAAAATCTTAGTTATACACAAAATTTTCTGGTTTTGCTGGTGAAAACCCCAAGTCATAAATTTATTAGTTGAACTGTTCTTTTTGGTAAGGACCACTTCTGAGACAAGTGGATGAGATAAAGGAATGAAGAAAACACATATAAAATACTTTGATTTCTGTTCCTTTTCAGGATTACCATTTGTACAAGACACAGTTTTCAAATGTCTTGCTTAGCACTGATGAATCCAGACAAATGTCTTGGTTTTTTTTTTTTTGTTTCTTTTTTTTTTTTTTTTTTTTTCCCCTTTATCTTTTTTGGGTGTGTCCAATTGAACATTCAGTATAATTGACTTAATTGATGTGAGGAAATTATTAGACGAGTAATAGCCGTGCTATCTTTCCTAAGTTGTCCGTGGTTCCTGATAAAGCCGAGTCCAAATCGCAAATACAGGATGGAACTTTTCAGACACAACAAGAAAACCACGAAGTGAATTTCAGAGAAGGGAATGGGTCCCTATGTTACTTTGCAGGTGCAACAAGGGTTTCTCGGCAAGAAAAGCTAAATGCCCCAATAATCTTGCACCTTTGTACCTTAGTGACAACGAAGAGGTCTTCCCGTTTCACAACTCCCTCCTTGATCTTCTGCTGGATTGCGTTCCCTATTTCGTTTTCGTTCTGGTAGAAATAGGCACAGTCGAAGTGGCGGTAGCCGGCACCAATAGCAAACTTCACCACCTCCTCCACCTTTCCCGGGGGAGCCTGAAAGCAAACAGAAGCCAACCATGAGCTCTTCCATGTCCTCCTGGCGGGGCTCAGCGCTGTGACAGCTCCACACAGTCCCTCTTTCTAGCTGCTCCTGCAGTTTCCTCATCACCTGCATTTAGCCGGAATCCAACGGAGCTTCCAGCCAAACAGCATTTCTGCACGGAACGGGCACAGCGGGGAGAGGAGTTTGTTTCTGCAAGCCTTTCATCTCCGCCAGCAGCACAATATCCACTGTCAATTCCCCTGTTTGCTCAAGCAGTTTCGCCACTCCACCTTCCCCAAACCCGCCCCGCGGTCTGGGGCTACCCCCCCAGANGGGTGGGTCCGTGACCAGGCTACCCCCCCAGACCGCGACCCCATCCCCGAGCCGCTACCGCTCGGACTTTTTGGTCGGTTTCTTTTGCTTCCCGTCTTATTTTTTTTTGGTGCCTCCTTCCACCTTCTTCAGCCAGCCCTTAATTTATTTCCTTGTTTGCCTTTTCCCCTCGCCCTTGCCTCCCCGCGGTCCCCCCCCGCTGCCGGCAGCCCGCCCGGTTACACAAGCGGCCGGCAGCACCGAGCCCGGGGCGCCACGCAGGGCACCGAGCCCGCTTCTAGACCGGTGGGCCCTTTCCTATTTCGTTTCTTTTTCTGATTTATTTGGCATCCTGGCATCTCCCGCCGGACCCCCGCCCGGCCTCGGTACCTGCCAAGTGCCCAGCCCCAGGGCGGGGATCTTCATCTTGTTGCTGAGCTCCACGAGGGGGATGGCCATGATGCTGGTGTGTCGGTGTGTCCGTCCGTCCGTCCGTCCGTCCGTCCGTCCGTCCGTCCGTCCGTCCGTCCGTCCGTCAGCCGGAGCCTGCCCAGGGCTGCCCGAGGCCGCTATAAGGAGCGGAGCTGCCCCGGCCCCGCCTCGCCCCACGCCCAGCCCTTCTCCCCGCCTCGTAATAGGCGGCAGACAGGAGATGCCCGCCGGCCTGAGGCTGCAGGAAGCCTTGATGCCGATTTAGCTGTTTGCTTGAAAATGAGCGACCTGAGAGCGGATGCCTCGGCCGCGGGGTTGGCGCTTTGCGCGTGTTCCGCTCTGCAGCGGTGGCATCGCCATCCCGGGAAGCGCTGGGAAGGTGTATGGATGTGGCACCTGGGGACAGGGGCTGGTGATGGACGTGGTGGTGGCTGGGGACCGATTGGACTCGACGAACTTAGAGTCTTTTCCAACCCTAATCGTTCCGTGGTACCACAGCTGAGACAGCCTGACGGTGCCGTTCCGCATGAGGCAGTGGGTGTCAACTGGAGGGTTTTCTCGCTCTCAAGTGGTGGCAAATGGACCGAATTTTTCATATTTTTTTCCTCAAAAATATTAGGCTCACCTGCTGTTCACAGAGGAATTCATTAAGAGAGAATGTGGCCTTACCTCAATTCTGTGTCCCCTGTCTTTGCAGAGGGGTAGGCTCCCTGCGGGACCATTGCCTCAGCCTGTGTGAACGGTTTCCCTGGCCTCCAATTAACATTTCACCCAGCGCTGGTCGGGTGTCAGAGGCTGCAAAAGGGATTTGTGGTCACAGCTTGTCAACAGGTACTGCTTTAGCCCAAAAAACTCCCTGCTCTTTGCCTAGGGTGAAAAGGCTGATGTTTAAAGGTGGCAGGAGACTTTGTACGAGTGCAGTGCCTCAGAAATCAAGAGCCAGAACCTGGAGGGACTGGGCTGCTTAGCTGGCAGCTGTCTGGGAGAGAAGATGCTTCACGCTGTGAAGCTGATGTAAATTCAGCACCGTACCTCAGGCATCTCACATGTCACAGAGATTTTGGGTTTTGTTAGCACAGTAGGGATGCTTTGCTGCTTGAGTCTACTTTTCTTTATATTGCTGTGAACTTCTCCTTGCTCACTGCTGATCCCTGACCACCAATTTACACCCTGTGGGAGTTCCACTGGTGTCATCTTGTGACTTGTACAGTGTGAGCGAGACATTTTAAATAATAAAAGTAAATATTTTATACTTAGACTTATAATTTTTGGCTACCAAAATATAGAGGCAACGGTGAATTATTGAGCCACTAACCGTGGTGTTTGATGCGATTTGTTAACATTTATTTGCATTATTTAAACTGCTTTTATAGGACAGTATTTTCAGTTGGTTGGCAATTGCATGTTCTGGGTTCAAATATAACCAAAATCTCTTCCTGCTCTCCTTGGCCTGGTTTCTAAGCCATTGAAAGCTTAACCAAGCTTTATTGTCATCTTTCTGTTGCCTTGGATGGCATCACACACTCCAGAATGGAAAAAAAAAAACCCAAATTGATACGAAGCAGAGACAGAGAAGCGAGGAATCAAATTTTCAAAGTGGCTGATAACTCCAGTACGGTCAGACGAGAGCAGTGAGAGGAGGTGTCTCCTATTGAAAACAAATATGAAAAAACACACACATCAAACAACCCCACCCAACAAAAGAAAAAGACAAAGCTGCTGCAAGAGATGTGATGAATCTGAGAGAAAAGAAAGATCTACCAAAAAAAAAAAAAAAAAAAAAAAAAACCTGTTGAAATTTTATAAATTTAGTAATGGTACATTGTTTTTAAGGCCAGAAAGGGCCACACTCTTCTTTTTATACTGATCTCCAATTACACTGAAGAGGTTTTACACCAAGCCTATGTCATATCCATATTACTAATTTTTTATTAAAGGCACTTGGGTGCTACAGAAGCAGGAGCTGACCAAAATTATGCAGAGAATAGGCTAGAAAATGCTGAGATTGAGCTGTTAAACTTACCTTTAATTGCAATAAGTCTTGGTCTGGAAGGTATAAACCCCACATAACAGCTTTTTTTTTTTTTACCCATTTGTTTAACAGAGCCATCAACAATTATCCTTCTTGTAAACCTTTATTCGAAGACATTAATGATTTTGGAGTGAACTTCCTGCAGGCCAGGGAGGAGCAGGGAGAGATTTTAGCAACTCAGCCACAGCGTGGGCAGGCAGAGGGGAACTGCTGTAAGGACTCTGTTATGTGTATAGGCTTTTCTGTTCGACCGCTTTTGTTCTGATTTCTTTATCTGCACAGAGGAAGGTAACTCATCATTTAATGCCATAAAAAGCCCGACTTTTATGAGGGTTTAAAAGGCTTTAATTATTTTTGAACTACTGTTATTTGCTGGATGCAGTACGGGTGGTGACTGAAGCCCATCCACCTCAACTTTTTTACTGAGTCATGGTGATTTCACTCCCTGCAGAGCCTGGCAACTCCCTTGGGCACCCTGCCGCGCTGTTTCATGAATCAGAGTGTGCAGATACAGGTGGTGACTTGCCCATAACCTTTTTATGGGTCTCTGTCACCTCACTGGAAGTTTACTAGTGTCTGATTTGGAGCTGTCCCTCCTTTGGAGTGACTCTTCTGGAGAGGGATGGTGCTCCTTCTTGATCAGCTTCTGCTGAAATGCAAAAATGCAGATCCCTTATGTGGACAGTCCAGTGCTAGTGGGAATGTTTTGTCTAGACAGAACCATAGACCCATTAAGGTTGGAAAAGATCTCCAAGACCATCAGTCCAACCTTCAGAGATGGAAGTTTTTAGGTAGAAAGCCCCAACATGAGTCAACCTTGCTGTTAAGTGTTCCTTGGGGAAACAATGTGCATTGTTTTCCTGAACTAATGCTGAGGAGCCTGTCACGGGTGTCTTCTCCTGCCCAGCTGACAAAACATTGCAATGTATTGATTGCAACAATAATGAAACTCCAAATGTGATTCTCTGCACTGTTAAGAAGGTAAGTATTGCTATTTATATTTTAGTAAAACTTGGGTTTTTTCCCGTGAGTCCAAAGGCATACTGGGCACCTTTTCAGAATATGCAATGGGTGAAGACTGAGGCATAGCACAGAATCACAGAATGGTGAGATGGGAAGGGACCTCTAGGAATCACCTTGTCCATCTTCCCTGCTCAAGCAGGGCCACTGACAGCAGGCTGCTCAGAGCCGTGTCCAGATGGGAGACACCACAGCATCTCTGGGCAAACCGTGCCGATGCTCAGTCCCCTTTGCAGCAGAAAAGTGTTTTGTGATGGTAGAGGGACCTTCCTCTGTCTCACTTTGTGCCCATTGACTCTCCTGCTGGCACTGGGCACCACTGAAGAGAGCCTGGCTCTGTCCTCTCTGCACCTTCCCTTCAGGTATTCATAAACATTGACAAGGCCCCCCCTTGAGCCTTCTCTTCTCCAGACTAAAGATCCTCGTCTCCCTCAGTCTCTCCTAACAGGAGGGAGGGTTTAATCCCTAAATGCTCACCTCTGCTTTGGCTGAGTCACTTCCCTGTCACACCCTGGGCAGCCTGGCAGCCCTTCCAGGGCACCCAGCCCTGTGCACCCCCAAACTGCAGCCTGTGGGTGTGGGCAGGGTAAACGTGGCAGTGCTGTTCAAAGTGTAGCTGGCACTGTGCAGGAGGAGACCATTTTGCAGGGGATCTTCTTTTGTAGGATGCCTGTGGCAGCCAGTGCACCTGAATTTTCCCCTTTTATACTGTACCCTGTCACAGTCTTCAGTGTGATTCTGAATGGTTGCATACTCTCAGCCTTCCTCTAAAAACAACCCCCAATAACTCAGAGCAGGAAAGGTCTACTCTAACTGAGACAGAACTACTTCTGTCAGTCTTATTTGCACTACGCCATGTTCATGGATCTGGCAATGTCAGCAGGAAGTGGTACATCAGCAGTGGAGAAAGTTTTCACGTGAGAAAAACATTTCTAAAATGCTTTGATTGATCCCCCCCTCCGTGAGTGCAGAGGACAGTACCCAAATTTATCAGCAAGCTGTGGCTTCTCAGTGCTCACTAACATCATTTCCCTGCAGCAGCTGCCTCTGCAGTGGTTGCAAGACACCAGTTTCAGTAACACCGAGGTGAAACTTTTCACCAAAACCCTAAGCCCAGGGTTAGAAATTCCTTGGAAAGAATCACCAGAGCTACACTGCATCCCAAGCTATGTCCTGTTTCCCCAGTATGGTGGTGCATTTGCTCCCTTCTCTTTGGGGCTGCTCTGCAGCCTTAGGGGTTCCTGTTTGGTCCTAAGTGAAGCCTTTTGAGCTCTCCTGGACAACAGTGGGCTGTGCCAGCACCTCCCTGTGAGTGGGATGCCTCTCAGAGCTCATGAGCCCTCAGGTTTGTGATTCTTGGAGGGCTGTTGCCGAAAGCTGATGACAGGGCCTGGGCTGATAACTCCATCCCTCCACCCACTGAGAGATGCAAAGGCAGCCACTGTGAGTATTTCACTGCACCTGAGGAATTTTTAACAGGTACCTTTGTGCAGATAGATATCGGTATCTCTGTGTCTATGTGTGCATGCATGTGAACTGATTCAAACACCCTCTCAGGTACAGTAGGAGTGGTGCTATCTTGAATCTGTCATTAGGTCACTCTAGTAATTGTAATAAATCCTATTGAACCACTTTATAATATTAAATTAGTCAATGATTAAGTGAACGAGAGCCCTTTTGCACCCTTACCCTTTAGCACCATTACCCTTTGCACCTTCACCGTTTTGCACTTCTGGTCTCCATGTCAGTTATTCGGAGCTGATTCTCATCCGATTTTCCTTTGTAGGATTCACCTGTGTGGTTAGTAATGGAGTAAATCTTGCCACTGAACTCTGTTAAGTGACATCTTTACAAATTTATGTTAAAACCTGCTTTCACTAATACCTTTGACAGTGATTCTTCAAGCAGCCTAGCACACTCATTTGCCACATCCACAAGCACATGCTTTAACTGTGTTCAGAAGAGCCTTGAGTTAAATCCTGTGAGGGCCTTCTCCAGTGCAGCAGTTGCGCAGTCTGATCGCTGCTTGTTCCCTGCTTTTAGGGCCTTTCCTCTCCTCCTTTCCTCCTCTGAATTTTGGAGTTCTTCCATTGCAGTTTTTTAAAAAGAGCTGAGCCAACACCTTTGATCCAGATAAGAACCTTGACAGCTTAGATCACCTGAGATTAGCCATACAAAGAAAGCGGGGATGGTTGCTCATGGAGGAGAGTGCAGGAAAGTTGTGATGGATGAGGAAATGTACTGGCCTGGCAGCAATCCAGCTCTTTTCACTCTGAAGTGTTGATAGAGGTTTTCAGATACCTGTCAGCCCAGCCTCACGCGACGGTTTCTGAGTATGAACAAACAGATACGCCAGGGTGGTGTCCAGCAAACTACCTGAGAAGATATTTACCTTTAGTAACTGGGAATAGTTGATTTTTAAATGGGGTGGATGATGGCTCATTGTCGTCGTTGCTGCTACAAGAGAATTGACAGTCTTTTATTTAACGGCCTCATTAAAATAGGTGCTCTCGTGTCAAGAAGGAGGTGTACGAAATGTTGGGAGGGGTGTGTCGCTGTAACGGTGAGAAATAACGACACGAAGCCAGGATCCAGGAGAGAAAGGCTCCATATTAATTAATTAAATCAACCTTTTATAACAGAGTTCGCAAAGAGTGTGTTGAATGGCATAAGACAGTTGGGTGCTCGGCCATCCACCCCTTGAGGGGATTGGTCAAGCTCTAAGACACTTATTCCAAAATATCAGAAAGCCAGAACCATAACAACCCTGCATAACAAACCAGGTGCAAGATAAAGAGTTAGTTTACAAAAACCCATAGCAGTGTTTTTCACAGCTTTCATGAGAAACTCAGAGCTCTCACAGAATGCAGCAGAAAACTGGAAAATCCCTCTGCTAAAGCTTTTCAGCATCCACAGGGGTGAGTTAAAAGCAGAAGACTGGCGATTGTAAATGCTCTCCAGTGACCCTGCAGCTGGGAATAACTCTTGATGAACCTGTGTGAACAGCAGGCCAGTGATCCTCTAGCATGGACAGAGTTTCCGTGCCTTTGTCTCTTTGTCTCGTGCCTGTGACCAGGTGCTGCTTCAGGCATCCCCCGGCGAGGTGATGGAAATAAGTATTCTCTTTGTGTTTCAGCTCTGAGTTTGTGGCTGTCCCAGCTGCCTGTGCTGACTCACTCACGTCGAAATGGCAAGTAACCACATCTATGTAAACAGAGTTGTTTGTTTTTATTGCACTGTTACACTCTAAGTACAATCTTTTTTTTCTCATTTGTCTGCAGGCTTGTATCTTACAGCAGAGTTTTCAGTGTGGTTGGTGCATGCGGGTTCTGTAACTCTCTGCAGAGTTACAGAACCCACAGAAAAAGAAGGGGTTCTGCAACTCCCTGCAGATCAGTTTCCAGATGGAATTCTACAGCCTTCTTTGGAGAGAGAAGACAACCGTGTGCTGAAGCCAGTTCAGGGCAGATAAAGTGACAGTTTTGTTCTCTTTTATTCAGAAAATCAAATTATTAGCAAAGCTGGACTGTACTAACAATCCTCTCAGAAAGAATGCAACTTTTAAATAGCTTTAGGAAAAACAGCCAACTTAACCAGGTTTCAAGAAAAAAGAAAAAAAAAAATTCTTTTTTCCTTCTTATCACTGTTAGAAATATAAGAAATCTTGAGAAACTGTCTGCTGTCATAAAAGAATGAAGATCTCAGGCCCCACCTTTCCCTGGATTGTGGGCAGGGCATAGTGCCACCTGTCCTTCAATTTTGGCATAATTTGTTCTTGATCTTCAGGCTATTTCTTTAGCTGGAAATATGTTCAGACCTTCCTGATGTATTTGTGTGACCCCCATAGAACATTAGCACTGCCCGGATGTCAGCTGTGGACTTTTAATAAGAAATTATTATACTTCTAGGTCTTTTGATTGTGAAAATTAAATTGCAGTGTTTTCCCCTAGTACACATTCTCTTCTAAGCCTTCTTAGTTCTTTCTTAGCCTGATAATCCATAAAGCCTGGTAACAGTGCTTTAAGAGAAGGAATTTATTGCTGATCTTTAGAAAATTGGAAGGAAAGTGGAATTTTAACTGGTGGGGAAACCAGGGGAAAATTTAGGAATGACTTCTGTGCGGGAGGTGCAGGGTGTGAGCTTAGACATGAGAAATGAGAGATCCAGAAAGAAAGGAGAGCGGCAGGAAAAACAGGGAAGTCATGCTCTTAAATGTAAATGTGTTTTTCATCTGAGTCCCACTGGAAGCAACAAAGCACTTTAAAAATAAATAACCAAATGCACAGTTGCTCTTAAAGCTCATCTTATTTTGTCATAGATCTTTTGCTGACATTGTTTTCTTATTGACGTCAATGGAGGTTTCAAAAGCAATTGAAAGCAGCTGCCTGTTCCAAATACACGTTGAAGTCATCAGGAAAAGTTTTATACAGTCTTTCCCTGGAATATACTTGAGACTAGTCCAATATGTCTTTTCATCACTAATTTTAATCACCAGTTGCTGGCTGTGTTTGTATTTGCTGCAGTGGGACATGTTCTGGAGCAGCTGTATCAGATAAGGGTGCACAGTGATATACAACTGGCTTTTCCAAATCCATCAAGCTCACTTGCATCTTAAATACAATGCTATTTGTTTTTCTCTTTTTCTCAGGCACTGTCAAGATTTTTCTCTTTTCGTATTTTAGGGGATTACTTTCTTTTGAGGAAATAAAGTTCAAAGTCCATTGATTTGATTTCTTATGTCTATTTATGTTGATATTTTGTGCTAGTGTATTAGGTTAGATGATTTTTACGCAGTGAACTTTCATTGCATGATTAAATTGATATATATTAACTTTAACAATTGATCCCTTTTTTTTTTTTTTTTTTATTTTTCTCCCTAAGTGACACTGGGAAAAGCTGTGCTTTACCTGAGACTGTCTTGTTTCTACAAGGAATTGTATGATTGCTGCTGTTTTTTCAGTCTCTGCCTGGTCAAAAGTGTCTCATGCAGAGAAGCACAAAGAATCTGAACTACTACATGAAGAAAAGAGAGCTTTTAGCTTAATATCTAGTGGAGTACAAGGCCATCATGTTTAGGTGAGGCAATGTGTGCTGTAGGCTTTGGTCATTTAAAACCCCTTCCTTCTCATATATCCAAGTAGGGAAGAAAAGAAGGTTGTCTAAAGAAGGCTCCTGATCACTGCAGGTGCCCTGAACCCAGTCCTCTGAGCTAGAGCCAAAACATAAAGAGACAAGTAAAGATCATATATGGCTTGGTTTGGGAAGGAGAACACTCAGGAATGTCTGAAAGGGGGAGAACAGACACTGCCACAGAAATGCAGCCCCAGTAAATAAAACACAGAATGTATTTTATTACAGGAGGGGGGAATTTCTAGGTTCTTTATATCTCCCTGGACCTGCAGAGGGTGCAAAATCTCCACACTGCTTAGAAGAAGCAGAATTATTTCATTCCCCTTGTATATTTTGCTTCTCTGGTAACTTGTAGCAACACTTCACCAGCACCGAGATCCTCACTGGAAACTTCATTGTAAGAAAAACGGAGATAAAAGCATTTATTACTGCAATAATTAGGGCTGTTGCCATTTAATTTGCAGAAGTCTTTTATTCTTTGATATCTGAACCTAGTGCTCAGCAATTCTCTCCAGCCTAGTGCAATTTGGTCCCTTGTCATCTTCTCTCTTTCCCTAATAATATGCTTTCCTCTTCATTTTCTGTTTTGTTCCTGTTTTTCTTCTTTCTCTTTGATTTTAATCTGGGTTTTTCTTCTGGTTAACTGTTTCTCTTGGAATTCTTGCTTCCAGCTTTAAGTGGTTTCTTTCACATCATGAAAACAGTGGAGGTAAATGACAAACTACGTGGCTTTGGTTACACGTTTCGTTTTCACATGATTTCAGCAGTATCTAGAATAACAGAATAAAATATGTGAGACATTCTTATGATTTCACCTCATTTATTTTCACTGATTTAGCAGAGGTTTTCCACGTGAGAAAGTGTGAGGACAATGTTTAGGGGAAGGACTGCTTGTAAAGTGTAGGGGTTTCTGGGGTGAAGCTTTTCTGCTTTCAAAGGAAGCCATTCTGTTCTGCAAATCACAACCCATGTTTAACTACCACTCAATTAGAGCAGTATTATTAGGAAAAAAACCCCTCACACTTAAAATACCTGTCAAGAGAGGGGCGAGAGAGTTTTAAGTGTGTGGTGGTAAAACTTGTCTAACTTGACTGACTTTCCATGTTTCATAACAAGGATTTTTAATTTTTTTTTTTCAGTTTATTTTTGTTCATTTGTGGTTTGGTTTGGTTTGGTTTGTTTGTTTTTTTTAAAAATTCATAGCTGTCTTCATACCAGCTGTGAGAGGGCTGGGTTACAACATTGTTGGAGGTGCAGCAGCCTTTCAGGTTGGTGGGATTTACATGATAAGCTGTTGTGTAGGTATGAGTGGGCACTTAAATTTAAGTCCCTGTGTTTGGTCAAAGAGAGACTTCTGTGGGGTTCTTTTTGAGCAAGTCTCATTAGTTTTCTGGCTGTAACAAAAACTTCTTTTGCCATGACCTGCTAATATCTCATCTTTTGGTTGATGGGAAAACAAAAATCAACCTGGATGCCCAGAGGCAAAGCTGTGCTTGTGCCAAGGCCCAGCGTAGGTCCTCGTGTTTTCTGTGGCTGCAGATGATGGTGATCCTGGAGAGAACAGAAAAACCTCCTTGAGGCTTGTCCTGAACCTGCTGAAAAACAGTAGGAAAATTTCATCTTGCCTCTGATACCTACCCAGCGCAAGTCTTTTGGTCAGGAGTTTCAAAATCAGTTGCTTAGATAGTGTAATTTGTATTTGGAGATTTTTAGTAACTCTGATTAAGTCTGAGCATGCAGTTTTTCTAAGATGAAATCAATCAATTGTAAATAAGTTGTTTGATTTGAAGATATTATTAGGATAATATTGTAGTAGCTGTATTAACATCAAATGATAATCTTGTTACGTTCTTTGATTCCAAGAATTGCAAGATTTAGACCTGCAAGGAAGAGCACAGCATCCTTATGTAATTTGGGAGGGAGGAGAAGTACTACTGTTCACAAATGAAAGATTAAGGGCTCGGGGCCTGTTATGTGCCCATCTGCAGCTCTGTTAGAAACCAGGGATATTTATATTTTAATAATTTAGAGAGAGGGGGGTGTGAGTAGCTGCCTGCTCCTTGTGCAGCAGGGTGGCCCTTCCTCGGGGTGGGGGAAAGCTGGGGGCTCCCAGTTGTGAGGATGTTCATTTCCTCACAGGGCCGTGCCGTGCAAGCCGTGTGGCAGAGTGTGAAAAACGAGGTTCACTCTCCTGTTAGGATTGAAAAGTTTAATAAAGGACAATAAGGGACAAATATAATAAAGCAAAATTCACAGTGCTGGGTGCTTGGTGCTCTGCCAAGAGCACACCTGTGACTTTGGAGACACCCTTTACATACACCCGGAGTATTACATATTCATAAACAATTATACATATTCATAAACAATTATACATATTCAAAAACCCTTTCCAGTAACAATTCAGAAAGGAATCTTGCCCCGGTAGTTCCCAGAATCAGCAGATGGTCCAGGCAAATAGTTCATAAGCATAGCTATTTCTAAGTTTTTTGTTAAATGGAAAACAGTATTTCAGACAACCACATCTCCACAACAAAGCTACCTTATACAGCATATTTTACATATAGCATCTATTTGTGACAAAGCCACTGTCACAAAAGCTACTTTAACATCACTTATTTTAACATTTGCAGAAAGCCATTATTATAGCATCTATTTATCACAATAATTTAGAGAGAGGTGGGTGTGAGTAGCTGCCTGCTCCTTGTGCAGCAGGGTGGCCCTTCCTCGGGGTGGGGGAAAGCTGGGGGCTCCGAGGATGTTCATTTCCTCACAGGGCCGTGCCGTGCAAGCAACGTGGCAGAGGAAACACTAACGAGGGAGCTCGTTGCAATCCATGGACATTAGGTGATAGGGGCCTCAGGATCAGGGAATTATTTTGCAGGCTTCCTCGTTAATTAATCACAGATGCAGGGGAGTGCAGGAGAGAGCCTTTGTGCAGCCTAGGCAAAGCTACACCTGATGAATGATGAAACAGTGCCTTTGGATTTATTTATGTGCCAGGACGTGGGAGAATCACCTCCCTGAGCAGCCAAGGGTTTCTTTGCTCTGTGCCCCAAGTGTGGGTGGCGGGGATGGCTGGTGGCAAGGGAGGGGTGCCACACAGATGCCTGGCCTGGACCTGCCAGCGTGGGGTGTGAGGTGGTGGGATGCTGAGGCCTGAGCTGGATACAGCTCCAGGGCAGTATTTTAAGGCCAGCCTGGCCTGAGTGGAGAAGTTTAATGTGCAATTATTTCCACAGTGCAGTAACTAATATTTTATTAAGCTCAGAGTGGTAAGACTGAAGGCAAAGCGATTATCTTCACCCTCGCGTAATATTCTCTGTACATAGGACAATTTATTATGTCCTTTATTATCAGCTGACACTTTTAGAAATCTGTTTGCAGTGTTAATTTTATTTTCCATGTATCCTAGGGCATGAGAATTGACAGAGAGCTTTGCTAAGAGAACAAAAAACCCATTAATTTTGGTCCTTTTTTGCTGATGTCTTTGATTCTTTCATTTTTCTATTAAAAACTTACTTTACTGAAGAAACTGATAGAGGTTCATATGAATTTGGCAATTTGACATCCATCAAAAGTGGAACTAGTTGCAGGGATAAATAAGAATTTCAAAATAAAAGCTAGATCTGTGAGGGATTGCTGAAGAGAGGCAGAGGAAAAGAAAGGTCCTGATATGCAATCCATTCCAAGCATGCTGCCTCCAAGGGACTCAATTAAGCAACAAAGCTCTTACTGCAAGAAATCATTCATAAAACCCGGAAGGTTTCTGGTACTTCAAGTGGTGTTGCTGCAATGAATTTGCCAGTTGGAAATACAGGCCCTGTTTCGTGTGCACTCGTGTTTGTGAAGGGAGGGGTTTTTTTTATAGATGGGAAAGGAGAACTTTGTGGTAAGGCATTGCTGCTGCCACTGGAGCCCTGCGTTCTCAATGGCAGCTGTAGCCACAGGCTTCTGGCAGAGTGGATTGTTAAACAAATTTCTTTTTCTTTTCTTCCTCTCCTCTCTTTTTCTCTTTTTTTTTTCTCTCTCTCTCTTTTTTTTTTTTTGGTAAATGGCTTTTCTTGTTTGTGAAAAAAAAATGGTATCAAAAGCCTTAAGAACCTGAAAACCTTTCATCAGCTTCGGATTAGGCACATTGAGTCATCCCCAGTGTGAGCTTGCAGTTAAATCTGGGATAAGATTACCACAATGACCTGACTAAGCAGAGGTAAGTGTATTCCCTGGTGTGGTTTGGGAATTCAACACACATGGCATAAAATTAAACATTTTTCGGTGACATTTCTTGCTGTTTTGGTGAAAATCATTCAGGCATTATCTTTTTGCAGTTCTTTGCAAATACAGATGAGAGCTTTTGTCAAATTCTCGTTCAAGAAGGCATCATCTTAAATTGAAATATTATGATTATTTCTGCAGAAAATAACTGAGTGTAGAGGAGAACCAAGTTCCTGATTTATTTTTGGAGGCAGACAGAGAGACAAAAAGCAAGATTTTGTCTTTTCTAAATACAGAACACTTTTCTGGCTATCTTTTTAAGTGAACTGATAACTCCTTATAAAGAGAAGCTGAAATCCTTGTAAGGTGTTTCTTGCACACAACAAGCCTGTGAACTTTAATAATATCAGGATATTGAGATCTTCACAAAATATAAAAAAGGACTTAAAGGGCTTTCTCATCAGAGCTACAATAATATTTTTCAAAACTTTCATTTTTGTTTAACTTCAGAAGCCAGATGTTCTCTGAGATACTTACTGAAAAACAGATTTACAGGTATCTGAGGCTGAAACACAACAGCTCCTGAGCACCTGCATCGCATTTGTTATAAGGGCTCATCTGAGGCTGAGTTTTAGTTTTCCCTGGGCCTGATTGAAACCCCGTGAAAATCAGGGGAAGTGTTTCCACTGCATTGAGTATGGATTGGAACAGGCCCAGAAGTCTCCCTCATTTTTTGACTGTAGCATCCAAGATGGTTCAAACCAGCCCAATCCTGTGGCAATCTGGTCCTCTAGGATTCTCTCTGGGCTTTACGCTCTTGAAGGCACAAAAACATCTCGTTCCTGAGTTATCTCACAGTGCCTGTGCTGATGTCCGTAATGTGCCAACCCCCTTGGTGCAATCTGATTTTTCCCCAGGAAAACTTTGGAGGGAATGAATACTCTAAAAACAATAAGGATTAGATTAGGCTTCAGTTCATTCTTCCTAAATCTAAAAGTGCTTCAAAGAAGAATTTTAAGCTTCACTACTCAAGTCCCTGCCAATTTGGAAGCCTCTCAGAGTTTCGCTGTATGCTCACTGATACATTTTGGCTTTCAATAACAGCTGTGATGTGTTGGGTGTGGTATTTTTGTTAAAGTTTGAGGGATTGTACTACCTTTAGAGAATGCAGCAAGCCCTTATGTGCAACACTACATACACAGTCAACTCTGTTCAGAAAGGTGGAGTCCAAGTGAAATTAAACTGCAGCAGACAGGGGGAAGCGTGTCTTGTTTTACCAAAGGAGCCTTTCTTTTTGAAAAAAATCCAAAGAGAAACAAAACCAATTGAGCAATTGATGCCAGGGAGGGAGGAAGAGCTACTGATTTAAAGTTGATTTGAGGACAGCTTTTGAACAAAGTAGATTTTTTGGTGGTGTGGTTTTTTTTTTTTTTTTCAGTAGGTTTTTCAAAAAGGGAGTAGCCCAAAAGTGGGTAGGTGTCAGTTCAGTTGCCTTGAGCAGCTGAACTAAAACATGTACCAACCATTCACTGTTTGACAGATTTGACAGGGAGGAAGTAAACTGGATTAGTGCAGGGAGAGAGAAAAATCCTTTGGCACTGGATTTGCTAAGGAAAAAAAGTAACTTCAGAAATACTGGGTGGTAAGATCCTAATGCAGAGCAGATGGCAGTTTTCACTTCAGTCAGAGTCAGGATAAATTCTCACATCCTTTATAGATGTTATCCTCGTGAAATCGCTCACATAAAAACAACACAGGCTTTAATTTTCACTGAATTTTTACACAGAATTAGCTTTCTAGAGTGAAACATATTTTATCTCTTCATGAAGATAAACTCTTTGTAGTGCCTTTAACTAAAGACATTTGGCATGTCTATTTTTAAGTGTCACACAGACTGACTTTTTTTTTCCCCAGCAGAAGTACGACTGGTACCCACTGAGATGTTTTCTTAAAAAACAGTAAGAAAACTTGAGCAATTGAAGGCAACCTCCATTACCTGTGCAGGCACTTCATGTCCTCTCTGAATGACAGAAGGTCGTGGCTGTTGGGTTTTGAACATTCACTACAGCTTAAAAATAGATTTCTGTTATTAAAAGAGCAATCTTCTTCCCCCCTTTCACTCTAGGAATTCCAGAGTTAAATACTGTGTGAAGGAGAAGCCATTTGCTTGGTCACTTCCTGTGCAGCTCAAGGGAAAAATACCAAAAACCAAAACACCAAAACATAAGGAATAAGTAGAATATATCTACGGCAAATGATCCGAATATTTAGATTTGCTCTGTGTCTTGCTGATCTCCTTGATACTCAGAAGATCCACCTGAATGGGAGATCTCAGCTGTGTGTTCTGGCAGGGCTGAGAAGAACTTGTCTCCACTGAGCTGCTGCTGTAGGTTGGCATTACAAAGCTCTCTGATGTTTTTCCTTGTCTTGGTAGTGGAGACAGAAACTTCATAAAACTTCCATTTTGCTATTAACATCTCACACCGATTGGAAAAAAATAAAACGACTTACAAGTCTCCTGACTATCAACTTCTGAAATTCTAATGACTTTTAAAAACATTGCTCTTTTACACTCCAGCAGGCTGCAGGAAGATGACACGGTTCTTTGTGTTTTATCAGAGCGTTACAAATGCTATTTTGCTGACTTCTTGAGAAGAAGCTCCTCTATCTTTTCCATAAATAATTAGTGTCCCCAAATGCTCGATGCAGTTTCGTTGAAGCTTTGTAATACTGCCTCTTTTATTTCACACTTGTTGGGTTTATGTGTGGAATTCATTTTTTCTATGCTGCTGATTTGTAAACAAAACAGATTACTAATTTGATCCGGAGAAGACGACAGGAAACCGTGCTGAGATAAAATACTTGACTGCTTCCAAGTGCTTTGTTGACATGCTGGAAGACATCCACACAGTCAGGTATGTTAGCCAGAGTGGTGTGTAATTCTGGACATGGAGTCCCTTTTAATGTGATTCTGAAGTACTGACTGCACCGTCACAGCTGTGCTTGTTATTCTGCTGTTGTACCTCGGCTGTGGAATACATAATTTCATTTGCCATTTCACTGACTTTCATAGCCTTATTAGTTGACCCCTACTCATAGTCACATGGAAATATATACACAAAGGAAGATTTTTGATTTTTACTTTATGGAAACTTCTGAAATTGCTATTTTTTCTCTTCCTTTCCCATCAATTCGGGTGGATTTTTAACTTCTTGCCATATCGCTACAAATCACACATCTTCTCTCTTGGCTAATTCATATTTCTTTGAGCCAATGGCATAAAGTAGTCTTGTAATATTTATTTACTCTTCCTCACAATGGTCAGCTTCAGAATAGTTTCTCTAATGCTAACATCTCTCTATTGAAAATCGTGTCAGGTTTCTCCAGCACTCCTTACTTATCGTAAGTAAGAACTTATAATATCTGCCACCATGTGATTATTATTTTTTCTCTCATCCACATCTTTACAAGCTGCACTCAGATCCACAGAGAGTAGAGAAAAACCTGTGCATTTTAATTTCTGATGATGGCAACTTTTGTTGTACTACCCCACATAACTCTCAGCTATTTGCAGAGGTGATGACTATTGGTGTGGTAGGTGAATAAGGAAGATGAGGAATGTCAGGAAAATTAATCCACAAACACCAGAGGTTTATGTCCAAAAAGGAGACAGAGGAGTCCCTTTACTTTATTTGAATAAAGGGAGAGGCCATGGGGCATTTCCCCTGGGGTCTCTCAAATTTTTGGAGGTCGCAGCCTCCTTTTCCTGACCGCATTTCCCTCTCTCTTTCCCCACTGGCTGAGGTACTCGAGAGGTACAGACTTCCCAGAATGCCTAATAGCTAAAAATTCCCTTCTCATGTATAACATCCCCCCTTGTCAGCAGACCTTTGGTGTGTTTGAAGATACATATCTCTTTAATTCATCAATCAATGGAATCCTTCCCATTGTCTTTCTTATCTCATCGTGCTTATTAGCCTTGCCTACCAGCAGGCCCAGAGCTTGTTTGTAAAGACAAGTTCTGCATTCCTCTCAGGAAGAAAATTATTCTTGTCTAGCTGAAGTCAGTAAGAGTCTTCCTTGACCTCTAGATCCATGATACTGCAGCTCTGCTCATAATTTCCACTCAAAGCATTTCCCTTTTAAACAGGGGAGTCCCCCTCAAAAATATTCAAATTTAATGTCAGGGAATGTTTGGGATCAGGGATGTTCTGCTAGGAACACAAACCTTTTTCTTGCCACTTAAAACAGGCTACTTTCCCTCTGCATTACAGCATCGTGTTTTCTTGTTGATTTTTTTCTTTTACTTAATGCTCTTAATTACATACTGTTGTGAAGATTACGAGCCAAGTAAACGGGATGATTTGTTATCTGTGCTTTTCCATTAAGTAACAGCATTCTGTGGGAGGTGCAGCCTGTAATTGCTCTGAGGAAACTGTACCGGGTGCTGAATGAAGTATTAGTCTGGTTTGCTAATGACAAGGTACAGAACATTTCTTTGTCTTGTGATCTTGATAATTTCATCTAAACACCAGACTGCAATCTGACAGCCTTCGTGTAGGGTACTGCCTGTAGGCAGTGCCTGGTGCCACAGCTGTGTGTGGCTCTTTCTTGTTGTTTTATGTCCCATGAGATGCTTGGCTTCAGTGCTGGGAGAAGCTTTTTTGTCAGTTGCCTCAGATACAACTGGAAAAGTCTTTCCAGCCAAAGGACATTTCTGTGTAGAGGATTTCACAATGGGGCATCTGAACTGGACATGAGGAGCTTTTCAGCTGGCTGGATGAGATACCTCTAGAATTAGGCTGTCTCTTGCCTGCACTTGCGGTCAGTTCCCATGAGCTGCATGGCTTTCTTACCATGGCAGCCCTTCGTTACCCTCCCCCGGGGTTACTGTGCAGCTCCTCTCGCTTTCCTTCCTCTGCTTCCTGCATTCACCTCCTCTACAGCCCCATTTGCTTCACCTTTGCTGCCCTGGACCCGCTGCTTCTTTTGGCTTTATAGACAAGCACAGTTAAAGGGAAGTACATATTGCGTGGCATCAAACTGATGCTTTGATTGTGGAGTCAGTCTTCTGTTTCTACCCACAATAAAATTTGTGTAACACTTTTCCCCTGATTTAATTAAAAGCAGCAGTGCCAGAACTGCATACACTGGTTTGGGGTGTTTTGTTTGTTTGTTGGGTTTTGTTCCCCTCTTTTTTCCTGTTGCTGTTGTGATCTTCTTCCCCATTTTCAGCTGTTAAGGGCAGGGACTCTGCCATACATAAATCTGAAAAACATAAAATGAAACAGGGAGATGGGCATGTTATGAGCCTGACTGTGACAGGTCCATGCTCGGAGAACTTGAGTCTGGGGGAGTCAAAGCCCTGCCTTGTCCTTCTGCTCCAAGGAGCCAGTGACTTCTCCTCTTTTCTGGCACACTCACGTTCTCCTTCTGTCTCTGCACTTCTGCCAACACCTGAGAAATTACCTGCTTTTTAGCTCAAATTTACTTGAAATGCTGAATGTTTCTAAACATTAATCACTTGCCTGGGTCTCCAGTGGGCATTGTTTTGCTTCCATTTGTTTGCTGTGGCTCTGAACACCCAAATTACCTCAGCTTGTGCATCATTTGCAGTCCCTTTGCTGTGAGTCACCGGGGCTGTAAAAGCGACTTGTACCACGGGTGTTTTTGCCTGCAGCACAAGTGCAAATGTGTTCCTTTCCAACTGTGACACTAAAGTAAACTCCTGGGTCCGGACGACAGAGGGATTTCACTGCTGAGTACAGGGCAGATTTTGCGTTTCAGGAATACAAGGCAATACACTACTTGTTTCTTTGCAATTATCCCGAGATAATTAGGACAATTATCCAAACGTGGGGAGAAATGGTCTTTGGAGATATTTAGGCCAGGACCCTGCTGGATGCAAATTAGCCTTAATGGCTCCAGTCAGCCTCACCTGGCCTGTTTTACACTTCCTATTTAAGCATGTGGCCCGTGGGAACTCGGGTTGATCAGACGCAGTGAGTTCAGCTGATACCATTAGGGCACTGATAGCTCCGTGAAGTGGTGAACACCCCCCAACACGAACATCCTCCCACGCATGCACTGGGTATTGTGGATGTCCGAGGTGAGCTTCTGCTGTGGAAATGCCCGAATCGGAAGGTAGACAAGCTTTTTGTGCTCATGAAGTTTGACACTAGACAAGGCTTTTAATTGTTGCATAGTTCAGGGTAGATGAAAGACACAGGCAGCTTCTTTTCTGTCTAATGATGTTTTTTTTTTTTTCCCTATTCCAAAGGCCTATAATTAAATATACTTGACTTTTGTTCTGTACAATCTGTGACAACAAGCTTATGAACACATAGGTTAGCATTAAGGGAACATTGGGCATTAACACTTAGAATAATCAGCAGCAACTCTAAAGATCTGATTTCTTTGCACTCAGTCTGGGTTTTAAGAAGATAAGTAAGTTATAGTGTTATACCTGCAAATAATTTTTTCTGTACTTTTCAGGCCCTAGAGTTACTGTGGCTGCTTATTATGCCATTTATATAATGCATGAGAGCTTCTGTTCCCAGAAGCTGTTTTCTATTTTAGTGGTTTTCATTTTCTTGCTAGTGCTTTTTGCCTATTGGACTTTGAAGTGATGCTAAATAGTTGGAGAATCAAGAGATTCTTTTGGGGTTTTGTGTCTTCTATCCTGTCATCCAGTATTGTGAAGTGCACACATTTTGCTCAGTTTCTATGTTAGGTGTCGAAAGAGAGGATTAAATCCAGGTTTGAAGAACTCTGCAGCTTTGGCTGTTTTGGTTATCTGGTAGAAATGTAAGACTGAGACACAAGGGAGAAAGTGGAGGAGATGTATTCTTACGTGTTATGTGCCTGAGTCTCAGAAATCAAATTTTCTGTAACATTTCCGGTGTTTTAATCAGGCTATAACAGCAATACCTTATTTTTAGCTCCTGTTCAGGCACCAAGTTGCAGGTTTCTGGTTATACCTGAACCAAAGCGTGGCTGTTTGTGACACAGCAGCACTTGTCTGGGCTGCCTCGCTACTAAAATCCATTTTCATCATTGTCTCGGTTTCATACACCCTGCTCCTCTGAGTGTTCCTGCAACTTGAAAAAGGTGACAGTGAGAGACAGTAGAACTCTGTGTCTTGTTAGAGTGATTTTATGCTGCCTCCTTTCAGTTGCTGTTTCTGTTCCATACCTCTGGCCTGGCCTCCTGAGTCTGTGTGTTGTACTGCTTATTTATACTGGTGTTAAGTGTGACTTGGCCTTCAAGAGAATCAGTCCTTCTGGTAAATAACTGATCTGGTTATTCCTTAATTGGATGTGTCTAGTAGCCCTCAACATTTAATTTTTTAATTTTTTTGTTTGTTTTTTTTTACTTAAAGGCATCTAAAAGCCTCTGCAATTAAATTCAAAGTGCTGATCCCCACAAACTTGGAACTGCCTACAGTTTTTATTGTAAATACTTGTTGGATAAAACCATTTCCCTGTTAATGAAGGTCTATAGGAGGTAAAACCGTTGTCACAGTTCAACGGGCAGAGAGAATTGTTGGTTTGTCTCTTTTTCTTACTGTTTCTGCTTTCATTAAAGCAATGCTCTCACCGGAATATCTAAGTAGCTGTAATACTTGCCAAAGGAATATTACTTCTTTATTACAGTGTAAATCAGCTCTGAGCACAGTTTTGAATACAAACACAAATAAGATGTCTCCAAAAAACTTACATTAAGTTGAATTTTCTGGTGTTCCATTTTGAGCAGAGCGTGTCGAAGTCACGAACAAGAGAAACAAAATTTTATTCCAGCTCTTCCTCTGGCCTGCAGCCAGAATTGCTCCTTGTGCTGAGGATACCTGTGCCTGAGCTGCTTGGGCTGGTGGTTGGACACCAGTGAGGTCTGAGAGTGCCCTTTGAGAGGCTGGACCATGAAGGATGGTTTGGGAACAGGAGGAGGGAGAGTCTGCTGGGATTGCACAGCAGCTCGTTTTCTTGCTCTCAGAGGCACCCTGTGTTACAAAGCCTTTTATGAACTTACTGTGAATTTATGAGTTTATGTGCCTTTTATGAACTTGCAGAAATTGCAAGCAGGCCTTCAGATCCCCAGGTTTCTCTGTCTGGTTGACTAGCCTAGTTGATTTTATTAACTGGTACTTCCAATTTATCAAACCTCCCCTTTTGAAACAGAAAACTGTTGCTGCCAGTATCAATTAATTTACTTTGAAAAAATTTGAATGACTGGGTCCAAAATTATTTTTGAGGTACTCCTCCTAAAACATGTTCACTGCTTACTGCAAGTAAGAGCTGGTCTCTTCTCCCAAGTAAAAAGAAAGAGGACAAGAGGAAATGGCCTGGAGTAGCACCAGCGGAGGTTTAGGTTGGATATTAGGAAATATTTCTTCATGGAAAGGGTTGTCAAGCACTGCAGCAGGCTGCCCAGGGAAGTGGTGGAGTCCCCAACCCTGGAGGGAATGGAAAGAAGTGTACATGTGGCACGTGGGGACATGATTTAGTGGTGGGCTTGGCAGTGCTGGGGTAAGTCAGACTCAGTGATCTTGGAGGTCTTTTCCAACCTAAATGGTTTAATGGATCCATGACTTCTGGGTCCTAGCACCATTGGTAGCAGCCAGACCTGTTGGGCACCAAGGCCTTGTCTGCCACATTCCTATGACAAGAGCCAGCAACTGGAGCATTTTTCTGCAGCACAGGGGCTCTGGCTGGGCAGGAGAGCAGGTGGGGACCCTGGGGGCTTTCTCTTCTCCCAGCACTCACCGTGAAAGACTGGGAGTGTGTCCCCTCCTCTTGCACCCGGGCTAAAAACAGCTGGGACCTGCATATCTGCTCTCCTGCGTCCATAATATTCTCCAACTGATGTAATTAAGAACCTAATCACAGAGGAAAGATATATTAGATAATATTGTTCATTGCCTTGGGACCAGCACAAGATTGTTTCCTGGGAAATAGTTTGCCGACTTCAGGGGAAGTTGAGGTCTATAGCATCATGCAGGCTCTTATTGAAGAGCTGCAAGGCTTATACATACATCTTTATTAAAGCTTTTATTAAAGAAAAAAAAATGCCCACTTGCTCTTGCAGATTTCAGCAGTGCTACTTTATTTCGCTGTGATAAAAACACATTTATTAGCTTTGTGTGCTCAAAGGGAAGAAGAAAAATATACTAAAAGAAGAAATTGGAAATGAGAAAATACTTGGCCTTATTAAGTCAGTGGAAGCCTTCAGGTGTCTTGAAGTTTCAACCAGAGAGCCTCATCCTTTTTCCAGCTTCTTTCACTTAGAGACAAGAGCTGTGAAAGAGACTTACTTTGTCCATCTTATTTATAATTTTAATGAGGTAGCATATAATTCATAAATATCTTAATTTTCGCATTAAATGAGTCCTTTTAATCATGACCAACATGGAGTCAGATGCAGGCAATAAAACGTTCAAAACTTCGCATGCTCTCAGCCTCACTGAAGCTTGAGAATGTTAAAAGATTTGCAGCAAATTGCTTCCATCTCACTAATAGATGAGACTAGCAAACTGAAATTTTGTCTCTTCTGAGATGTGACTGTGGCTGGGATACCGGGGGCAAGGTCAGAGGTTGCCGACTAAGGATTATTGTGGTCAAATTCTGCCTGTAAGTGCTTGCAGTGAGACTCAGTACAAGCTGGACTCGATTTTTTTTCATGTAGAGAAAGAGGGCCTGGCTGCTGGGGGAGAGAGTCTGGACCATCAGCCTGTAATTCCATATAATAAAAAGCTTCCTCCCATTATCATCAGTCTGTCTGTTGTGCAAGTTAAAATAAGTGCTTCTGCTGTGAGGAGCAGCAAAGCACAACCCCGAATGGCTTGGCACTCGCTAGCACTTAATCTGCTGTGTCAAAGGTGAGTTAAGGCTTAGAAATTAGGCCTATTAACGGAGTAAACTTATCTCAGTCACTGGATCAGTTCCTGCAACCCGACAGACCAAAAATACCACGCTGAAGCAAGGATTCATGGCCTTTATCATTTGTTGTCGCTGCATGAAATTTTAACCCTGGTGTACACAACAGCACGGGGGTTGGTTTCACTCCCTATTCTTGCCAATATATTGGATCTCCAAACTAATTAAAGTAACTTGATGATTCAAACTCCTTTTCCAGTTCTGTACAAAAGCAGGTGTTAGAAGCTACTGTTATTTACAGCAACTTTAGCCTAAGAGAAGTTGTGGATGCCCATCCCTGGCAGTGTCCAAGGCCAGGCTGGATGGAGATCTGAGCAACCTGGTCTAGTGGAAGGTGTCCCTGCCCACAGCAGGGAACTGGAAAATCTTTAAGGTCACCTCCAACCCGAACCATTCTGTGATTCTAGGTAAAGTCTCTTTATGGGAGTCAAAATAGTAATGGCCAAGTAAGTGTGTCACAAAGTCACCCTCAAAACTTCTTGAAAACACTGCTGGTATCCATTGGAATTGTTCAGTTTGTTTAAGTTTTCTTGTCAAAAATAGTCTGCAGAAGATATTTCTCTGCTCTCAACAGGAAACCAGTCAAATATTTAATGTTGACCTGTGTTTGCAAGGTTTTTGTGTGAAAATTTGTTGAAGAAAAATCTTCTCTGTGGTGAGCCAGTGCTGTGCTAGGTTCTATGGTTTGGGAGTCTGGGCCAAAAGGCTCGTGGCACAAGAGTTTTCACAGATCATGGCGATGAGAAATCAGAAATCCCACGTGCAGTTACACCAGCAGAACCAAGTTAGAAATGCTGAGCCTAGTCATGGTGACTCTGAAAACAATGGAGCAAACTTCTGCATTTGTTCCAAAACAGAAAAACTCCCAAACTTTTATAAAGAAAACTCCCAAACTTTCTTACTGGGTTTAAAATTTCTGCTGCTCAAATGGGCACACCGAAAGAATAAAAGCTTCCATTCGTGTTGCATTGGTTGTAGTAAGTTTGTATATTGAGACTGGCTTAAGAGACACTAACTGAAGCTGTGAAGGAAAATTTTATTGTACTGTTAAACTTTATTAACTTTATTGGAAGGATAAAATGGGAATAATAAAAATGCAAGACTGAAAACACATAATTGCAGGCTCTGAGGAGCAAGATGTTTTCAAGAGAATTCAAGAGTGGTGTCTAGGATTAGAAATACGAGTGAAATCTTCCATTCTGTTGGGAGCTTTTTCTTCTCTATGAAATACTGTAGCACTGCTAGGAACACTGCAATGGCTGTGTCCACCAAGACAAGGCTGCATTGGATCTGTTGTGGTGGTAATTCTTGGCTGTAAACCCTGTCCATGCAAGCTGGAGCTTCAGGCTGTCCATCCCAAAGTGGGTGCAAGTCTAGCATTGCCACTGAGGGTTTAGCTGTGCTCTGAAAGCTTAGTGGGAAAGCAGAAGGACCACAAATCTTCTGAGCTACGTTTTTTTTCCTGAGGTCCTGTCTTTTGGATTGCACCAGCAATTATCTGTTCTGTGCCCGCCCCTATTCCTTTTATTTCATCTTAGCAAAAGCCTCCCAGGCTGTTTTGGGTCTGACCTGACATATAAGGGATAAGGTGAAGGTGACTGCGCAGTAGAAAACAATCCCAGGTGAAAAGTTGGCTGGAAAGAGGGTGGTGGTGAGGAGGTGTTTTCAAAGTGTTTATTTATTGTCAAGTTTCCATTAAAAAATACCTTTGCTTCGGCTGCTTTAATGTTGATTTTTTAACTAAAGGACTTGCTATGATTTCTTTTTCAAGACTAAAAAAAAAAAGTATGAAGAAAATTAATTTTAGGTGTAAGCAGGCTTAAATGATTGAAAATGTTGTAGCTGGAAGAAATCACAGTAGAAAGATAGGGGAAATTGCCTTAACAATAAGCTGTGAACCCTGCAGTAGCGTGTAAATTCTAGGTACCATGATCTGCCAAAATCTTGCCAAGGTTTTGCTCCTGCCCCTTGCATGGCCCACACAGTCAGAGTGGGAAGGGTTGTCAGGGGTTTGGCTGAGCCCACGTGACTCAGTCGGATTATGGGTCACGCCACGAGCTAAGAGGTGCTTGTAAAACTAATCACAGAGCGTTCCTGTCTATTGCACACGAGACCTGAAAGCAAAAGGCTTTAGTCTGTGAGTGCTGCTACAACAGCCATCAGTACTAATAATTATACAAGCAAGACTTTTAGAAACAGTGAGTGTGTAAGAGCAAGGGGTTAAAATGAAAATCAATAGGCAAAGCCAACAGAAGCATCTGCCAGAAGCATGCTATGATTTACACTCTCCAGGACTTGTTTGCGTGTTTATCAGCTTATTTATCAGCTTGATACTTAGATAAATATATCTATCTATATTTATTTATTTATATTTATAATATAAATATAGAATATATATTATATATTTGTTTATATTTGTATTTATTTAAATATTTACATATATATGTATATATAAACATATGCATATATTAATTTAGAACTACAAGGGTGACTTTCATAATGTAGCGTGTCCTCGAGAGTCACGTGCTGGCAGTCAAACCCTAAAACCTTGGCAAAGCTCTAGAGGGAAATGAAATCTGTAGAACTGAAGAACCATGAAGGGTTGGGAACTTTCTTCTGAGCTATCTCTGTAAGGCAACAGCTGTGAGACTGGTGGGCACAGGATCTAGGATTTTCACATCTGGGTTTTGTTGCTGTTGCTCTGAACCTAGATGTTTTTATTTCTGGATTTATTTTTCTGGAAATTAAAAAATAACAATTATTTTGGAAATGCCTAGGACATCTTCTGCACTTTGTGTTGTCAGAGGAGACAGTGAGCTTGTTGCATGCCTAGCTGGCTGGGTAACTAAGAGTTTTTCACTTTCACTTGTATGTTCTGCTGAAGATCTGCTGAAGTAGAGACTTGGATCTGGAGGAGGATGTGGGATGCTCACAGCCCATGGGATATGCAGCCAGAAAGCCAGAGGTTCTACAAATAACTATGTTTTTGCCTTAAGCTATAAACCACGTTCTGTTATGCAGATCTGGCAGGGTTAAGATAAAGCTTCAATACCTTCATTCCTCTGAATACTTTCATTCCACTGTGCCCTCTGAAAATGAAGAAATAATTGGATGGAAGTAGATTTGAATCTCTTACCCTGCGAAGAGTCCCAGGATTTGTGCGTGTGTTTGTTTTACAATGAGTTCATACCACTGGTCAGCTTTCTTCCTGTCTGTAAATTCTTTTCTAGAAGAAAATATATTGCGGGATTTATTCTGAGCCTCAGGGTGCTGGCTGTGAATAGACCACAGCGATTCAGACCTGGCACTCAGGCGTCCCCCTGCTTCCGCCAACGTCTATTTTCGGATGTTCACATTTCCCATCATATCAGTGGCAAACAATTTGCTGCACAGCGTTCCAACGAAGCCTTATCATCAGTTCCTCTGAAGGAAGAAGGTATCTCACGTCATCTATTGCTTCTGTCTGCTACAAATCTGCTGCTTCATTCAGGAAAGTTGTTGCCCATTTCTCAATGGGTTGCATGAGCCATTTTGATCATTGACTGTGTGGGTCTTTGGCTTTCGAAAAGGAGAGAAGTGAAAAAGTACAAAAAAATAGACGCACCATGCAGAGCAGATGTGCCGTAGGCACAGACCATTTGCACATGAGGGTACAGGTGGTAGGAGATGTGAATCATGGCTTGGTTGTGGTACTCAAGGCCTTGGGAGATGCTGTGCAGCTCCTATGCACTGAAATTTTAATTTTGGTTGAAGCCACTAGGTAGTGCTCTGTTAAAGCTGTTTTCGTGTTCTCACCCTCACCCTGTCACAGCCTGGCTTTGGGAAATAGACGTAGCAGTGTCATTTCACTTTCAGGTGGAGTCCTTGCAAGGCCTCCGGCAGAAGAACGAGTAAGAACAACTTGTAGGAAGTAAGGCAGGGAAAAATGAGGAGAATATCCATTTCTTCTTGTCTCTGCCTTCCAACAAGAATAAGGAGGCTTGGAGGAGGAGCTTTTGAAATGCCTGAGGTGAAATAAGGCACTACTCTCTAGTAGCTGAAAGAGAGCTAATTAACATCCAGGCTCAAGAGAAAACAATTTTCTTTAGTAACCAAAGAGATAATTGAGATTATCTACTTTGCACCTTACAGACTTCTGGCTGTAATGTTTCATGGGACAGTTCCTGCACTGACTGCCTGTTTCAGAGCGAGAACTGGTTTTTGAAAGACACACAATCTTTATCTTGTAGATAAGCTTGTAACATTAGTGACTCCCAGCTACTCTGAGAGCCTGTGGTGCCAGTACCCTTCTCTAGTCTGATATTACACCTAATAATCCCAAATTAATTTTAGATCAGTTATTATGGTTGCCAGACAGGGATGGTCTATAGTATCATGGAGTTTGGTGGAAGCCTTTACAGCCTGTCAGGAAGCAGGGTAAAGACTGCAGGAGCTATGGGAGGTGGTGCCATTGAGTGTTGGTTTCTTATTAGTAGACTTGACAGCTACAACCTGATGACACATTAAGGCAAATTTTTCACCCCACTGCTGTAATTAGCTAAGCAGCAAAATTGGCTGAGCGAGAGGAGACGACAACAAGGTCACACTTGCGATCAAATTTCCATGCTAACAGCACAGAATGTAAATAAAAATAATTATAAAGCACTCTCTTTGTCAAAGGGTGGCCAAAGATTAGTTTTCCAGCTCACATAATTTGGTCTGAAGTTGCAGACATGGAAATAATAGGCAGCTGGTTTCATTTGGGAGTCACACGATACAGTTCTTCTGCAGCCTTTTCCTTGCCACAAATTTAGGCAAGCTTTGCATGAAACAGAAATAATACTTGCACTGCTCTTTTGAAGAGATTGTGGGCCAAGCCAAGTGAGCTGGAGTGGAGCAGGGGAGCCAAAGGATAGCACAAACCAATAATGAAAGCAACATGTGATATCATTTGGCCAGAGAAAGATGAGAAGGGTGGTGGGATTTGACGGTTCATTATGAAATAACCCTCCCAAGGAAAGGAATGTGTTCAGGGATTAGGATGGGGTGCTAGGAACTGGGAAAATTGGAGTTTATTTCTGACCTTGTCACGTCCTGTCTGTGTGCTCTTCTATCTGTGACTCAGTTTTCCAGCCCACATGAGTCCTCACTTCAAAGCTGTTCTGTGGGCTCCTCCACAGAGGCTTCTGGCCTCTTTTGGGAACCCAGCTGAGCAGCTGAAAGAGAGGATGTCCCTATTAAATTGCCTGTTCAATGTTTTATGTTTCAGATGAAATTAAAAGCTGAATAGAATGAGTTCTGTACAAGCCCTTGAAGAAATGAGAAGTTTAAAAAAAAAAAACCTCTATGTGTTTTAGATACCTTTCGTTAGGCCCTCCCTCAGCTCATCCAGTGCAAACATCTCTGACAAGCGTTCTGTAATCCTGATTTCTGCTAGCAAGTGCCTTGGGAATAAGCTGTCTCAGAGCCATTAAATGGCACGGTGGCTGGAGTGAACACTGCCATTGCTGCTGCACATCCGTGCCGGTGAATCGCTGGTTTTAGAGCCTCTCACACTTCTGCAGCCTGGCCTTCGGGTCTGAAGGGAGCAGGAGGAAGAAACAGGGTAACCATTAAAAGATTTTTGTAGTGGTGTAGCAGAGGCTTGGGTTTGGACAATTAAGGCTTCTCATGAGAATGATTTCAAGATAGATAAGAGAGGAATGATAAATGACATCCGGCGAAGAAGTCGTTAAGGCCTGAGAGTGTATACAGAAATGTTTCCTCACGTTGTGTATACTTCTCTCACCAGAGGGGGTAGTGTTTTGCTTTTGAAATAAACCTGAGGAATATTTAAAAGACAGCTTAAGGAATGAAGTTCAAAAACATTTCTTCTGTGAGAAAATCAGACCCTCAAACTATCCTTATCATTGCTCGTTGTTGCAGCACGGTCAGACTGTGTCCCGTGAGTTTTGGAAGCTCACCTGTGTGTCTCTGTTAGGAAAGACCATCCTCAGATTTCTTTATTACTGGATTGAGGGTGAAGTCAGGTACATGTTAAAGACCACAGACCCTGAAGACTTTGAGGGAAACTCTAGGAAAGAGGACTAATTCGAGGCACCAGGATAAAAGATTTAGAAATATTAAGTAAGGATTTAATGAGCGTGTTGCAAAGGAACAGAGAGCAAATCAAGTTATTTCTTCACATTCAAAGAGCCTATATTTGTCATCCCAACGTGTAAACTGTGGAAGAGCTTTACTTGATTAGCTCTTCCACACCTTTCCCGTTTGGGAGGATGGGAGAACTCAGGGCACGGGTATTTTCGGTTCCTGGATCTCATTTAGGTATCCCGGCAGCCGGAGAGGGAAGTGTCCCGTTCCCACAGACACCGCTAGAGGCCACCGCAAACCTCGACAAGGAGCTAAAAGGCTTCCAATTTCCAGCAGAGAGTGAATTTACAGAGAGGAACCAGAAAGCCATACTGTGTCCCCTATGAGCATACGTTTCGTGTCTTCTCGAACGAAGGAAAATGTGGCTGAGCTTACATCAAGCTCATGTATCCATCAGGCTTTTAATCTTTTTTAAGGGGCATTTTATTTTTTTTCCCCTTGAAAGAAGGGTTAGATAGAAGAAATATTTTTCATCATCATGGTGATTTTTGTGAGGGTAATACCTGCTATATCTGTTTTGTGGAGGGGAAATATTAGGTCCAGAGAATTTAAGAGGCTTTCAGAGATTGTTAGATATTGTTAGTAATTATTGCTGTAGAAGCAAAACCTGCTCTGGGCCAGAGATTGTTTAAAGCTTTTTTATTCGCTCAGCTATCACATATGTTATAATTAAGAAAATGGACCACAACTTTCTTAAAATTCAGCCTTCATTTAATACAATGAACCAACAGCCTTTCACTGAAGTGCTGTTTTTTCTAGAGCTAAGTGCTGACACCAGTTTCCAGTATTACCTCAACTTCTATAAACCACATTCACCTGCAGCTGCAGGATCTGGAGGCCTGATGTAGCATTTTTCATGGCTGAATGCCGAAATTTGGCTCAGCCAGAGCAAAAAACATAATTAAATAAAATTTAAGCTGGAAGGGTATAGCCATTCCACCTTTCACCCCGTTTAGGAGCATGCCCAATGCCACATATTTTGCTGTGTCTTAGAAAAATTAAATGGATTACGTTACACTTTGTGACAGATTTTTTAGTACAAACTTGGCTTTTCTCCATGGAAAGCCTCTATTTATCACTTTCACCAGTAAATATTGGCAGCAGTGACCCAAGGCTGTCAAGTCAGCCTTTCCCATTACGTTGCACATTGCTTTGCAGTGTGTCCTGGTATTAAAGCAGAACATCCAGTTCCGTCAGCTGTGTCCGAAGTGGAGAGTCTGGCATTTGGAAAACCGGGCATTTGTTTAATTTAAGGGTCAGATCACGTGGAGACGTGTTTAAAATTCACACCAATGGGGTAGCACTTTTTTCCTAAGTCATTAAAAAGAAAGGATGGGTTGGCATTGCGTGATTAAGTTGGTATTGCATTTTATTATTTTCATGATGGAAGCTGTGGGAAGTGTGGAGCTGGATGTTCCTTCCTAATTTTGCTTGCCTACATCTCTCAGTATTTTGTATTATGCCTCTTATTAATGTGAAAATACCTATTAATACCCAGCTGATATATTTTAATTGGTTTGAATGGCCCATCTCAGCAGAGAGAAAAGGGGATTGCACTTTTCCCCATAACATACAGCAATGGAGATCTGCTGGATACATTAGGATGTATTTGTTTTCCTTTTTCTCATTACACATGGGATGTTATCAGATCTGCTCTGGTAAATCCGCAAATCTCCTGAGACTTTTTGCAGTCTTGAAGAAACCTGGCCAGTTTCATGTGTGTGCTGCTTTTCTCCTCTGAGCCTCTGTTTGTTTACCTCCAACGAAAGTTTTGTTTTGGGGTGTAACTGATTCTTATTGCCAAAAGGATATTTTTATCTTGCAAATAAATGCACAAGCCCTTGCTCAGAATGTTTTATAAAGGGTTAACGTGGTGCATCTCACGGAGAGAGGCTCTGCATGCTGTCACCGCCTCATGCCCCTCTGCATTCCCACTGGAAAGCAACACTGTCAGCTGTGGCATCCACCTTGGGCTGCTGCTCCTGGCTTCTTGATCTTCGTGGATCACATCAATCACAAAGCCAGCAGGATTCTCCAGGAGCCTCTGAAGTGCTGGAAATGCCAGTAAGGTAATTCAATTTTCTCTCTTTCCCAGCTATTCCTCCTCCCATAACCTGCTACCTGTTCTCCTTAGGTGTTCAGTTGCTCTGTTGCTGTGCCCAGACTCCCAAAACGGGTGAAAAACAGAGGTACTGTTTTCAAATGTGCTTTGGGGAAAGGTCTTCATTGAGCAGTCATTCACCAGCTCCCAGTTAATTCACTGGGAATGAGGTACCTAAAAATGTAACAGGGGCTTTAAAAACTTTTTACAGGAGTGACCTGTCCACAGAAGTACCTTGGGTGCAGTGATTCTCTGTAAACCTTAGGCTCCGTAGGTCTGCATAAACCTGGATAACTTTAGGTACATAATTAATGCACTTCAGTTTGGAAAATAACTGTGCTGTGTCCCCTGTAGTCAGAGAGAGAAATGAGCAGCTTGTACCACCATGGTCTCAGCTGCTGTCTGTAGGTGCCTTGCTGTTTCCTAGGGTACTCAGGGTGACAGCAGTTAAGTGAATAAAATTAGTTAACAGAGGACTGGGAACTACTTGTCTGTCAATCACTTTAAAGACTGCAGCGTAGATGTTTTTGAAAGGTAGCTTGTTAACTTGAAATGTGTCTCTTTCTGACAGAGGTCAGAATGAATCTTTTTTTTAACTAAGGAAAAAGCAGGTGAGACTTAGAGCAGATATTAAAAATCAAAGCAATAGAAAAGGATGGTGCTGGTTGTAAATGCTCATTTATGTGGAGTTATGACTGGTGCTTTGGAAAGGGTGGGCTCCACACCAGGGAGCTGAGGCACTGTAAAGCATTCTTTCCGTGGTTCATGCTGCCTGCCTTTGCTTCCCTGGCAGGTGTTACACACCTGTGGAAAGAGTGCTGCTGTGAGCATACATTTTTAACCCTTTATTTCTGGCGAATAATTTCAAAACGATGCAGAATTTATACCATTAAATGGGAGGTTTCTGAACAGCACTCATTGAAACACCAGGCTGTGTCACAGAGTCCCAGGTGGGTTGCTGAATGGATGTCACCATCATCTGTAAAACCATATTGGGATCCTTAATGAGCTGTGTGAACATACTTCCTTATGGAATCCAAAGGGTACAAAGCAAGATCATCTTCGGAGTCAGAGGTTCTTTTATTTCCCTTTCTGGTTCTCAGTGTGTACCAGACTCTCTGTACTATTATTAGGCCCCTTTGCAGACACAAACACAGAAACTCATCGGCAGCCACTGGTGGATTAAAGGGTTTATCTCAAGAAACAGTCTGGCTGGAGAATGGATGGCAGAAATAAAAACACTCAGATATGAATAATGTGGTTTCTTTCTTGATTTGCTTTTTCTGCCTATGATCTATTTTCACGGCGAGTCATTAGTACTGGAGACCCAAGAAATGGTTGTGTAATAATTTACATAACAAATCCTGGCATCAATCTGCAGTAGTGACAAACATATGTTCTGGTGGGCTGAGGCTCATTAGGCGTAGCTCTTTCTCACCCGCTGCTGTTAGAGATGTTAAAGACTCTATTTAGTTAGGTTGGAACTATTCTTGTTCTGACTTAATGGTATGGACATGTGAAGACATTTGAAAAGGTCCCTCAAAGGCTTGTTTTCAATTCATAAGAACAGTGCGAACAAATTAGTGGCAAGATCATGAGGAAGTGCAAACCCAAAGGTTAAATTGACTCAAATTAGCAGGAGCATCGTGCTGCCCTACAGGGGGGAGATGAACGTGCCTCTCAGCTGCCTCCTACCAGAGCTTTTGCATGGCCACAAATCAGACATCTGCTGGAGTCTGCTTGTTCTGTGAGTGCTGTTTTTAACCAAGTGAAGTCAAGACCTTTATTCCTGCTCCTGAAGAAAGGATTTAATGCAGCAGCAGCAGCGTAATCCCCGGGATGATCCCAGTTACAGCTGCAGAGTTCCACTGCGGGCAAGATCCGTCTTGTAGCCCAAGTGCGAAAGAAGCAAAAGCAGCTTTCTTCCACTGGCCAGGGACCTTTGCAGAGCATTAAAATTCTTAAGCTGAAACGTGACTTCAGGCTCTAAGATATTGCCTCACATAGGACCTCGCTGTGTGGCAGGTTGAGTTGCTCTGGTGGGAGGTTCTGCCCTGTCACATGGGGCAGTAGATGGGCACAAGAATTTACAGGTAATGAATGCCCTGCAGCACTGTGTGCTCAGACTTTAAGTAAAGACTTTATGAATGTTTAATTCTAAGCATATTAAAAGAAATACTCTTATGAGAGGCTAGGTTGAATTCCTCATCTGTATGATGTTTCTAGGAGCCACAAATGTCACCCCTGTTAAACCCTCCAGAAAAAGAAATGCTCCAGCTCTGTCACAGAGTGAGACTTCTGTTACCAGGTTTGAAAACAGCTCACACTTACAATCAGTGATGCACAAAATACTCATCAGAATTAAGTCAGCTTCGAGGGGAGCGGGGCTGGAATTGTTGATGCTGCACACCACTGATAGCAAGATGTTGATGAGCTAATTAATGGTGAAGTTGAGTGCCTCAATCTGTGGATATTCAGTGTATTAAAGTAGGTAGTTAATGCTGCCTCACAACAGGAAACCTGTGAGGGTGTTAGGGGTTGCATTCTTTCCCCTCACCCCCAGCAGCAGGCTCTGGAGCTCTGAGGGAGGAGAAAGGAGGTTTTGGTGTTTGCCTGGGTTCTTGTCCAATATTCTTGACCTAAATTTATTATTTTTGCCATATTTATTCCAGCCTTGTATTTTAGTTTGCTTTATTTATGAAAAGAAGAAAAAATAACTTCCCTATTCCAGGATTTGTGAGGCTGTCTCAGGTGAGATGAGGGGGCCCTGCATTTCACCTCAGTCTCTGAGGATGCAAACAGAACAGTGCTTCCTCTGACACCTCTGTGATTTCTTAGACCCCGATTTCCTAGAGCAGCTGAGGCTTTAGCAGCCTGATTAGCTGCTTACTTTCCACCAGAAATACCTATTTCCTTATTTATTGTTTCCTGTGTTGCATGAACTTCTGGTGCTTTGGCCTCTTGCTATTTGAGGGAGTCACCTTCTTTTTGTGGGCCCTGTTTGCTCGTCCAAGGTTAGGTTTCTCTGGACAAAGTGTGCCAAATAACTCTTAGGATTTATAAAGCAGGAACTGCTCAAGGCTGTCTCCTTGCTATCCTTTATCTCGTCCTTCTGGCCTTTGGCTGCTTTCAGTGTTTGACTCATGTCTTTGTGCGTAGCAGAATTCTGGGCTACACTGACTCACAAGTGTGACCATTTCTGGCTTTATGCCCAACTTTTGCTTGATGTCTGTTTTGCTTGTGATGCCAATTTCTTCCAAACATTTAAAACAGCAGAATGTTAAAAAATGGAATTGCTTTCTTACTTAAAACAAAGATAAAAATTCAATTAAATTAAAATCGTCATTTTTCTAAGTCATGGTGATTTGGTTAAGTCCTTTATTTTGGGTCTTTTGTTGTTTCCTTTCTCCAAGAAGAGGTAGGGCAGAAGTGTCTTAAAATACATTGAAGGTTGCCAACACGTCCAGACTTTCAAAACTTTTATCAGCCATGCTAATGGAAATATTACAATGCCATACAAATGTGAATTAGCTGGCAGAACATCTTGTTGCAGCCAGGGGAAAAAAGCCCTGCATACTGAGTGGCATATTTATACTTTTCAATGGCATCCTTACTGGCTAAAGTGGAACACATGTAGCTGTACTTTGTAAAAATAATGAAGTCAAGGATATAAAATAGCCGGGCTTCTCCAGTATTCAAACACTCTTTCAGATCAACAAATTGAAAAGGCCTTTCAGGATTCTCTTGTGGCTTTGTGCACGAAAGATGAAATCATTCAAAGAACAGGGCGTAAAGATACCATCTGATATGTGGATCAAAATAATGCACTCTATGCTAGGAAAATAAGACCAGTACAGAAACAATCTTGAATGAGGTTTAGCTTTCATTGTTCCCTATAAAATTGATTGACAATTCTCTTTCAACTGTGTAATTTTTAAGAGAGCTACAGGAATTTTTCAGTCCAACCTCATTTATATTTTGAAATAAGGCTTTGTGTGCTTTTATTCATCATGGCAAGCATAGAAAAAATATCAGCACTTATCTGATCCTGGCTTTACATAATGCAGCATTAGTCAACAAAGTTTTACCTGCATTCCTCCTGTGGGTTACTGGGCTAAATACTGGAAGTCATTACCATTTCATGGCTGCTTGGTATCTTGTTTAAAAAGAAGTTGGAGAGCTCAGCTTAGCTCCTGACAGATCAGCAGAGCAGTACCAGAGATGTGTAGGCTGTTTTGGACAAAATGAGAACAAACTCAAAAAAATGGAGCTAAACCCCAGATTTAGGCTACAGTCCAGCCATGAGTTCCACTGTTGTTTCCATGGAGCTCAGGGCAGGATCAGCCACAGTTGTTTTTTAAGTAATATTCTCATGAGGCCATAGTGTTTCCTGTCTTGCTGGGAGCATGGGAGGAAGAACAGTAATTCTGTATTATTTTGGCACATCTTCCATGCCTTTCAGTGGAGAACAGAACGGAGACAGGAGCAAAAGGCAGCTATATTGAAACATATTGATTCTTTTTCTCCCTTCCCTTTTTTTTAAAAAAACCCCAAAGAAATTCAGACTTGCAGTGAGTTGTGAAGAAAGGATTGAAGTGATGGGTTGAGTTGTTTCTATGCTTCTTTGGGGGAAGATTGCCTTGTCTCTTTTTGTCTTTTTGCTTCTTTTTTATTTTTTTTTTTTTTCTTGCAATCTATAATGAGGATTATAAATTAAAGATATCCCCAGACAGCAGCCCGGATCAGAATAAGCCAAACGGATGGATGCTGCTGCATGAATCTTCTTTCTGATTTTGCAGGTGTGCTTTAGCTCTGCAGCTGCCAGTCGTCATCTCAGATCTGAACATCCCCACCTGTGGGAGGTGCATCATACCTTTCTAATTTGAGTTCAGCTGACATGGTTATCATGGCAGAAAGGAAGGAGAGCATTCTTGAAAGAGGAGCTTTCCCTTATGCTTGTTCCCAATCTGATACGCGCCGCAAAACACTTCCAGAACTTCCACAACTGCTGTCCTTCCTCTCAAAAAAGGCTGGTAAAGCGTTATATAAACTGCATTCTGAAAGTTGATGCAAATAGGCTTTGCTCTTTTCCCGAAGCTGGTGAACAGCTTTTGAGTGGGGAACGATGCTGCACCAGCTCCTGAGAGGAGGGGGGTTATTTTAAGCCAGGTATAATTCTGGGTTTCTGCAGCTGACAGCTACACTGACTGGGGTGGGAGCTGGCTCCTGTCCCTGAAAGGGAAAACAAAAGGTCCTGCACACCCTGGCTTCTAGTGCTGGTGCCACTCAATTCCTGCTCGGATTAATGGGACGTGATGGTGCAAGTCCCACCCCCTGCTTTGAGACATCTCCGTCACGCATCTCACCCACTCAAACAGCCTGCTCTGGCAGGCAAAGGAGCCGTGAGAACTCACTCCACCATGCTGATTCACCTCACCTTACGGTAGATGGCTGAACCCTGGCCTGTAGATAAAAAGCTGTGCAAGCTGGTTCCTTTCAGGTCTTCAGGTGGGGTCTAGTTAACTAAGCCTACACAGCTGTAGTTCAATCATCAAAAGGAATTCCCTTCCTTCATCTGTGTGCATCTCACTTGGCAAAGGGATAAATCCTTCAAAAAACATAGTGGGGTATTCGTTCTTACCAGAAAGTTACCTGCAGTAGCTGGTTTGGAGTACTTAGGTTCTTTGTAATGTTCAAAATGATCCCGCGCCTTCCTGGGAGCCTGTTTTCCAGTTTCTCCATGCTCAGATCGCAGCAGGGCTCATCCCCAGAGCCCTTTGGTTTACTTCTTTCCCCATGTCTCTGATACTGTGCAGCATTTCAGATACTCTGGATATGGAATCCAGGCTGGCATTCCCTTGTGGTACTGGTGTTTAAGGTTCCTTTCTTGCTCTCCCCAGCTCAAGAACTTTAATTCAGCATTCATGACTTCCTTTCTTTCAAGAAACCCTATTTCCCATCTTACCTTCCCTGCAAAAGATTAAACTTCGTCAGTCTGAGCATCTTTGAATGCTTGTCTGTAACTTGAGATCTGAATTTAGAGCTGCTTTTTATTTCAGGAGCACTGAGCAAACCAAAACAGGCTCGAATTTGTTTAGTGCCATGTGTATGCAGAGAAGCATCTCCATCTGTGCTCTTCTGTGTTTTGGTTTGCTCCACGAGGAGCTGCAGGTGTTACTAGATCCTTCTTTTGGTTCTGGAGAAATAGGTGCCCGTGACACTGTGATCAGCTGTGGAAAGTAAAAATGCAGATTGCACCTGGAGCACAAAGATTTTCATGCTTTAGGTTTGACAGAACAGTAAAAAGCATAACAAGGGACACTTTAATAATGCATGGCTGCCTTGTATAAGTAACTCAGAGCTGTTCATGTTGGAAATAGACCCATCAAATCAAGTAAAATTCACAAGTCAACAGGTAAGGTGTTTTTCCTATATACTTTAGATTTCCCATTTTATGATGTTCAGGTATTCGTGACGTGTGCTATTCATCCCACCATGTTCACTAATGAGAATAAACATTCAAGCAAATTTAGCTGCATCTTTATCTTGTACAAATGTCCTGTGGAACCTCAAGGAGTATATAAAATATCTCTGTAGTATTTTTAACACTTTCTTAAAAATTAAATTCTCCCCCCGCCTCCCAGTTCAAAGGACATTCAATGTTCATATGGGCCTCTCTGTTTCAGTCAGAAAAAAAGTAAAGAGTATAGAATAAATAAGTTGTCCTAATACTGGAGGAAGGAAAAATGCAGGGATGTCACAGATTCTGTGAGTACTCGGTGAATTTTGCTTGTGTTTTACTGAGGAGTCTGAGCTTGTGCTGGGAGTTGTGTGAAGCAGCCTGTTAGACCCATTAAGGGTGGAGGAATAGCAGATGTGGGAGGTTTTGCAGTCCTAAGGCAGCCAGAGCAGCTCTGGATCGACTCCGCTCTTACACTGCATACAAGCTGAGGGAGAGAAGTCTTTATCTCCAGAGAAGCTTGGTCTGACCCTGTTTACTCAGCTTGCCTGTGACATTTGGCACTGTAAAAGGCACAAGAGCCTGCCTGTCTTTTTCATCTGATATATTATGATGCTAGAAAATATATCCTGGGTGCTGCTGAGCTCCAGCTTCATTCATCAGCTCCCCTCATGCTGGCAGCAGCAAGAGGACCTGTTATAAGTCCTCTAGCATCAGTTGTGTTCCTTGGCGTCAGAGGAAGCTCCTCCACTCCTTTTGGGAGTCTCTGAGCAGTTTGAAATCTGAGATCCTGCCACAAAGTCTTCATTTTAATTTCTCTACCGGTAAGAGGTTACTAATAAAACATTATCACAGCAACAAGAGGAAGAGAGAATAGAACAGACAATTCTTGTCTTTTTCTTTCAGTCTTCTGATATCTGATGTTTTTCTTCAGCTTCTTGTGTCTCTTTGCGAGTAATTAGGTGAAGGAAAGCCAAGTCCTCGTAGTAATGGAGACCAAGGACAAGAACAAGGTCAACATTAAGGCTGAATATTTAACTAAAAGTTTCAGGGTAAACTTTTTAAAAAGCCTATGATTTCAAGCATCTCTGACTTTTTTCTTGAGCATCACTTAAGATAAATTATGGGTGGTATCAGACATGCCAATGAGGCGAATTAGCTGACGATTGCTTTCACCTCCTTGGCTCATGATTCAAGTGTGCAGTAATGACGCACAGGCAAGGACCTTGCTCATCAGATGGAAAATGCAAAGCCATTTATTGTGCAGTCAGAATTCCCTAAATACCAGCCCCCAACAGGATAGAACATCATATAAACAGGAAAGATGTTCCCCACAGTGTCCCCCAATCACCTGGGGCATTGCACAGATTTTACCTATTATGGGAACAGGCAAACAATGCCCTATAAGGCCACAAACTGCAATGAACACTTCTCACAGGCCCAGTCTGTCCACAAACACACAATCCTCTCTCAGTCCATCCCCGGTGACCTGGATGCACTCCCAGGGTCACCTCCGGGCCCAGGACAGAGGCCCTCTCTCTGATCCTCAGGGCCCGTCTCTCTGCCACCACCCAGTGCACTCCAACAAAGTGTCCCTGGGTTATCTTTTGTAGGTGTTCTGATTTTCAAAATGCTCAAAAGATTATACCTCCAAGGGCTGCCAGGGTTTGGTTTTGGTCTACAGCACATGTAGGGAAGCATTGAAGATGAAGCAGGGGGACATCAATCCCTGTCCAGCAGTGCTCTCTGCTGTGCTTTGAGAAAGGAAGCAGGTGAGTCCTAGAACAGGGGTTTCACATAATCAAAAGTATGGAAGAGCATTTCACAAGATTTTAACCTTTTTTTATCATTAAATGTTATGGTTCTGTGTCATATTTCCAGCCACGGTGCAAAGACAAAGGTTCTTTAAGCACCTGTTAGGACCATTTCCTCTTTTCCTAAAGTATTTGTTTGTCCACCAACTCCAAATACAGTCACTGATATTTTAATCTGCCTTGTTCTCTAACAAGCTTAAGTTTAAAACAAGTGACTGAACGTATAATTGCTGAGAATATTCTCAACTGAGATGGTTTGGCTTCTGGAATGAAATCAGCTTGTTTCAAAATACGTTTAGGAGCTGAAGAAGTTGTGTGAGAATCCTTTATCTTCTGCTGCTCTGGGATTCTGGAAGCAGCTTCATGGTGAGGTGACGTCCTCTTGGAAAACTTCGGTGCACTTGGAGCAAACCCCTCGAGTTCAGGCCACTTGGCAAGGACACTGCAGTCCCCACCCAAGCAGTGCAGGCTGTGGGAAAAGACAACTTCTTCTTGGCCAGAACAAACCCCTAGGATCTAAAAAGGGCAGGAGATGAAAAGCAGAAAAGGAGAATCACGGACAGGAATAACATCTAAGGTTTTACATAAGTTGTCTCACCTTGATTTACAGTCAGGACATATTATTCTTGGTGGCACTCCAGATCAGTTAAAATGAAGAGATTGCAGCAGCCTCAGCTAAACTTCAAACTGGATCGTTTACACAAACTAACACAAAAAAATGTACCGTGTGATTCATATTATTATTATTATTCTGTAATATGCTATTTATTTTATGCTGTTCCCACATTTCCTGGTGCTTAAAATACTTTGAAATAACTGCCACTGCCTAATTACATGGTTGTGTTTGTCAAGAAATGTAACTGTGAGTATGGCTCTTAGGATTTTGGGCTACTACCAGAGAACTCTTGGATTGCAAAAATGCTGAATAACAGAAAAATGACTATTTGTCTATAAATAACCTTGGTGGACTTTGGAATTCCACGGGGGTGAGGTGAATAAGGCCACAGCCTTCTTTGACTCAGGTATGTCCCAAGTGCTGAGGAAGTTGTAGAAACCTGGCTTTTCAATGCAGTTTTAGGACCCGAAGCAACTTTTTGGCTCTGGGAGTGGGAATTGCCAGTTGAAAGAAGCGTGAGGAGAGATGGAATGTCACAGTTTGGTAAGTGATAAGTCTGTGAGCTGCACACAGACGTGTGGGTTGCTGTGGTTATGTGTCTGACCCTGCTTATGGATGGCCACCCCAAATTCTACTCAAACGCGCATTTTCACTGAGCTTTCTTGTTCCCACACAGGATTTTGTTTTAACTTTGCTGCTGCTCTCAGAAGCCCCTGCAAGACTGAAAGCTGACCTTTCCCTCAGTGGAACAGGATGGGTTTCTGAGCTGCACTGCCACAGATGCCTCCCCATCCCAGCACCCATGGCTGCAGAGGAAAGTGGTGTGAATTAAGCTGAATTGACATTCCTGAGTGAAATGACCAGGCCAGTGCTGTACAGGATGAAGGTTCATGTGTTTCTATATTATTGAACATCTGTGGGACCAACTGCTCTGTAGCAGCAGCTACAGGGAGTCTGTGGGGTGTGCATCCTTTGGAAGCACTAGAAATCCTTTTTAACACGGACAGTGTTAAAAAAAGCACCATTCAGACAGGGCCAGGGTGGGGGAGCGGAGGGAATAACAACCGAACTGAGGGTGATGACACCTGGAAACTGCATCACCGAGTGCAGGATGAGCTGACCAGAGGGCGAGGAGCAGGCATGGAATGTGGCTTTATGATACCTGCAGGCAGCAGAACCTGCTTTTGGCACCGACTCCCTGTAATCACTATTCCAAGGCTTTATCTCACAGTTAACGTGGAGAACAAGGCACATGTGAAGATTAAGTTTCAAATGCAGTAAAATGGTTAATAAATCTGCACAGCATGCTGAAATGCTTCTCATGCATTGCTAAGGATGCTAATTTAATAATGCATCTCCTAATGCAAACCAATGAGCTTCCCCTCCAAACCCTGCCACTACCACAAGACATTTTTCAGTCATGGATCATTGTTTACCTCTGTTTTGAAGGCACGAGGCACTAGCTATGTAATGAAATCAATTTGTGAAACGTTCATTGGGGCAAATGGCTCAGGAGAGTCCTAGTTAGTGGTTGCAGATATGGGTACATTTGTCCTGAATGTAAAATTGATGCCTGACATCCTCAGCATGCCACACGAAGTCAGGCTTTACCTTTGTAGTCAGGCTGAACCCTATTAGCATTCCTACTCACATCAGCCCTGAGGCTGGGACTGTGTTTTCTCCTCTTACAAGTGAGAAAAATGACAAAGTAAAGTAGAAATGAGGTAGGCAAACTAGGAGAAGATGAAGGTCTCTCAGAGTTCTCATCTCCAAACCAGTACTTGGTACCCTAACCCTTCACACTATTACCTGTCACAGGAAAGCATCTTGGCGCTCTGGAATATATTTTATTTTGGGGAACATAGTTATGACTCCAAGAAACAAAAAATTACTTGGTCATCAAAAAACGGATTTTGGTGGTTATTTCTAAACAATGAACTCCACAACTAAATATCAGACTAGAGGTGGATTTGTGAAAGCATTTCAGATGCTTAAGCCCCAGAGAAAACATGGGACAAGGAGGGGGGAAGAGTGAGTGCATGATGATGGATCATACTTGAGGAGAAAAGAATATCATTAGGGTAGTTAGTTTTAGGTTTTGGGGGTTTTTTCCCCTTGGAATAAACAGTAGACAAGCAAGGTGAGATTTCAATTTGATACTCTCACAAAAATCTTTATCTGGTGTTTAAGAGTCGTTATGGCTTTTAGCTAAATTGTTTTATATATGCACCTGTTGATCATGCAAATAGTGTTAGATGTCCTTTCCACAAAGCACTACGCCAGCTTCTGGTTCAACCATCCCACGGCTTTTAGGCACGCTGTTGTTTCTGAAATCCTGAAATTAATATCAGAGACCTTTCCAGCTGTAAGGAGTTGTGTTGGCACCAGTCAGTTCCCCTCGGATGTCTCCCACCATTCAAGCCCTCAGCTGCCTGTGTCTGGTTAAATTCAGTGTTTGTAGCTCTTGCACAGATGCCTTCATTGTTTTAGGAGGGGATTAAGGGCATGGTAAAGTAGTTACTTGAGTACTTGATGTTTTTGTCAGCCAGAATCAGACATGACAATGGTCCAGCACCCAAGCTGGAAGCTGCCTTCCCTCGGCTTCCTGGCAGGTTGGGACTGGGGTGTGTGTTCAGATTGACACGGCTCTAAATGGATGTTATCGCTTTTCAGTCTGGCCTGGACGCTTCTTGGAAAGGCATTGCGGCACACAAAGACATTTGCAGATGTTTTTATCTTCACTCGTTCTGTGATTTGTGCTTTGTGTTAGTGGCTCTGTTATGACTTGTTTGAGGAGAATTCAAATTTATTGTTGCATTTTGCAGGAATGACAGCACTCTGCTCAAAAGTGTCTCCGTTTACCACGGTTTTAAACATTTTGCCATTAGTTAGCAAGGGGTGAAAGAAGGGAAGTGCTGGTTCAAGAGAGGCATAACTCGGGACATTTCTAATTTGTTCAAGTCTATAAAGCCATTAAACAGTTTTTCCTCCTCAAAGGAAGGTCACCTCAGTTTGATTTTTGTGTAGTCTATCAAGCCCGGTTCCTGTATTTAACCTTATTTAAATTTATTTACTTACTTCCCTTTGGCCATTAAAATATGTGTGGTATTTTTTTGGTAAAAGTCACCTTTTAAGAAAACAAAACAACAAAAACCCCACACAACACGATAAAAGCCCCAATCCTACAAACAGTTCAACACACTAAATAGAGACCATGATGTGTAGCAGGTCCTCCTGCCTAATGGCTCTTTGTTGTGACTATGAGGAAGATTGTCTCTGCTTTCTTTTTTTCATACCTGTCACAGATCAACTTTATTTCCCAAACCCAGAGGGATCCTGAGGGATCCAGAGAAAATACAAAGAAGAAACCTTATTTTTCATCTAGTTTGTAGTACAGGGCTTTGTAAGATAATTCTTCACCCACATCATTCAAAGACCTAAATTTGACTGTTTTTTTCCAGGCTTGCATTGTTGTTCAGCACATCCTCCCCTTTTTAAATTTCAATCTTTTGTACCACTTTCAACCTTTTCTTTTATTTCTCAGCTCCTTTTGTACCCACTCTGTGTGTTGCCAGTTCTACTTTGAAGTCCTTTGCTATCCTGTCAGGAGAGAGATCTATCTTGCATGACTTAGCTCTCTTGCCTCTGTGAAGATGTGGCAATGTACACCTCTGGCAATCCATTCTTAGGTTTTACCCACCCTTGGTTTTGCCACCACATACTTTATGTGTAAATATATGGTCACTCTTATTTTCTCTGGAGTGCCTTCAGTTGGGTCGTTTCTGCCTGGGAGTTGGGGCTCTTGGAATTCAACGCTTTCGCACAGAGGGTGGCTGTAACAAAACTGTCTCCAAGAGCTCCCTCTTACAATGAGGTCCACGGGGTCAGGCCTTTGCGTGTGCCTGTAGTCCTACTGATCCAGCAAGACTCCCCACAGATCAGCCCATTTGCCTGGAACTCCTTGGAGATCAGTGACCTGCGTGAGGCGTGACCCCCGCTGCTCCCCCACTCTGCTGCCTAAGCGCCAAACTCTGCATCCGCGTTGACATGTCCATGTTTCATCATCCCTTTTTTATTTTAGGTGCATTTTCTCAGACTGATGGCTCTTTAATCTCCCCCTGGTGTTCTGTTACCTCTGGGTTTGTTGCACGCCGGAGACAAAGAGGCATGAGGAGTTAACACCAAAAAGTTCTTATGTAATCCATCTTGCCTCATTCTTCAAGTCTGACCATAGCATACGAGGAAAATGCAGAGAAGAAAAATCTGGCATGCAGAGGCGATACACTGAAAAGGTCATTTTTTGTGTTTGCCTGTCCTGCTGTTTTCCAAAAGCACTCGAGCATGTTCACCTCACTTCTATTTGGAAACCTGTTACTTCTATGTTCAGTTTTCCTTTGTGTCTTGCTACAGCTCAGAAAAAGTTGTCAGAGATATCTCCTTGAAGACAGCGTCTCTGAGTCGTGGGACCGAAGCTAATGGAAACCTCGTGCTCGTGTCAACAAACTGCTTCTGTTGCCCCGTGACCCACCTGGGAGTGTTACAGATTTATGGTTTGATGTGGCTCCTCACAGGAGAGCAAATCCAGCTTTTTAGCTGCAGCTGGAGCTGGAGGGAAAGCTACACAAGATTAATTTTACCTGTAAGTTTTCATATTGCCATTTATTTGAAATTCACCTATCAAAGCCACACTGAGCACTGGTGATGGATTGTTTATTAAGGAATCTGATATGGCAAATCGTTTAAATATTTGTGATGTATGAAGAAAAGCATGTTTTAAATGAGTTAAGCAACTCCATAGGGGGAAATACATAGTAAATATTATCACAAAAAGATAGAAGCAGGTGAGGGGGCCAAAAATCAAAATGAGTATAAGTAAGGATTTATAAGCCTTGTTTCCTCTGTCTTTTAACTAAGGGGTCTAAGTAGTTGTAAAATCCTAGTGGCCATGAGTTGGTAGGCCCCAGGCTGCTTCTGGGATCTGGAAATCCCCCATGGATACAGAGCTCCATGGTGGAGACCTTGACTTGGGTTCTGGGGGGCTCAGGGAGGGCCACGGGATCTGGGCATTGCCTGTGCAGGGCTCACTGAAGCCAGAGATAAACTGTGCAGCCTTCTGAGCTGCCAAAACCAGGGACTCCAAACCCTTTGCAGCAATAACTGGTCCTATGAAAACACGTTGCTCTGCTGGTGCAGGCAAGGGGGTGTCATATCTGAAATGTTATCACAGGAGGCCTTCGAAGAACGAATGTGAGTGCTTTGCTACGTACAGCTTTCAGCTGCTGGGGTTTTTTGAGATGTGCATTCTGGTCAAGTCCTCATCCTGTTGGCATTAAACTTATTCTTGGAATGGAGCAGATTTCTGGAGACTAAAATTTTTCTCATTTTTTAAAATTTAAACGTAGATTAATTAACATAGAAGAAAAATATTACAGTATTTGACAGTCACAATAATTCCCTTGAAATGCAGCATTATGCCTTGACAAAATCATTTCATATAAACCACCCAAAGTACAGATAGCTTAAATTTTCCAACAGGCAGAAAAAAAATTCAACTTTCCTTTTTTTTAAATTTTAAGTTTAAGCAAAACATTGAGATACTTCACACGAAAAGATACTACAATAACTTCAGGCAAATTAATAATGTTGAGACATTTCCTTTTATCCTGTTGTTGTTATGGGAAATAAGTTTCAAACTACTCCAACTAGTAAGACTAAAGCATTTGCTGCAGAAAACTTCATAGCCAGGCCATTTGCTTCCATTTTAAGAGTGCTGAAAAAATATTCCTCTTCTTACCCCAGGGGAAAAAAATAGTGTGGAAATACATTTTTGTTAAAGGCCTCACTAGGAACAAATATATGTTGCTGAGGGAAAAATTCTGACCAAAATATGTTTATTTATAGGTTACTTTCTCCCAGTAAATAAAAGAGTATAAGCTTTGATGCATTAGGCTGACAGCAACTAGGGATCTTCATCTGCCTGCAGACTTCAAGCACTGGCTAAGCCAGGCAGGTATTTCCAGCAATGTAAAACAGCCTAAAATATGGAATAGCATCTGCACTCCAAAGGAAGCAGAGAGAATGTGCTCCTCTCTGCATTCTTACCAAGGTCCAAGGGTTTTGCTTGGTTTTTCTTCCCTGCCTCAGTTGTTGACTGCTGGTATTGAACATCTGTAGGATTAACACATTTTATTTCCCCACTTCGGTGCACACACGAATGCCACGCAATTCTTTGGAATGTGGCTGCTCTGTGGATATCAAAACGAGGAGAGCTAGCCGTGCTTTAGGGCTGACCTTCCACAGAGTTCTAAAATAATTATTAAAATAGCTTTATAATTAAAACAGTAGAACTTTGAACATTCAGAGGTTTCGGGACATGCCGTGTGCCTCGTTGCAGAGCATCTGCGTGAGTCATCTGCTGACCCCACTGCCCATTCTCAAGGTGCAAACTCTTTGTAAAAGAAGGCAAAAGGAACGTGGTAGTGGGTAGTGATCACGCCCAGCAACAGGCAGCAGATGCTGCTGCTTCATGCTCTTCTCGTGCTTCTAACAGTGCACCTCCTCAACACAATACCATTCCGTCAGTGCAAGGGGGTGAAGTGTGACCTTTTCTGTAGCGTGAGTGAGACTGAAAGCTGGTACTTGACCCAGAAAACACCTGTGAGCTCTGATTTGCACCCTAATCCCTGTCTTGCTGGCTGCAAGAGAAAAGAGCAATTAATTGTTCCAAACAGAAGAACCTCTCCTCTTTACCTTCTGCATCGCTGTAACAGGAGTCCATTACCTCTGGGAAAGAACGGCTTCAAAACTTAGGATAGTCAGAAGAAAATGAGATAGGAAACTACACCCTTTAAATAATTCAGTGCCTTTACTTGCTTTCAGCTCTCATCTACTGTGAGCTGCTTATTTTTGTTCCCTCCTAGGGGGGTGTTGCAGCCAGAAGTGTTCCATCCCTCTTTATTGACTCACGCTCCCACTACTTTGATGGCACCTGCCTGCTTTGCAGTTGGCTCCAGTATTATGGTCTGTATTTCCAGCCTTAATGTCATCTGCAAAAAGCAGCCAGGCATGAATCACACCAAGGAGACACATGCTAGTGCTGACTGCTGGGATTGAGGCTGGGACTGGGTTAATTAAGAAAAGACCCCGGAAACACCGGGAGAGACGTGCAAAGAGCCACAGATAACAGGAAGCCTCACAGCTTGAATATTGACCAGGACTGTTTGGACCCACTACCTTCTTAAACACAGAGGATGGAGGATGTCAGAGATGTACAAGGAGTTCTCTGTAAATCACAAGTTGCCATGTGCATGAGCAGCAGAGCAGACTGGGTAACACAAGCTCTGCTGTTGTTTTAGCCCCCCAAAAGCCAAAATTTAAAACAATTACTTGTGTATCTTCAAAAATTAGCACCACCAGGTACGTTTTAAATAACACACTGGCAAAAGATGTGTTTATCATTAATTTCAGATCTGATGGCAAACTTTGCCCCTTTTCATATTTCTAGTTGGATTGCTCGACGTTGTAGCAGCTGTGGCATCTCAGCCTGTCTAATGATAAAATCAACAGTACACAGTACACTTACTGCTGAAATTTATCAGAATTTTCATTTAAAAGGCCAGTTTTCTGTCTGTCTCAAGGGTTATAACTCAAGAAGTTTATCACCATCATTTTTCAGAGAGTTAATACATGCCAGTCATTTCCAAACAATTCAGCAAGAGCCTTTTGTTGTATAACATATATTCTGGTTTTGTGACATGTTGTGGAAGCAAAAATTTTTGCCATTTAAAAACACACTCTTCTGTTTCATAAACCAAAGCCCACAATTTAGTGGAATCTTGAGATGCCTTTGGGTAGAAGACTGCTTTCATCAGAATGTATTTTTTTCCCTGAAGCACAAGGAAAAAAAAAATCATTATTTTGCCATCACTACCAAACTTTGCAAATCCAGCAGTTTTTAATTCAATATCTGTGTGATCTCATGATAAGCCAGACCCCTGAGAATCCAATCTAATGCAAGATTTAGGTGAGGACTGTCCAGAACTTGGAGTTTAGCTTTTCCCAAACTTCCAGAAGACTCAGATCCAAGGATTGTTGTTTGGGTTTTTTTATGCCTGGGGGAAGATCAGATACAGCAGTGGGTTTTTTTCCTTCACCTCTGTAGCTACCCAAACCCTCCAAATAAAATCATAAGACACAGCAGGACAATGATGAAGCAGCTGCAGGTTCAGTGTTTTGATGAAACATTGAACGAGCCCCTCGGCTTTTCTTTATAGGAGTGTTCTAGTTTGAAAACAAACCAGCAGGAGGCACCAAGTCAGAATAACAATTTAATAGGGAAATAATAAAAAAAAAAGGTAAAGGCAGAAAACAGTGGGTTAAACTGACAGAGTCAGGATACAACCTGACACCCTGTTGATCAGGGTGGCGGTAGCAGTCCAGTAAGATGGTGGCTGCAGTCCTCCTGAACTGGTGATCCGGTAGAAGGGTCTGCTCTTCCTCAGAAAGTTCAGTGGTGGCTACGTAGCTCCTGTCCTCTGGTACATCTGTGATGTCTGGAGTCTCAGATTATATCCAGGATGGAATGTTTTGTTCCTCCGTCTGGGTGGAGCACCTCACAATGGGATGATGAGTCATGAGGCCAGGTGTTGATGGGCTCATTAACAGAAGATAGTCCGGGGGGAGTTATCTCTGAGTCATGGGGCAGGGCATTGATGGGCCATTAACAGAAAGATAGACTGGAGGGAGGAGGCCAGGAAATACTGCCCCACCTGGTTTCAACAACTCATGAGGATGGTGATAGAATACACTGCAACCCAGGACAAGGAGTGTCAAAACCTGTGTCTCTAGGAGGTCTCCAGCTCCTCGTTTCTTCTCCTCCACATATCTGCCCTCCACACAGACACTGGATTTCCAATAACATTTGTAAAGCAGCCAGGGGAGTGCTGTCCCACACAGTGCTTTGCTGTGGGAGATGAAGGCCTTAATCCCTCCTTTCCACAGGATATTAGAAGGGCTGTGATTTGTCAGGCAGCACGGACAGACTGGAATCTTGTGAGACGTGATGGATATTTGGCAGTAAATCAGCCATCAGACTCAGGGAAGCTCGGGGGTAGTTTTGTCAGTTGTAGGAGTAGTTATGGAGAGCACGGACAGGCTTTGGTCTCACAGGACGTAGTAGCTGGTTCACTGAAGGGACATTCCCAATGTATTACGTGCTAAAACCATCCTGCTGTTTTCTTTTTCTTTTCTGCTTTCCAACACACGGGGAACTAGAAAGCCTGTGATGCTGAAATCCACCATTAAACCCATGGAAGGAAACTCCAGCCTCAGCAAACAATAAAGTTCATTTTACTTCCTTGATGTTGCTCATGTTCTCAGTTTCTACGAGTAAAAGAAATCCTGCCATCATTTAAATCATTGGAATATGTAGTAGTCAATGCCAGTAATCTATTGTGTTTACTCTCTTCTGTCATTCTGCTTTTGAGGTCTCTCAGACAATGCAGTTCTTGCATTAAAGACAAATAGAACAGCTTTGTAACACCTGCCTCACCCCTTGATAAAGAAAATTGAAAATGCATCACAGAGGCTGTGGCCACAAATTTGTTTCACTAAAAAATCACCCAGGAATTGTGAAATAATGAGTGTTAAATACTTAGATTTTGAACAGAGTGAGAATAGCAATAATAAAAAAATAACCACAAAACTCGGCTCCTTATTTTCTCAGCTAGGAACAACGCTGTCTGAGGATATTTTGCCTTAAGACCCAGGCTCACCCTGAGCAGATACTGCATCTTCCAGAGTCTCTTGCTGAAGGGGTTTCTGTCAATGCCTCTTCACAGGCATTATGGCTGAGCTTTCCATGACAAATTTCTCTCTTAAGCACAGCTAATCGGAATCACAGAAGGGTTAAGGTTGGAAGAACCCTCTGAACATCGTCTTGTCTGAGAGGCGTCACCTGGAGCAGATGGGCTGGAGCACTGCCTGGCTGCTCGTGGAGGCAAGATGATCGGAGAATGAAAGCAAGAGGAACCTGGTGCTTCTTCTGTGCCCACTTCTTTCTGTCTGCTGCTCAGGGTCAAGGGAAATACAAGAGCACTCGAAGGCTGAGAGAAGCTCAGGCAGTAACAGGGGAGCTTTTAGGCTGTGCCCAGCAACGCGAGTGGACGAGCCGTGGAAGGCTGGCTGAGGGGTCAGAGATGGGGGTGGATGGGGCAGCCTGGCCTGTCACAGGGTCTAATTCACTAGCTGGGAGCAGCTATGGGAGCCCTTGAGCCAGCACAGAGCAAGCCCTAGGGCTCCTGGGAGTTCTCCTGTGGGCTGCTGTGTTGTGCTGCCGTTGCTTAAGGTACAGGGAAAAGCTCTTTCAAAGGATTTTTATTTAGCTGCTCTACATGAGCTTTTTCTCAGCCCACATTTTAATGCTTGACAGCTGAGCTTTTACAAGTTTTTGGAGCCATTAATCAGAGCAGTGTTTTGGGAAGCTTTTGCAACGTATATTTGAGAATTTGTATGGCACTGGTTTAAATTAAAGGCCAAGGCTTACTTCTGAGGCTGCTTTTAGCCTCTTTCCGTAAAGCATGGAGCCGTGTATTATTGTTCTAAGAACCCATAATTAGTAGCAAATGTTTGCAAAATGCTAAAGGTTGTTGCTAGGGTGCTCCTTCAGGCTGGGATGTGTGAGAGATGGTTAAACATAATTTAGATCTATTTCAAAAACTGTTTTCTTGAGCTGTGAGTATAGATAATTTTTATGCAGCGCAGTATGTTCTGGCTTTTCAAATGAGCAATGGGAATAAAGGCATTCCTTCAGGAATAGGCATGACTTTGAGTGAGCAGAAATTAAGCTCCCATTCTTTGAAGTAATTTACTAGGGAGTCAGGCAGGAGATAGGAAACAGGACTTCAGACCTAGGCTGTTTTTCTTTTCACAGAGGTGTTGACTCTTTTGCCCAGAACCACTCAGATTTCAAGCTATTTTATCAACTCAAATAAGGACCAGAAGCATAATTTTATTTGTTTTGAAGGTGAATGATAACTTTTCTAACTGATAATAAAAAAATTATCGAGAAGCATTAAAGTATCCCATAAAAATCTCTCTCTCTAACACTGTATACCTCTTGAACTTATTCGTAATATTGCATGCCACAATGATGATTGCTTTTTGCTAAGTTTGATGCCAGATTTTGAAAGACCCATGTAAAAGCTGCTCTGTTTTTGCCAAAAGGTCTCTGAATGTATCTTGCTGCACAGTGCACTAATAATTAACAGGCTGATTGATGACCTGCAGACCCAGGTGGCTCCCATTGCTCTCCTCTGGGTGGCCAACCTGTCTTTGCCACAGTGGGTGCTGGTTGCTGCCTCAGAAGGAAGCAGGTGGTGGGAATTCAGGTGTTGCCTTCAGTACTGCTGCAGGTGCCCTGTGTGATTCGGGTTGAGCCCACCAATCTCTTTATGTTTCGTTTCCCAGCCTCCTCCCCGTGCCCCCTCTTTGCACGGTGGCCTCTCTCCTGATGCACTCTGCCATCGGTGGTGACCCATGGCGGAGTTTTGGGGCTACCAGAGGTGGGAATGGGCAGGGTAGGAACCTTTGCAGGAGCTGTAGCCAGTGCCTCACCCTTCAAGAGGAGCCTGGGGGCAGGGAGTGCCACAGAAACCCATCCTGGGAGGCGGGTGACTGTGGGGAATACAGGAAACGCCTTCCCCTTTTTTGTGGATGTCTTGCTGAATTAATGTCTATTGTCCAAAAGCTCTGGATGTAGGACCAGAGGAAGAGGAGGATTTCCATATTTGGGGTGAGTCAGGCATCGATCCAGCCCAAAAACTGGAAGGTTGCCATAAATTCTGGTTCTTTTCACAAACAGGGATGCACATGGGCCAACAATGTGACTTGAGCACTGGGTTTGGCCTCGGAGAGGGAGGTGTCTGTGCTTCGGTTCAAAGAGTGTCAGAGTGCAGACAGGTAGAGATGCACTTTAAAATTTTCATGGGTCTGTGTCGCTGTTGCGTCTGAGGCACATAAAGAAAACGACACAGAGTCCAGGCTCATGAACAAGTGGAAGCCGAAGCTTCTTGCTTTAATAATTTTTTGACTACTATATAGGATAGATTGCAAAAGTGTGTTGAATGGCAATAGGTAATTGGTTCCTCGGCCATCCACTCCTTGAGAGGATTGGCCAAGTCCTAAGATACCTATTCCAAAATAATTTCAAAGTCAAAGCCATAACAATCTTGCAAAACAGCCTGCAGGTGCAAGAAGTTTATGAAACTGTGACCTTGTTTAAAATAGTTTACATGGGAAAGACAGTCTGCTCACAGAATATTGAGAAAAGGCTGGAGAATTTCTCTGCTTCTAGCTTTTTAGCACCTACAGGTCTGCGGTGATTTTCATTAGAGACATGTGGGAAAAAACATGAAAAATGAAGGTGTTTGAGAGGCCAGGAACAGGAGTGGGATTCAGCATGCAAATTAGGTGCTTACTTAGATACCTCCCTCTTTGGCCTTTCAGCCAGGTTTTGGTGGGAGCAAATTGCTGTGCACGCCGTGGTGTCATTGAAGCAGTTCAGGTTCCCTGGTGTTCCCTCTGTATCCTGGCTCCTCAGCTGGGGTTTGCGTGCACAGCACTTGCAGTCTGTGCTGGGCTGCATCCAGCTCCTAGAGTCCCTGCAGGATGGCAGGCTCTGGATTATGGAACAGCAGAGACGCTTTTGTGCTCCTTTAGTTTGGTATGTTAATCTTGGGCAGTCAGAGGCATGTGGAAGTGTCAGGGCACGATGGACTGAGGGTCATTGTGCTCTTGGGGAGACTTAATTGGGCTGATTAATTCATAATTGTACTCCAGCTGCCTGGGTTGGTGGATTCTTGAGCTTTGGTGTACTGTCCTTTCTTAAACCCTGCTTTCTTCCGAGTCTCATCATCATGCATCATCACTTGAATCAACAGGGATGACGGGAGGATGTCACTTACAAAGAGTGTTAACAATGCTCTGAGCGCCAGGGCTGAGATCTCTCTCCTGTCTACTCCTCCTCATCTTTGTTGCTTCATTTCTAAATGAAAATAGTTTAAAAAAAAGCCTTCTCTCGCTTTCAGAGGGGGAGAAGAAGCTTGTTAGATGTTTGAAGTTTGGCCGTTTGAGATGCTATTAGAGTTTTGTCTTTGTGTTATATTATTATATATGTGTTAAATATTGTGTTTTGGTTTTTTTTTACCACCCTGCTTCTAGTGCTCTTGGCTCCAAACAAAAGCTTTAACATTTCACCCTAAAGTCCATGACAAAGTTGAAGAGCTTGTCTACATTTAGAAATATATTTATCTTTACTCTAAGCTCACAAGTCAAATCATTACTATTATATCCATTTTTTTAGTGAGGAACAGAAAAATAAGGCAGCAGGATTTCCCCAGGGTACATAAAGCTGTGATATGGCCCATTTGCAAGTGAGCAGGACAGAATTATCATTGATTAGGCTGGTTTTTTTCCTGAATGCTCAAGTTAGACTTAAAACTTGTTCCAGGATTCCAATTTGGTTTTGTGTTTGGTTTTTATTTGTTTTGTTTTTTTTTTTTTATTTTCCCCTGTGTTCCCTACCCCTCTTTCAACTACCCTAATGAAGGATCAAGAGTAACCACCTGGATTTAAGGTCCTTCTTACACAATTGTTAGCTACAAAAATGTTGATTTCCAAGTGAAGTCACCTGATTGACATGTTGCTGCTAATTGATGAATCAGAGGTATTAATTAGAATCAGACACAGTGAAATGCTTATCTCTAAGCCATGAAGCCTACAAAGAGATCCCAATTACTTTCTCTTTTTGCTCAGAACAAGTGGTGACTTCATTTTTATTGCCTTGCTGAACTGTCAGTCTAATGCCAGTCACTGGGAAGGGTATGTAAACTGAGCTAGCAGTCAGAAACAAAACAAAGCCATCAGACTGATGCATCAAGAGCTTGGAGTTAGTTTCATTTAAGCTGTAGGAATAGTTTGTGTTTCTAAGCTGTGTTTTCACAAACCTTTGGTTCAGTGGCCTGTGCAGTATCGGTATGGGACTATCTGATGTAGTTGTGATGCTGGAAAGCTGCAGCTAGAACAATGGGAACTTTGGGAAACTGGTCTTTTCTAAATATATTTCCCTTTAGTTGGGGATAGAGCTTGGCTTTTAGCTGAATGTGAGTGTGGGTGTTTTTTGAAAAATGTCATCTTCTGTATGTGACTTGGCTCCTTTATTTATCTTGAACTTGTGAAAAGATGTTTCAATGGCAGAAGTGAAAACCAAAGAGGATGTAAGAGCCCACCACTTGGAGGAAAGTACTGTGAGCTAAAAGTTATAAAACTGACTTTGCTTCCTTAGAAAGAACTTCCCAAAGTGTGCATAGGCTGAAAAGAAGTTGCATGGCTTGTGCCCTGACTGGGTGATCCCAGGTCCCTTCAGGAAGGGCTGCAGTTTGCAATTTCAGCTCCTTTTTCAGAAGAACCACAATGGAAAAGAAGTGCACAGGCCTTCATCTGAAAATGGGGGACAGATGCACCGGGGAAGTGCTGCTGCTTGCACGCCTCCTACCATGGGTACAGACTGCTCAGGATTCATTTGCTGACATGTCCTTCTCTACACAGGAAAGCACTGCTGTGTTTTGCATATTATGGGTAGTCAGATGAACCTCTCAAACCTGTCTTACCATAATTCCCCAAGGAGCTCTTGGGTTTCTAGTCTCACAGGACATGGAGTACATCAGCTATCCTAAGAAACCACTATCCATAAAAACAGTGCTTTGCACCCACATCTGTGCTGTTAATTTGGTTGTTGTTGGCTGTCCTTGGTTTTGTTACACTGGCTGAAATATAGAACATACAACCTTTAGTAAACAATGTTTATAGTGTGGATCTGATGGACCCCTTCTCAGATTTGCAGTGTCAAGAGTGGGGTCAGCAGCGATCTGTCTCGGGTAAGAAAGCTGTTTTGGCAGATGTGGCTGATGCTTTCCACATCAAGGGTTGGAGCTGGAGGAGAAGGGTTAAGGCCTGATTATGGCTTGGATTAGGAAGCTTGCTTGCAAGCCGGGTGAAATGCCTCCCTGGATGGGGGAGAGTTTTAGCGTCTTTGCCAGGAATCCAAGAGACAAACGGGACCTTCAGCAGTCTCTGCTTTCAGATTGTTGTTTATTAAATCTTATCAGAGGAAAAAGAGTCACTTGTGTGACCCAGACACAGCACAGAGCAGAGAATGCAGGAGAAAGCCGAATTATCAAGATTAGACAGTCTTTTTAAAGGTAAATTATCCAATAAAAACGTAAAACGAAAGATATTTTCACTTTGCCACCAGTGTTCCATAACTCACTTTGTCACGTACACAGGAACTGCGGAATTCTTTATCCAATCACCTTAAACTACTTCTACTGCAGAATATGGAGGAATAGAAGAAGGAACAAAAGGCCTGGAGAACAACAACAATCCTCCATTTTGAAGTTTTTTACTTTTTATCTATTTGCTATACTAACAAACCCAAAGACCCTAAATTTTCACCTTGTGACAATTTTACATAACATTCTATCACCTCGTTCACACCAGTGTAAATTCTAACTCTTCCCAAAAGGTAAGTAATTTTCTCCATGAGCAAAAGTCAAAAACAGTGTTGTCCAGAGAAGTAAAACCCTTCAAAACAGGCAGAGAAATATTCTCTGCATTCTGGATTCCAACACTATCCAGCTGAGATGCAGAGATTTGTTCTAAAGCTCTGTGGAAGTTCTCCTGAACAGAAATTAAGCGCCAAGCAGAAAGATGGAAAGTCAGGAGAACGGCGCTGTACAGCGCCAGGATGTAGATTTACAGCTGCTCTTGCCCAGCTGTGACTTGCTCAGCATTAAAATGTGTCGACAATGTAGATATAAACTGAACATGATTCCCGTGTTAGTCGATTGTTCCCCCCCTTTCTGAGCATATTTGTTTGCTGTGGTTACTAAGGAGATCAAGCACAGTTCAGCTTTTGTTCAGCAGGCAGGAGAATCTGCCAGCTCTTCAACAAAGGCATGATAAGGTAATTTCCTTCCTCTCCTGTTGACAGCAGTGAATGCAAGTCAAATGCTGTAAATGGAAAAGTTGTCTCAAACTGTGTTTTCTGGTAGTGACTGTGATACTTGTGGGCTTGTGTACTGGCTGGCTTTTGTCTTGGTGTTGGTGGTCTGATCTCTGAGGACCCTTGGGGGAGAAAAAATTCCCTTTGTGTGGCAAGATGAGATACTATTTAAAATCCATAGGCTAAGTGTGCTGTGCTGGGACCTCACTGCTTTTTCCATGCCATAAAACGATAGATTCTGGGGAAGACTATGTCAGATATAAGGCAAAAAGCTTAGTGGGAAGACCACCAGATTGATCACTGACAGCGTGAGGGGGATTGTAGAGTCAGGAACAGGACAAATAGCCATGGGTAGAAAGGGAGAAATGCTAGCTAAACAAAAGAAAACTTGTAGCTGTTTTCTAGTTCAAAAAAAAGGTGAAGATTTAGACCAGTTTGTAACATGGTAGCTTTTGGCTTACCTGTCTACCATCATAGGTAACGTTGACACCCCTTAAATTCGAATTCTTTGTTCATCTGTTTCCGCCAGCCTGTATGCAACCTCAAGGTGGGCTGGTTCTGCAAAGTCTTTGGTGTTACAGAGGGGTGTCTTAATGAATATTGTAATCTGATTTGGTGCAGTATTGATAGGCAGGAGTGTTGGAGTGCACTGGGTGGTGGCAGAGAGATGGGCCCTGAGGATCAGAGAGAGGGGCTCTGTCCTGGGCCCGGAGGTGACCCTGGGAGTGCATCCAGGTCACCGGGGATGGACTGAGAGAGGATTGTGTGTTTATGGACAGCCTGGGCCTAGGAGAAGTGTTCATTGGAGTTTGTGGCCTTATAGGGCATTGTTTGCCTATTACTGTAATAGGTGAAATCTGTGTAGGCCATCAGGTGGAAGAATGCAAAGCCATTTATTGCACAGTCTGAATTCCCTAAATCCCAGCACCCAACAGGATATCACATCATATAAACAGGAAAGATGCTCACCAGTGTCCTCCAATCACCTGGGGCATTGCACAGTTTTTACCTATTATGGTAATAGGCAAACAATGCCCTATAAGGCCACAAACTCCAATGAACACTTCTCACAGGCCCAGGCTGTCCATAAACACACAATCCTCTCTCAGTCCATCCCCGGTGACCTGGATGCACTCCCAGGGTCACCTCCGGGCCCAGGACAGAGGCCCTCTCTCTGATCCTCAGGGCCCATCTCTCTGCCACCACCCAGTGCACTCCAACGCAGGAGGGTGGCAAGGAGGGGTGGTTGCTTTGTGTTCGAGTAGTCACATCATTAGAAACGAGTGTGAGTGGAACAGGCTTGACTATGAGAGGCAATTGCCTTCACGAGCCTGACGTGATCCTGGATGTGGGCTATTGTCCTAGTTTGGACAAATTTGGAGGAAAATATCCTCTGATAGAAGTCAGGTTACAACCACCCCTCCCCCCAGGTCCGGGAAAAAAAATCTGTCTTCAGTGAAATATTTAGATAACAACGGGCAGATAATGCTGTACAAATCACTTTTCCCTTCGTGTTTGACCTCTCTCCCTGAACCGAAGAATAACAACCAGTTGTTCTGCTCCCCTAGCTCAGCTCTGCCATCTGAGATGAAGGATCTTGTGCACAAGAGCAAGAGCAGAAGAGTTCATGTAGCTCGGTTCCTTTGGAATTGTCAGTGTAGTTAGGTGTGTTTTCTAGTTTCCTCGCCTAAAGAGAGAGAATAGAACATTCCAGAGTGTATCTTATTCTTCAGATGTCCCATCTGGAGCAGCAAGCTCCTTTTCAGGGCATTTTTACCCTAGTTCTGAATTCCTAGTTTCCTGCATTGTGAGTGAGTTTGGTGGTCAAAATTAAAAAAACAGCTTGCACCTGTGAGTGAGACAAAGGCTCCCCTCTCTCCTGCAACTTACTTTTTAGGAAATAAGGAAACTTATTTTATTTTTCTGTAACTGTTCTACGAGGTGCAATGGGATGTTGATCAAAACAGTAGGGCCTATCAACTTACTATGCTGAGCATCACTTTGGGAGCCCACAGATATGGAAAGAAATGAAAAGCAGCTTAATAATAGAACCAAGCAGTAGAGGCTAATTTAGGTCTTGTGTATGGACCTCACCTGTATTGTATTGAGCTCACCTCACAGTTTCAAAGTGGGCAGTCAGAAAGTGGAAGATGCCTAAGATGAGTTGAATCAAAGATGCCAGAAATCGGGAGTGTCCTGAAAGGCAAAAGTAGCATTTGTCTCTCATTGCAGCAATTACAATTCAATGTTTCTGTAGTGATTAGGAGCATGGGGGAAACAGGAATTGAAACTAGTAACTGGCAAATATCAACAATGTGATTGTGGACACTGCTGCTGCATGATTTGCTGAGTGTCAGGTAAGCTCTTCTATCTCCAAATGATAGCTTGGGCTCTTAATATCTGCACAAGAGCACTGCCTTTCCTTTGGACCACAGTTTCTAAATTTGCCGACACAGATACTTTACTGGTAGGATCCACATCTTCACTGAACCCTGTTCAAACTCTACTTGAAGAGGTCTTGGTCTTGCCAGCTGGGATCCAGTTTCTGTGTAACTGTTGCTGACTGAGAGAGGGCATGCAGTTGTAGGAGAGCAGCTTGGAAATAAACTAATCTAGAGTTAGAAGCAGAATGACTTTCCGGCTCTTAGCAAATAGCGTCTCATTGTCTGAGGTGTCTTGGTCTAGCATGCAGAATTCAAGTCCTATTTAATTAGAATCCATGAGGGAGACCTCCTTTGGCCCCTCCTTTGCCTATTTCTATTAAGATTTCCTTGGCAGTACCCTAAAGGGAGGTCAAGAGGAGGCAAGCAGGTCCTGGAAGATGCTGAGCTGTTGGCACAGGTGACAAGTAGTTTGCAACTTGAGTTACAGACTAACTCATTCCTTCTGGTAGCTGTGTGCAAACTATGCAGCTGCAAAGAGCAAGGAAAAGAATCCTGGAGTTAGTTCCTTACAGACCAAGCTCAAGTCTTGCTTTGCCCTCTCAGGCCAGATCTATTAAACTCCAGTTCGGACTGGTTCTGGTGCCAAACAGAACTCTCAGAGACAGTGATGTTGTAAGTGAAGCTACAGTCACAGATGGCTTCTAAAGGTGCTCATGTAACACCAGTGAGTGGTAGTGTTAGTCAAATATTACTTTTGACTTGCCATTTAAATTTAAAATACAGAGTAGTGATTGCTGGAGCAGTTGCACCAGCAGTCAAGTCTAGCTCTGTCATGGTTTCCATAAGAGGCAGTCGGCTATAACACTTCATGCACTTTAATTATAGAACAAAAACTACTCCTAGCTCAGTTGTTAATAATATATTTTGAGATTGAATGCTGCTATTGAAAATGATTCTATACTCAAAGGATTCAAATCTGTCTTTTGGTAGCTGATTCTACTTAGACACCAAGGCTTGAAGCTCAGCATGCTGCCTGTGCCAGTGAGCCTTTGAGATGAGAAACCAATAGCATTAAACTCCTAAACTATAGTTTCTTGGAAATACTTAGGCTATTTTCCCCTGGAACTCTGCAGGAGTGAATGCAAGGTTTAGACTTGCGTGTTACTGAACTAATCAGCGCTTTAAAATCTAGCAGGTTCTGTTAAATCCCTTCTCTCTGCCTTTGAGTGGATGTGTCTCTCACTGGCACTTTGATTTTCAATCCCTTCTAAAACTGGAGGTACAACTGCAGGATTAATTTGCTGCAATGCCCTGGAACCTCTTCCTCAGACTAAAGAAGAAAGGAGCATCCCTGATCTTGTCTCTGTGCTGAAGAATGGGGATTTTTGTCAAGAGTAAGAAGAAAAGTCGCTGTGTTAAGGCTGGCCTTCACGTGCGCTTGTCTCGGCAGTTTTACTTTTCCATATGTCTGGTTCCATTTGTCCCCTTGGGAACACCCTGGGCCCTGCTGACACAAATTGCCTGCCCGCTCACAAGAGGCACAGCACTCAGATTGCTGGGTTGAAGCTGTTGCTGATCTTATCCGCTCCATCTTCACTTGTAATAACTTTAAAAAAAAAAAATAGAATTGAATCTTCCTGTAATGTAGTAACTGGCTGTGCCTCACTATCAGTTTTGCAATGGGCTGGCACGGAGGGACACTTCTTAACAGCTGTATGACCAAGCCCACACATAGCTACGCTTGTGGTGTATCTGACGTCATAGGAAAATAGTATTGCTGTAGAAACAGGCTGCTGAATCTGTGGTAGAAAGCTGATTCTGTGTTCAAGTCCCTTTCCTCGATACAGTCAACAATATAAAATATAGATAACTACCTATAAAGAAGGTTTGCAGGTGATGCAGCTGCTGCAATTAAATTCATCAGCCATAATGAGAGGTACCAAGTCGCAGCTGAGGCTCAGCTACTCCTGCATCTGCAGGAGAGTAATCAAACTCTATTCTGAAGGTGATTTTTCCCCATAAGGAATGCTTTTCCAGAGGAAGAAGCACGCTTTTGAGAGAGCCGCTTGAACTTTATGAGGAACTACTTCAGTATGAATGCAGTTCGTGTAGTCTTACACCCATTAAATACCATTTTTCTCTGGTCCTTGCATGGAAATCTATTGAGCATTCACAACTGTACTAGGGAAGGGTGTGTGTTGAAAGAAACCTGCTCAGAATCATTTGTGCTGGGCTTCCTACAACTCCCTCTTTGCATTAACGTGAGTACAAGCAAAGCAGCCTTCATAACACACCTAAAACATGTCTGATAAAAACCACATGGAACTTGTCTGTCCATCTCTGCTACTCTACAACAGCAAGCACCCCAGAGAGAAGCACTTTTGGCATTCCCACATTCTGCATCTGCCCTTCCAGGGATGTACCCAAATTGTTCTTGCAGGTGTGACGCTAAGCAACCATTCTGCAGCAGAATGAGCTCTCACTGGCAATCTGTGAAGGGCAAAATTGTAATGACAGTGAGGAAATGTTCTGTACAAAGCCATCACCCTGGTCCTAGTCAGACCTCTGTTGGTCCCTTGCTGCAAAAATACCAAAGATGAGCTTAAAAGCTACAATTCATGGTGCTACAATACATGTTGCTACTAGATTCCAGGCATATGTACATGTTGAGGGGTTTATAGCACATTAAAACCCATGTTGTTCACAGGAGATACATTTACTTATCTTTACAACCAGCCTTTATTCTCCTGAGGGTGAAATTGCCATATCAATTTTCTTTCTTCCTCACACTCATCACCTCACTTTATTCCATGGGGATGCTATCTACCTTTTCTCTCAAAAAATGATATTGCAGTTATTCTAGCTAAACTCTGAGCAATGCATTTCTCATCCTGCCCTTCGCTTTGCAATCTGCTGTTTCTATTTTCATGGAATCACGGAATCATTTAGGCTGAAAAGACCATTTTAGACCATTGAGTCCAGCTTTTACTGTCCAGCCCACCACTAGCCATGTCCCCAGATGCCACACCTACACATCTTTTAAATACCTCCAGGGATGGTGAATCAACGACTTTCCTGGGCAGCCTATTCCAGTGTTTGATAACCTTTTCTGTGAAGAAGTTTTTCCTGGTATCCAATCTCTGTGTTCCTGCCTTGCTGCAGCAACTTCATACTGCTCAAGGTCATTACTCAGAGGTGCCTGAGTTGTGGCAGGTTACTGTTGCCTGGAAGTCGTGAAAAGCCATTTATCTGGGAAATTGCTCAGCACCACTCCTTTGGTGTCTGCTCTTTGTGAGCATTGCTCTGTATACAGGCCACACAGTGAACTTCAGCAGACTCCAGATGAATGAGGGAATGCTGCAAATCAGTTTATCAGATGGACAAGTGAAATGTCAGGAGCGGAGGTTGTGAGGAAAAAAAATAAATTTCTTTTCCCAGTCTTTAGAATGACTGCTGCTAATCCACTCACTCATCTTGACAGCCTGCTGTTTATTAGTACTTCCATGTTTTTTCCTTCTTTTCTTTTTTTTTTTTTTTTTTTTAAATTCCCATTTTCTGGCATTTTTTACCTTCCTGGTAGATTACTTATGTAAGATGGGGAGAGTTGTTTCTAAGTGGCATTTTATACAAAACATTGTGACTCCCTTCTTGTTGTCTCAATGGTTTACAATGCATTTTAGCTCCTCTAGCTACAGAGGCTTTCAGCATTTAAAATTTACAATGAAGGGGGTTGTTATATTTGGCTTTCATAACAAGAACCATTTGAACAGTTTCTTTATTTAGTACACATGCAATTTACAATGTGTGTGGGGAGGCTTGTATTTTTCCTAAAAGAGAAATACAAAGAAAATTGTTCTCTTTTCTGAAAAGGGTGTGAAATCTTCAGCCTCCTAATTTCTGCAGCTGCAAAGAAAACTCTAAACTTCTAGAGAAGGAGTTGCTGTTATGCTCTGGGGACAGGGAGCGAATGTGAGAAAAAAAATTACACTGCTAGGCAAGGTAGTCCTTGGGTCACTTTACTCTGTTGTCCTCACAATTTATCTTAATTGCTCTAAATAGAGAAATTCTGAACTGAGATTTGTTTGTTCATCATCTTATCTGAACCATCACCTTTATCATATTCAGTTCTGCTGGATCTCCATGTTAAACCTCTCTGGCAGCCTGGTTTACACCAGGCCAGGATTTGCTTTTTGCAGATGCTGTGATAATAAGCACAGGATGTTGCTTGAGTATTCCCGTGCTGCTGTTTACTTTGTAGGGTGTAGGTTGTTGTTGTTTACTCTGCTCCTTGACCTTCTCCTTCTTAATCTTGTTTTTCGGCAGCATCTGCCCAGAATCTATCCTTAAGCAGAATGTAAAATCGAAGGATGTTGTTACCTTCAGATGAAACTCCCTTTGATGAGGGAGTTAATGATCTGAACCTCGGGCTGTCAGCCAGCAGTGGTGCTGCTGCACTCTGTGTTAACATTTCAGGGAGATAATTCCAGTTACCCCCTGCTTGTTGGTGCTGCCGTGGCCTCGGAACCGACTGCTTGGCTACTGCATGTTGTGTGGGAATCTGAATGATTTCAAGATGTTTATTGTCTGTCAAGACCAAACCTGTGATACAGTGTCACAAAACAGAATGGCATTGGAACACTCAGAAGAGGAGCTTCTGTGATGGTGCTATGACATGAGAGCTTTTGACTTTGAGGACCTCTCAACAGGAATCTTGCAGAAGCACACTTTTCTGTGAAATACTCGGATTGGAGAGGACATTCAAAATAAATTAGTCACCAAAATACAGAGAAAACATTGAGAGGCAGCTGCTTGTTAATGAGAATGAAGTACAGTGATTGAGTTGTAAGCGAATGTGACACAGGGATTCAAACTTAAGCAAAAACATTGGCTTAAGTCTCAGAAGCATGGTGTGGAGCAATTGGAGGCTGCAGTTTGCTTGGCTTCTCGCTTGAACACCTCAGTCCATATGAATGCTGTGATCTCCCGTGACATCTTGACCCACCCCTGCTTTGCAATCTGTAAGCAGATGCTCGCTTTGCGGGGCTGTTTCTGGACGTGTTGTGATAAAGCCTAATCCCAACGATCTTCTGGCATTCATGTGCAGTATCCTGACTTCTCAGGGCAGAGTCAGCTCTCCAAATGGTAGGGGGAATGTGCTTATGCTCATTTTGCCTCTTCCTCTTCTCTCGTTCCTTCCTTTGCTCCTTTCAACAGTTTTATCTGCACTGTAATAGAAAAATAATTAGGGATTCTGATCCTTTAAAAAAATATTATCTAGCTTGGATTTCTTTAAATCCTTGCCTGGTGTTGCTTTAGAATTTGACTGTAAGAGGAGGGGTTGAGAATGAAAGAGATTTTTTAAGCACAGAATTGTCAGTGTGACCCTTGTATTGGGATAAAAATGAGGGAATATATTAAAAAAAAAGTTTCACTTCTTTCACCAGCTAAGTAAAATATGGTCCCTGTCTTCAATTCCTTGCCTTCCTACTAGGTTTCCCAGCATAAAAAAGGAAGTTAAAGCTCGACATTCAAGTATCTTTAAGATTTGAAAAACAAGTAATCTTTTATCCGTGGATTTTTCCCTGAGTACACTCCCTCATATCCAAGAGGACGCTTTGCATCTTTGAAAACACAATCGAGCTTTGCCAGTAATGCAGACAGAAAATGAGTCATGAAAGATATCTCCCTGTTTGCCTGCTTTAGCACCCGTGTGTCTACCCAGAGTTAGGATTTCTCTAAACTTTGTTTATGACACATCAATCACCTGGAACAGCCCACAGAGCTCTCCCCTTCCTCTCTGTGCTTCTCGCTGACCTCAGCTGTATTCTCTGCCAGTGCAACCCCCTCATCCTCACTTGTGCTTGAACCTCTGGTCTGGAAATCCGGGCAGAGGATGGGATTCCGGGCAAAATTAGAGGCAAAGGACAGGAATGGAGGATCATGCTGCATTCCTTGGAAAATCTGATGGCTGGATGACAGCTGCAGAGTCGCTATGTGTCTCTGCCTTGACTTTCCCTTTTCTTGTGCAGTAATGACGCACGGGCAAGGACCTTGCTTATCAGGTGGAAGAATGCAAAGCCATTTATTGCTCAGTCAGAATTCCCTAAATCCCAGCACCCAACAGGATAGAACATCATACAAACAGGAAAGATGCTCACCACAGTGTCCCCCAATCACCTGGGGCATTGCACAGATTTTACCTAGTATGGTAACAGGCAAACAATGCCCTATAAGGCCACAAACTGCAATGAACACTTCTCACAGGCCCAGTCTGTCCATAAACACACAATCCTCTCTCAGTCCATCCCCGGTGACCTGGATGCACTCCCAGGGTCACCTCCGGGCCCAGGACAGAGCCCCTCTCTCTGATCCTCAGGGCCCATCTCTCTGCCACCACCCAGTGCACTCCAGCATTCTTGTAAAGTCGATATAAATGTTACACTCCCCGATTAACTTCCCTTATTTGTTGCCTCCAGGTGTGTTACCATCCTTGGCTAGGGACGGGGCTGAACACAACAGATCGTTTGTGAACGGAGGAAGGCAAGGCTAACTGCATTCTCTGGTTGTGTTATACAGCTCTGGTAACAACTGGTTTTCATTGGAAACAGAAAGAGTCTTGCTCAATATAAAAGGAATGAGTGCTTTACTCACAGCCCTAAAGAATAGAAACCTCTTCAGTGCAGAGCTATCGACATTCAGCATTATATTTTTGTTGGGTAGATTTGTTGCTTGAAACCATGGCCCCGAAACACTTCTCTCCCTTCTGTGGTTGGATTCTTGTGCTCTGAGATACCTGCAGGAATTTCTTGCTACGCGAGGAGAATCTGAATAATAACATAGATTTAAGTTTCAAAAAACGTGTCAGATGATCAGTGATTGCAGACAGACTGTCTGAACTTATACTGCTTTTATTAGGATGTCATGCCACATGAGATGAAATTCTACTAGGTTTCAGACAATTTTCTATCTTGTCCAGCTAAAATACAACTTTTATTCCCTCTCTTGTATACTTCGCTTCCTCTGCTGTCAGGTAATGCGGTGTTTTTGTCAGTCACCATCGTCAGTGCTTTAAGTGTGGCTGCTCCCCTCCCAGGAAGGGACAAAGCACAGGAAAATTGTCCTTCCTGCCCTTTTGCTAACACAGGGGTGGTGCAGGCAGTGGGTGCTGTTTGGTGGAGCTACCCTTCCTGGGAATAGCCAGCAGCTTCCCTGCTCCAGCCTCTGCATCAAGGGCAGCCAGAGCAAGTTTGCCTTCTACAAGAGACAAAGCGGGCACCAGAGCCATGTCCATGCTGCTGTCCCCAGCAGGTTTGCATTAGCTGGGGCTGACCTTGATTATACCTCCAGATCTTGCTGCTTATGTAGAGGAAGAAAAGAAAAAATTGCCTCTAAAAGGTATTTGGTCAGAGGCCAATTTCCAATAATCAAAACAGATCTAAATTCCAAATACTGAGGGTAAGAACACCTTTTATAAGATGATGATGACCCGATTTATTGAAGTCTATGTGGTAATATCCAGTTCCTCAGTGTAGTGTTCCCTTCTGCTGTTCCCTTCTGCTCTCCTATTGAATTTGAATTCACCTATACAAAACCCTCTTCATAGGCAACAAAGTTGGAAAGCCCTGACAAGAAAAAGAATCTGCGAAACAGATGTTGAAAGAAAGCAGTCAAAAATCACTGCTCTTATCCTTTAATTTATTCCCTTGTTTTTCCACACTGCTTTGGATTAGCCTGCATCAGTGTCTGTAGCCATGCATGGTTACACTTTAGGGGACAAAATGCTGGGAAGTAATAGCTAAGCTTTGCTCTTAGCAAGAAAACAAGATTTGCTGCCATACATTGTCTGTAAATTCCCTGGAGTGTCTCCCAGCGAATCACTGGGGTTTATTGAGATCTGTTTTCCACGCTCAAGCTCACTCGTGCCTCAGCTGAGCACGGCACCGGTGGGGCAGTGGGGTGACCCAGCTCTGCCCCTGCTGCCCCCCAGGTGGGGGGCTGGCCTGGCTGGGCCGCCCTTGGGAGCATCCTGTAGGAAATGGCTGTGGAAGCAGCTCCTGGCAGGGGTGCAAATCGTTCCTCAGCCCTGGAGGGAGGAAAAAAGTGGGGGAGTTTCTTGCCCTTACCCAAGGCCGTTGTGTGTGGTTGTGCAAGGAAAATTCAGTGTAGGGGCGGGTGGGAAAGTGAGAGTGCTGGAAGTGCAGTGGAAGAAGGTGAAGTGAGTGAAAAGGGGAGAAACCTCTCGGGAGCTGTGATGGTACAGATGTCCATCGGAGTGAGGCTGCCTCTGCAAGGGAGGCATCGAAATGTGCTCAAGGGTAAAATGCTCAGGCCGTCAGCTGCAGAGAGGGAGCCAGTTCCAGGCATTCAGTCTTTCTGTATAATCTCTGAAGGAGATAGAATTACTGAAGATGTCTCCATCCTTTTGCCATTTAATGTTTCTTTCTCCCTCACTCCCTAGCACTGATGTATTCCAGATTTATTCTAGCCAGGAAATGCTACCTGAATATCCCTCTCCATCTTCTCCTCTATCCAGCGTGTGGGTGTTTTGACAAATTACCACCTGGTCATCAGCTGGAAAGATCAGTTCCTTCCACATAACTTCTCACTACAAATACTAGCAGCTGGTAAGCCAGGGATAAAATTGCTGAGGTAGATGGGAAGCAAAAATCCTTAATCTAGATAAGATCTCCACCAAATGTGAGTGAACACATTTCACTGTACCTTCAGCATTTCTTTGAAACAACTGAAGTGTGATGGAAATTCTAACGAGTAAGGACTAGGTAATGATTTGCTGCTCCAGCTGAGCAGAGTGATGGAGGAATTCTTAGGAGGAAGAGGACGTGAGAAGTGTTACGAAGTTCGTCTCCAGAAAAAGCAGGCCGAAATAAATTACCTCTGCTTTCATTGGAGGGAAAGAAAGCCAAGCCAAAGAACTGGGAAAAAGGTCATTCCTTTTCTTTATTGGCCTAGAAGTGTCTTAGTTCTTTAGTTCTCTAGTTCTCTATCCTAGAACTTTCAGGTTAGTGAGGAAGTGGTGGTAACCGGGATTAATAAGTCACTACCAAACTTTTTTTTTTTTTTTGTCATCAAATCTTGAGTGTATTTCTTTGAGGTAAATAATTCCTTTTGTCATCAGATATAAAATGAATTTTATGTGATCTCTCAGATCTGTGATCTGAGTTTTTCCAGACCTGAGAATTTTTCCCAGCGCTGATACCTTATTTAATTCTTGGCAATTTAAGAAGCATTTCCAAATATACAGATAACCCATGGAATGCATTTTTTATTCCCTAAAAGGCTATTTTTTTTTAATCTAGTGAAGTTTTTTATTAGAATAAAAGCCCTACTAGTTTTTCAGATACTTTTTTAGTCATATTGGTAGGATTCTCAGTGCGTATACTGAGTGTTCTGCTTTCAAGCACTCTTTATTATTGTTGTTATTATTAGTTGTGTTTTTTCGGGGGTTTTTTGTTTTGGGTTTTTGTTTTTTTTTGTGTGTAGGGATGGAAAGAAATAGAACAGGAGCAAAATCAGGAACAGAAGTGAGGTCTGCATATGTTTGTGAGGCCTTAAACAGATGACACCGTCAGGGGCTGGGCAGTTTGCTGCATTCCCTGTGGGAGACAAAGGCTGAGTGGCACTTCCCAGACTAATCCACTGAGGGCCTCATGTCCAAGCAAACAAAGGTTTAGAGCATAATTATCCTTTGAACTGCATGTACAGTATGGTTCCGAGATGTGGTTCAGAGCCCACTCTAGAGCTGCTCTGAAGGAAAGCTCCTGAGATGCACAAAGGGCACACGGATAGGTTTTGACAGGGGCTGCTTTGATCTCCTAATCCACTTCCAATGCATTAACATAAATGTAACTCCGTGTAATTCAGCTCTACTCAACCTGAAACTCAGGGTTTTTTCTGAAGTTTGCTGTGGGGAAAAGGCACATTAGTATGTTTGATTTAGCATTGAGGGGACAGATCCTGTTGACAAAGAGCATTGAATGTAAATCTCTCCGTGGCACCTTCCTACATGAGAACCTCTCGTCATCTGATCCGCTAAGTTGTGGGAAAGGATGAATGTCGAAGGGAACCCAGTTAAAAAGCATTTCATACAGACTATGATCTCTTTATCTAGTAATCTTTTTTTTAATTTGGAAGTTCACTTTGTCACTGTAAGTGACAATGCAAAGTGTAGATGTCGTTGATCTACTGAACTCTGTGGGTCTTAGCACTTCGCCAAATCTCACCACGTCGTTTTTGAAAGCTGACATGAGAATCATGATTTTTTCTAAAAGATTCACAGATTTCTAAATCATGAGAATCATGATTTTTTGTTGGAGTGCACTAGGTGGTGGTAGAGAGATGGGCCCTGAGGATCAGAGAGAGGGGCTCTGTCCTGGACTCAGAGGTGACCCTGGGAGTGCATCCAGGTCACCGGGGATGGACTGAGAGAGGATTGTGTGTTTATGGACAGACTGGGCCTGTGAGAAGTGTTCATTGGAGTTTGTGGCCTTATAGGGCATTGTTTGCCTATTACCATAATAGGTAAAATCTGTGCAATGCCCCAGGTGATTGGGGGACACTGTGGTGAACATCTTTCCTGTTTATATGATGTTATATCCTGCTGGGTGCTGGGATTTAAGGAATTCTAACTTCGCAATAAACGGCTTTTCATTTTCCATCTGATGAGCGAGGTCCTTGCCCATGCGTCATTACTGCAATTTTTAGATTTATGGGCCATTTTTGTCCTTTGGAAATGGAGCACAACCATACTGGAAGCCACTGGATATTATATTTGCACACGTGTAACTTCATCTGAGAATGTGAGCTGAGCAAAGCCCATCAGTGCTGGTACCTGTCACTTAACTCCTCTCTCTTTCTTTCCAAACCTGTGAATGCACTTTCCTATTTGAGATAAAGCTGCTTCAGCAATATAATTATTATATTTCCTGGTGGCATTTTTTTGGAAAATACAAAAGTGGCTACACCTCCACAGATAAATGATCAGGTTTCTTCATCCTTTGTCTGAGGACTCTTTGCAATTTGAAATCCATATTGCTTCATTAGAGATGCTCAAGCCTTCATTTATGCAGATGATTTCATCCAAAATTGTCCCAGAGTACTTGTCAAGCTGTTGGTTGAATCCAAACCTGTGGATGTAAATGCGAAGACTCCCTCTGACTTCACTGACCTTTGGATAAGCTCATTAAATTGTAACAATGACAAAAAAAATATTAAATGTAGATTGAAAGCATTATAAAAAAGTTACTGTTATGCTGATCTCTTTAAAATATTTTGACCTTAGCTAGACGCCCAGCATATGAGACTTTTATCTGACTTCTGTTGATTTTTTTTTTTTAAACTTATTCCATAAAATATTTTAACCATACAAGAGTCAGAGATAAAATCAGTTGAGTAATCAGGGTATTTCAAGTACACCAGTGACCAGCTCTGGAATCTGGGAAGGAGCACAGACATCAGTGGAGGTGCCCACCTGCAGTGTATCCCTGCCTGCCCACAGCTGTGATGGCCAGGCTGTGACAGAATTGAAACTGCAAATACCAGATAAATGCATGGCTGTCTGCAATTCCAGGCAGGGTACCAAGCATCCAAGTACCTAGGTCTTGTGATGGTGTCTGCATAACATTAACAAAATGGGTTTGTAGTCTGGAGATGGCTGATTAATTCCCCAGTGCAGGCCTGCTTTGAAAACACGCTTGGCTTTAAGAAGAATTTGAAGTAGCAAGACTTGTGCATTGAAATCCTAATGCAGGTCAAACCAGAGTTTATGATTCAAGTACATGTTTGAAACTAAATTTACCCCTGGCTTGTCCTGGACTGGAATTATTCTGAACCTGGTTCTGTTTTGTTGTTCCTTTTTTTTTTTTTTTTTTTTTTTTTTTTTTTTTTTTTTTTTTTTTTTTTTTTTTTTTTTTTCCCCAGTTGAAACAAAGCTGTCACAGAACAGGATTTTTTAATATTACACTGAAATAATGAAAACTAGTCTGTAGAAATATGCAGGGCTGTTTTATGTGTCTAGTAAACCTCTATCTAAATATTTGTAAGCATTCACAGCCCCTGTCATACCTATCACTTTGAGTCGTTCTGGAAAGGCAACATATCTTGCATAAATCTCTCAATGCAGTAATTGATAAACCAAAATATGTATATTTGTGAACCTGGCAACATTTACAGCTAGATTCTCCGACTTCCAGTCCCCTTCCCCAATTATTGAGTCCCAATATTGGTGAAGAAAGACCAACTTGAATTTCATCTTGCTTCATGTGGAACAAAATTATTACAGTGCAAGCTCAATCAGTTACAAACATTTTGTGTTTGGAAAAAAGAGCAGATTTGTATTTGAAGCTTTATCAAAATGTTGTTACCTGCAGCTGTCATTTCAATTTCTGTTTGCCCTTTGTGAAAGAGGGAGCCTTCCCATTTACCTTTGTAAATTTATGCTGAACAATCAGCAATTTGGATTTCTTCTCCAAAGAACAACCTCATTAGTGTCACAAGCAGCTCTAGGCCGAGAAATCTCCCTGAACAGGTGTCAGCTAAAACTTCTGGCAGCCTTAGGCTGCCAAGCGGAATTATAGTTAGGAAATATCCCTGTGGAAATGGCTGTAGAAGGCTCTATTTGTTCTCCTTTACTTGTGTGAATCAGTCTCTTAACTTGCAAGCAGGAATACGTAGCACACCACCTAGCAGCCTAAAACATCCAGTGTTTGAAATGTCAGAGGTGCTCCTTCTGCCTCTTGTGTCACTCTGCAATAAGAATTATTCAGCCTGGCTTTTGCTAACAGCCTTAATAATGATCCCCAGTGTCAGATACCTCTCCTGTTCTGGCCAAGGCCCAGCAGTGAATCAGAAATAAATACTTGATTTACCCTGTGCAACTCAGAATTGAAGCTTCTCCCAGACCAGAAACTTCCAGTGTCAATCTCCTTGTTGGTACTGAACTTCTTAAAGTGGATCCTTCCCTACTTGCTACTGGAAACATATTTCCAACAGGAAAAACCCCAACAGTATAATAATTGCAAATCAATAACTGCATGCAAAGACCCAGTTAAAAAGCAAGCATGAATTTTGGAGCCATTTCTTTTTCAGATACAAGAATGAGGTTGTCTACCAAAGTCAAAGCCATAAAGTGAAACTTAACAAATAGACTGCTTCCATTGACTTCAGTGGGTTATCCAGTGATGACTTGACATAGGGGGGACTTTAGGATAGTGTGGATTGATAATGGGATCGTTTCTAACCCAGAATACTCTCAGGTGCTAAGATGAAAAGTGTGTAAGGTGTCTCAGGAGGCATTGTTTGTGTCCTTGCTACATTTAACCCCGTGAGGGCTCTGCAGTCCTGGCTATACACACAGGCGTTAGAACATTTTAAAAGAAAAATATCAATCATGCATTAAGACTAGCTGCAGATATCCTGAACTTCCAACTTCTATTTTCTTGAGTTGCAAGGAAATTAAATTAATGTCACGAAATTCCGCACGGCAGACAAGAGCTTCTCTTGGCTGCCCAGTAGTATTGTCATAATTTTGTATTCAAAGTGCAGCTTGGATCTTGCTACTGGCAATGCTGATTTCTTTTTACTCAGTGCTGTAGTGGCTGAAGTAAATTTCCTACTCCAAACCACAAGCTTTGTACTTGATTTACTTCAGTTTGTCTGCACTTGGAAAAAATTGCTTTTTTTAAAAGGATGCAGCGGTTCGGTGGGTTGGATTTATTTCTTTTTTTGATTGCACTGTGGCTGTGCATCGGATTCTTTCTCTCTGTTTTCTATGACTTCTTTTCCTTTCTCTTTTCCAACTCCTGTGAACCTTCCCGACGCTCTCGTTTCTTTTCCAGATCTCAAGGCACGTTGCAAATAGGTCAAGGGATGAAATGCTGCCTTTGCCCCAGCTGAGGCAGGAATGGAAGGGCTGAGCTTCCTGTGAATCTGAAATCCAGGCAGAGCAGTGAGGGATGGCTTTTCTGCTGCTTGGTCCTGATGGCTGACGTTAAGCCTGAAGGAAATCTATCAGTAGAAAAATTACGCTCTTGAGCTGAAAATAAATTTGGAGATAAGAAGGTTTGGAGGGTCTGGAGGGTTTTGGAGAGGCTGCTGCTGAGGACTGTAAGCTCTGCCCTGTGTGTAAGGGCTGGTGCAAGCCTCCTTGTCTTCATCTGCTGGTGTTTACTCTTCTGGGGAAGTCCACACGTTGCTGTGGAGCTGGAAGGGTCAGGTTTCATGATGGTCATACGGGAGACTAGTGATGCCATATCCCTTTATTCTTGGTTGTGGCAACCAGGAATTTTTTTGATGTTTATTGGTTTGGGTTGGTTGGGGTGTTTTTGTTGCTTTGGATTTTTGGTTGTTTGGTTTTGTTCCATTTTTTTTTTTGTTGGTTTGTTTGGTTTTTTTTGATACAGTGATCGTATTTTAACTTTTCTAGGTGGATGTGGCTGTTGGAAATCACAAAGTGGTATGGAGGGCTTCTGCCCATCGAAGTAAATTGCATTTCCAACAGTAAATAAGTAAATAAGTACCGAACCTTAGCAGAGTAAGCTTCCAGAATCCCTAATAAGCTAAGCAAGCCAAGCAAAGTGCAAAGATTCTACTCTCCTTATCACCTCTGTCTTGTCTTATTCCTTGAACAGAAACAGGCTCTGTCTTTGGGTACAGTTTCTAAATTTCAGGTCACTGAAGTTTCACCATGGTTATCTTTGGGTTTAGGGGTTACACCCTCTTCCTTGGCTTGGAAGAAGATCCAAATGGAAGTAAATGAACATTTTTACTTATTTAATGCCTTATTTCCTTTTTATTCAAATTCCTGTAAAATTTGCCACATCCCATTTCTTTTTACCATTGTGTTTATCCTATTGGAGATGTATATGGAGAGGTAAGGTGACATTTTTTTCCTTACAGTTATAATCATTTATCAAGGATTGTTTCTCAGGAAAGAATTGCTATGATTAAATTTGGAATGATGTCTGCAACAGAGGGAACAAGACAGGTACTTGTCTGGACCATCCTGTTACTGTCTTTCCTTCAGTAAGAATGTCTTTGTTTTCTGGGAGAGCCTTACAAAATGCATATATTTTTATATCCAGTGATAAATCCCAGAAGTTAGTGTTTAGAATTTTTTTTGGAATTGATTCTTTTGGTATTCTAAGGTTGAGGATAACGCCAGCTTTTCTGAGCTGAACTGTAAAAGGAAATAATTTTGAGAGAGGGTTTCTTCTCTTCCCAGAAGCTCTCGTGATTTGAAGAGCTGTGTGGTAAATCTCATCGCACACATTTCATATGCTGTTTAATACCACAGTTAATAAGCTTAGCATTTGGAGCCAAAGTGATTCCTGGCTTGGCAATGTTTTCTGTAATTTGGAGAAGTGAGTTTTGGAGCAGATATGAAAGTTCCTGGCTCCTCACAGGAAACACATTATATGCTTGGCTGCTGTGTGCCTCTGAAGCCCCACCAGTATCAAGGCAGTGTGTGAATTTCGTGCAGTTCTCCTGACAAGGTAAATAACCCCCAGTCAGCTGTGTTGATATTCTTCTAGAAGTCAGCATCTTCAGGACTTTGAGCATTCTGTTTATGGTATGTTCATGCACTTCCAGATCTTTTCCCAAAAGCTCTTAAAGCCCTGATGCAGGAAACAGGGCAAACACTCCAAGCTCTTTCCTAACCGAGACCAGGAGAGAGAACTATAATGACAGTTTTGGGGTTTTTTGGCCGAATACATATTAAAGGAAACGAGACTGACTTTCCATATCTGATAGATAGGGAAGGAAAGGGGAAACTGGGATAATTCTTTATCTTGGGTTAAGTGCTGGCTCATTCCACTGTGAGGAGGTGGCAGTGTCCTACCTAGTGACTCATTCACTTCTCTTTCAGTGGGCCTCTGATAATACCTGGACACAGGCTTAGTAGTCAGTAGATCTGAAATTCCTTCACGGATGATGATGGCAGCATTTTTGTATCTAAAAGGGACAGGGAACCAGGGAATTACCATGGTACTCTGCTGAGCTGGTGCTAGTCTGTCCTGAAATTTAATTCAAAATAATTTTCAGTTAATTCAGAGATTTGGGGCACCAGTGAAAAATAACTGAGAGCAGAGATGCAGGGGGGTTGAGGCTTTAAGAGCACAAGGACTTGGTATTCTGGAAAAAAGAGACTCAGCTTGAAGCTACAGTAATACACAATTACCATTTTCTCTGGAACTCACAGCTCTTGTGTTTTACTTTCTTCTAACTTGGAGCAAGCTTGTATATTTTTAATTTCTCTGCGGAGGAGTTTTTACGTCTTATCCTTAACAGTTTTCATTTCAATAAACAAAATTTTTCCCAAGTTGTTTCTTAGCTGTCCTATAGCTTGTTTTTCCACAACAATTTTCAATTCCCTGGATTGCAGCAGGGTCTCAGTTTGCAGAGTCATTCCTATAGCTTATCCTCCCTCTTTTCCTTTTCTCCTCAGCTGATTTTTCATATTTTCACACTTCCACAATCTCACCACCAAAACCTAGACATTCCTTGGAGCATAACTTGAGAAGGAACACAGACCTCAAAAATGTCACTGAGCTCAGAAGTCTCAAAACATAATCCTTTCTCTGCTTAAACAGGTTGCTATCAAGGGGTCTGGGCCAAAATTGAAAAGGAAAAATACTAATCGTGTAGGGCACTTAATGTAGTATTTTAAGTGATTATTTGGACCACTGGAAAAAAAAAAAGAGTAAATATAATCCCTGCCTTTCTTGAAATCCATGAAACAAACCAACAACCACCTCCAAAGAATCGCCCTTTCTCCCAGTTTGACTTTTACCTCCTCCATTTCCAGGGCTTCCCAAGTGTGTGCTGCTGCCAGCGCCGAGTGCTGTGGAGCAAGGCACTGTGGTTTCTGAAATGTCAGATTTGACATCTGTAGACCACGGGCTGATGAACCTGTTCTCACTTTCTGTTCGCTGCCACCAACCAGTTTGCATCTGTCTGTATCCCTGCTCTGGTGTTACCTTTGGCACTGCTTTACGGGGAGTGAGGGTCCACACTCAGGAATGTCACTTGTGCTTCAAACAGACCCTCCTGATGAACAGTGTGCATTTTGAGTCGGGGCAGAAGCTTCTCTGGAAGTCAAAAACTTTTGAAAAGGTGTTACAGCAATATAAGGCTGCTCTTCAGTGAAAAGCCTTTAAATGAAAGCCCACAGGGATTTGTTGTTACGGGGCTATTCCCTCTGGGAAAAGCAAGGGGAGTACGAGAGCTGTTTCCGGCAGAGGCAGAAGGATAAATAAACAGGGAAAGCACTGAGGTCTCAGTTTGGGGAAAGTGAAGAGAAACAAAACATTATCAAATCCCGTGCCAGCAGGAACGAGCGTGGCAGGACTGGAGGCAGAGCCCAGCAGATTTCACACGTCTGGGAACAGGGAAAGCTGGGACACTGACATGGAAAACTGTGCCACCAGTAACCCTGTGTGCTTCCTCCGTGCTGTTATTGTGATCTCGGTCGTTGGCAAAAGAGCATCTCCTGCCAGGGACAGCGGATCTCTTACAGCCCAGCCAGGAGAGGGATGCTGGAAATCTCCACCCCAGAGAATTCTGACTGAAAATAAATGTGATTGCACAGGAAGCACGTTTGCAGTAATGACGCATGGGCAAGGACCTCGCTTATCAGGTGGAAGAATGCAAAGCCGTTTATTGCACAGTCAGAATTCCCTAAATCCCAGCCCCCAACAGGATAGAACATCATATAAACAGGAAAGATGCTCCCCACAGTGTCCCCCAATCCCCTGGGGCATTGCACAGATTTTAGCTATTATGGTAACAGGCAAACAATGCCCTAGGGGGGGGGGGACTCCAATGAACACTTCTCACAGGCCCAGTCTGTCCATAAACACACAATCCTCTCTCAGTCCATCCCCGGTGACCTGGATGCACTCCCAGGGTCACCTCCGGGCCCAGGACAGAGGCCCTCTCTCTGATCCTCAGGGCCCATCTCTCTTCCAGCACATAGTGCACCCCAACAAAGCACCTCTGCTGTTCCCCAGCCAGAGGTGAACCTTCCAGGTTTGCTGATCAGCCAGTGTTATTTTAGATGGAAATTATGATACTTTGCACGTGGCTGTGCTTGGGGAGCCTTTTTTGTCATCACTGTTATTTTGAAGAAAGGAAAGAATTCATGGATTTGTAGGAGTGGGAGATGGGAAAATACAAGATCAGTTTTAATGCCGGCTTTTGTGCAAAGGAACTGTACCTCTCCTGAGGCTGGTGTCATTCAACCAGCTGGGATCTGAACATCCTTGAATCCCTGTGGTTCCCTATTTTCAATCTTTAGGTAACACAGGCATGCTACTATTCCTGTTGTTTAGGCTTTCCTAATGGCTATAAAGCTCTTTCCTTCCTTTCTGTTTTGCCCAGTGTTTTTCCTCTTATTGTAGGTGACTTTCAGATTTCTCGTGGCATGAGTAAATAGTTTGTGCAAATGTGCTTTCTGACCTTGCAAACGAAGTGGAAAACCACTTTTATGCAAAAGCCTAATGTTTAATAAAACATTAAAAATTATGTGTATCAAAGCTAAGTCCAAGTGAATTGAAAGAATGCAAAACGTACAGAAATGAGGCCTCCAAACAGACCTGCTACGTTCGCTTGGCTTCTGGTTTTGAAACGAGCTGAAACCAGATATTGCAGAAAGAGAATGTGTTTTTAGAAAGATCTTTTCTGAAACCTGGGCATCAGGGCTTCTCTCTGGAAAGCGTGGGGGAAAACCTTTCTTTGCCATCTTCCTTGAAGGTATCTAGCAGAATGGGCCTCCTTGCAGGTGTTAATAAATATATCTTGCTGTACTTCTGTTGCTCCCTACTAAATTTTTGTCAGAAGTCTTGGGGTTCCAACGGGTAGCGACTTTATTGAGTTTGGCAATTTTAATCTTGGGCTGGAAATCCCTTAGGTGTTTCCTGTGAGAGATTCCTAATTGTAAATCTTTGGATTTAGGTGTGGCTAAAACAATTACTGAAATTTAAACCTGGTGATATCTAACGAAAACATTGCTCATTTTTCCGATACTCCTTTCTTTGTTAGAAAACAAAGATAAGAAAAGACTGCAAAGAGGAATCACATCTCTTTTGTTTGCTAAAATTATGACAAGATGACAATTTTCCACAGTATTACATGGTTTTCTGGAAGTCTGGATTGTCAGTATGGGAGAGCAAGACTATTTTCTCCTTCTGAAAAGAAGGTAATATTTTTTCCCATTTGCCTTTCATTTTTTCCAGTGAAATCTCCTCAGGAACAGTCTGAAATAAAAGTATTAAAAGAATCATTAATAGGATTGATGTAGACCGCCACTTCTTTTATACAGGATTAACTCTAAAATTTTCAGTAACATTGAAGTGATAAGTTAACAGAATGCCTAGATGGTTATCTTTTCTCATCTTTGACCTTTTGGGTTTTAATCCCTTTCACACTGTTTCTAGAAAAAAAACCTTGTGCGGGCACAATTGAATTCTCTGCTCCTTCCCACACATTTTGTGGAGCCTGTTATTTGACCCATAACTTCTTGCTGCTGTGCACGAGAGGAACATTTATTCTGTTTAACTGCCTTATCAAGAACTCTCCTTTAGCATCGGGTCAGCACGGAGCTAATTTTTGGCTGAGGATCTCTGTGCCAGGAAGGAGTTTCTCAGGAGCAGTTACTGTGAGAATTACTTTGCAGGTTAAGTGTCAGCAGCTGGAGCTGTGTGATCAGCAGCCTGCACCTGTGCTGCCCCTCGCCTAGGAAAACTATTTTAGAGGGCTTTTTGAAAGTGGGAGGAGAGAAAATTGGCTCAGTCTGAAGGGAAAAGGCACCAGAGGTGCTTGATGCAGACCTGAAAAGGTAAGATACTCCTTTCTGTAGCCAAATGCTCCAAATCAAAATCAGGAATGAGGACCCTAAACCCAGTGTTTGTGATGTGGGTGAAGGTGCTCTCTGTCTCTGTTAGCTGGGATGTGAGCTCTGTGAGCTCCCTCCTCCGCTAAGTCGGATCTCTGTGGCCTTGCTCTTGCTCCTAAGGAAGGAGCCTCTGGGATTTGGGGGTTCTTACTCCTCTAAAGACCTAGGCCTTCATCATCCAGGTGTCTGGATTCTTCTGGAGGGGTTTTATGCTGTCATCTGAGCAACAGCCTCATGGCATTTGCTGAGGCCCCAAGTACAGCACAGGACTCTTTCACAAGGTAGTAAAGACCACTGCATGTTATAAGAAAGCCTGACCAAGGAGCACAGACCAACACATTTTTTTTTAATCAATCCACTCAGCTAGTCCCTTTTAAAAATACTGCACTTTCCTGACATCTAAAATTGTGTGTGATTTGCAAGCACTGTGCACCTGGCAGTGTATCTCTTTCAGTATCTCGTTTCTTTGAAAAACCCATACACGCTTTGATACGCCAGGGAGAAAAATCTTCTGCACAGGGAATAATTATTGAGGCTAAATATTAGTTAACAAAAATAAAGGTTAAGCACATAATGGGAAATTTCTCAAATGAAAAACACTAGGGCATGCAGAGAAAAGAATTGTTTCTAAAAGGGATTAGTTGACCAAAACCTCCTTAAAGGAACGTGGAAGTATGGTGCACATTGTAATAGTTTCTTTTCTGAAATGAAAGGGTGGAAAAAGTCCTTTCACTTGGTGAAATAGGCAGATTATTTTTCTTCCTAAGAGCTTTGGAAGAGGATTTGACTTACTCTGAGCCTGATGGACATTGGCTTGGAAGGTTTTACCCTGTGAGTAAAACATGACTTAGCTGCAAAAAGGTCAGTTCCACATCCCAAATTCTCCAGAGCTTAATGTTTGACACAAGCCCATCTGTACCAGAATTTTCTCCAAGGCATACTGATGTGAATGTCATAGCTGCAATTTTTTCAAAGAGCTGGAACTCAAGAATATCCCAAAGGCCTAATAAATTACAGCAGTATTTGACTAAAAAAAAAAAAAAATACTAGTGCATCATAAATTACCTGCTTAATATTCAGACTTATGTTGGGAGTTGTTTTCTTCCTGCATCGTGTGGTACTTTAAGATTCCTCAGAAAAATATAAAAGTAGAAAGACCTGCTTTGAATTTCCAGAATAATTCCAGAATCATTGGAGAACACATTTTTCCCATGGACAATGGCACGATGGCATGGCCGGACTCATTCCTGCATTGCGTTTTTCAAGTTTTGAAGGCAGTCTTCTGATGATGACAAACACCAGCAGAAAGAGGGGACGAATTAGGTCTTTCTGATGGCATATCCTCAAGTGCTGAGAATAAATCTGAGTTGAAAACACAATGCTGACTGTTGGAAAAGGAAACACCTGATCATAAAATTAACATCGCAGACAGAAGCTGAGCAAAAAGCCAAACTTAAAAGCCTTCTGTGATGAAAACCATGCTTCCAAACCAAGCTGAGACAGTGAGGGTGTCAAGGACAAGGGAAAGCCCTTAGAAAACTGCAACTATTCTTAAATTTTCCTGACTTTTCCTGTTTTCTTTAGACTGTCAAGAGATAGAAGCTTCTTTTTAAACCTCTGCAAAAGGTTGTTTGCAAGACCTTCCAAAAATCCATGCCATTTTCTAATTCAAATATTTTGTATTTTATGGCAGAAAGAAGCGTTGGGAAACTTGCTAGGAGGCAACATGGGCACCTGAAGTGCATACTAAAAAAATAAAAAAAGTAGTTCTTTGGCATTAGCTACAGCAGCTGGCAGAAATTCTGTCAGAGAGCTCTACAGATCTGTTAGAGATCATTTGTCCACATGGAGGACTCTGATGAGCCTCCACAGGCTCAGATGAAGGATGGAATAGCTCTGTCTTCCCAGGTAGGCACATGGTCCCCTTTAGGGTTCAGCCATAGAAATCTGGAATTTCTTCCAAGTCCACAGGTGAAGGGAAATTCCACAGAACTGAGCTGAAGCAGCGGTGGAGGGCTACGAGATGCTGGAATCAGTTTTCTGGTCTTTATGGCGCTGCTGCTGGGCTGTTTGAGCCGAACTTCAGCTGGTTAATGGCTCTGCTTGTTTATACGTGCCTATAAAGTTCCAAGATTGTCAGCATTGCCCAGAGTGTGAGCTGAGTTTTCTTTCGCCATAAACCAATAAAAAGGCAGATAAATTTTGCAGAGCTTTGCCTTTGCCCGCTTCTTGGTTTTTGCTTTGTTCTTCTTTAATTTTTAAACTTTAATGAGTCCGTTTTACTCAGAGTTTGAATTAGAAGGCGGGAGACATGAAGTTCTCCTTGGACTTATGTTTATTATTTCTTATCTCTAACACAGCTGCACAGAGACTGCCTTCTAAGTTAACAAGGTGGACAAATGGCAGAATATGGCCCCTGAGTTCTACTTTCAAGGTCTTTTATACTCTAATCTACCCAATTACAGATTGCAAAGTAACATGTTTTTACTTAAAACCCAATGAGTATCTATACCTGACCCGCAGTGCAGATTTCTTGAACCAATACCAGAAAACTCAGGTTGGTGAAGAAGAAAGAAGAAGTACAAATCCATACCCAAAATCCTCCATCTTGCCACATATCCATATTACTATATCCCATAAACCTAAATTCTGTATCTCCACATATTCCACCCAGTGACATAACTTTAATTACACAGCAACAACCTCAGCACTGTCACACAACCTGGGAAGTTTTTCCCAAGGCCTGAGATCAAATGGAGTGTGCTTTGGAGGATCACTGCTTGTTAAGAGTAGAAAGAATGAAATTCTCAGAATTCAGGGTTCCAACACCCACTTATTATCAGCAAAGAAGGTTTAAAGGTTGTTTACGTTGTACTCTCAGCAAGCTGGTTTTGGCTGCCCTCGGTGGTTCTGACGTACCTACAGTGAGTGCCACAAATCGTGGCTGCTTTATCCAGCTCCCCTCTACTGTGAGGTTTTGCTTGCTTAAGACTGTCACACTTGCATGATGAGTTGAAGTTAAGGTGCCAGAAATGTCAGGACCTCCAGGTGGACATAAATCTGGGGGCTGAGTCATGTTTTATGTTCAAGGTAACTAAATATAAAACCTGCAAGGCAGGCCTCACAGCTTTCACATTTTCACCTGCTAAAGATGAAATGCTTCTGCTAAGAGAAACTGTTCTCTTTAAATGAATTGCTGAATGGTGTTCTCTCTTACATCCAAAATATCAAATGCTGAACAATTTTTTAATTTTTTTTTGTAATTCCCCTTGATGTTTTGTGGGAATAAAGGAAGGGGTGGTCTGGGTTTGGTTTTTTCCTGTCCAAAACCAGGTAGATGGCTACTTGTTTGTCAGGCTGGGCCAGAAATAATTTGCATTGATGAGTTGCAGTAAGCAGCCTTGATGTGGTATAAGTTTTTCAGTAGAATTGTTCTACTTCCAGCAGCTATGGTGTCAGGCCTGCAGTTCTTATTTTACTTTATTTCAAGAGTGTTTTAATCACACTCATGAATCTCCCTCTCTCCAGAGTGCAGGTGGCTAATGTTTATTCAAAGAATTATGACAAAGGAAGAGTTAGATGAATTTTATTCTTGGAAAGAGAAGCTCTTAAACTATTTCAGTCTATTTAATCAATAATAGCTTTATTCCCTGGAACTACTGAAATCCTAATGAAGACATGAGTATTCATCCTAAAATTTATTTAATATTCAATCCCATTGTGTAGCATGATTCTAGCACGAAAGGTCTTCCAAAGGCCAAACCTTAATTATTGTGCTGCTACTTTATTCCAGATAAGCCCTAAAGCATTTCTCTCGTGTCCTTTTTTCCCACCAAAGATCATTCCTAATAAAATCTAATCTTCATTTTGTACATTGCAGAGTGACTTGCTTTTAAACAGTATCTTTCAATGTAGTCTGTTGCTAGAGAAAGAATGTGAGTTTCATTATACTCCTCCGTGGTTAGAAAATATTACTGGGTCATCTCTACAGCTGGGGAACAAATGTCACAAAAATGGTGAGGCGTTGTGATGGTCACTGCTTAATCATCTGGGCTATCTAGCAGAATCTGGAGTTCAGAATTGGGTGTGCAGCTTACCACAAACCAGAAGTAGACATTTTAGCTTCCTACAAAAATAGGAATAAGTTTTAACAGTGGAACACTAGTTATTTAGCACAAGAAATTGGATAAGGGTTGTTGTGTTAATGGATATTTGGGAAGATTAGGTGCTCTTTTCTCCCCCACTTGTGAATTGGTTTGTTCTTTAGTTTTAGGCACTTTGATGGATTTGAATAGCTCCTTTTAAAAGAATGAAGACAAATTGCTTCTGCATGAGGGCTAGAGAAGTGAATTTCTCTTTTGTGTCTTGAATTAGATCTGAGGAAAATGATTGAAATCCTGCCTTGTGTGGGTGGTTCTCTTAGACTTCTGCTGTCACTATTTTGGGTTAATTATTTAGTGAAACTACATCACAACCCTCCTAAGCACCAAGTGAGTTCTCTAAACACTGGGTAAAAGTCAAGCTCATTCTCTCCTTCAGGCCAGCAAATAACTAAGTTGAGCAGAGGAAAAGAGTTTAAAGAGAAGATAGGGAGAATTCACTGTTTGCATGGGGAAAGAGGGATAACATCTTCTGCCTCAGAACTATCCTGGAGCAAAGCTCACTCTGTTTCGTGTGCTTTGCAAAGAGCAGCAGGGAACACGGGAAGAAGAAAACCTGTTTTCTGTGTACTGATGTGTCTTGGACTCGTGATGGATACAGAACTTGCAGCTTTTGGAAGAACAAAGGAACTCTGAGGCCGGAGGGCTCGGTTTCTACAGGACTAGGCAACAGCTGAGGAAAGCTTCTGAAGAGCTGTGTGTTGGAGTAGCTGCCTTTTGGGGAAGCAGACACAGTCAAAGGTGACTTCCCTGAGGTGCATTTTTGCTAATTAATAATAATACCCAATAACCATGTAGAAAGAGGAGCCAGGATAAGCCTGAATGCCCTGAGGTGATACTGCGGTGAGAAACGGAACCTTTCCTTGCAGCGCTTTAAGGCCCATCTCTTCAAAGTATGCAAAGATGCAAAAAAGGGTTTTATCCCAAGTGTTCACAGGGAATATCCCTCCACGGCTTCACACAGCCGCAGTTGTGCTGGATTTCAGCCCGAGCAGCCCTTGGCTGTCACGAGGTGGCACTGCAGAGTGGGTTTGCAAGCACAGCCCCCGGGAATCCTTCAAGGGCAGATTTCTCCTAGAGAAGTCTGTGATTTCTGCATGACTTCGGAGTCTGGGTTTTCCTCAGAATCAGTCTGGAGAAGTGGAAAACTTGCAAACTGCCTGCAGTCACAGAGTGAAGTTACAATTTCTTGAAATTATTCTTATGCAGGTCTATTTAATTAAAATTACAATGGATAGTAGTTTACAGGTATGCTGAAGAAACAAAAAAAACCCCAAAACGGCAGAATCTCAGCAGTAATGGCAGTGAAAAATCTGTCCACTATCACAACAGGATAAGCAATAAGTCACGGTAACAATTTACTTGATTAGGGCTGTCAACAGAATGCATCTTTATTGATTCATTTCTGTGGGGCTGATACATCATCTTGAACTGGCATTAAAATGCTGGGATTTTACATCTGGGGATTCAAGGGGCTTAAGACCAAGGGTTACAAAGAGCCAAGCTGGAGAAACTGCTGTAGCTGAATTGCCCCAAGGGGACAGAGATCAGATCATCTTTTCAAGATGAGGAACTAGGATTGCTTCACTGAAGGGTGTAACAGAAAGAGCAGGTTCTGCTTGCACAGTCTTTGATGGATTCCCACCTATGAGGTGACTGAACCCTGTTAGCAAAGTCCCTTCTCTTTCTCAGGGGAGGGAGGGACTGACAGACAAGGTTTTTTTCCTTTGTTGCAAACCTTGCTCTGTCAAAACAACTCGAAACATTACCAAAGGATTCGTTCAAACCCACTAGAATTAAGATTGGTGGCCATAGTTAGGGGCCACTTTAGTGCTGGGCCATCTCACTGGCTGATCATGCTGAGCTAGAGGTGGCATCCTCTAAAAACACACTCCTGTTCAGGTTTTGGCTCCCCTCACTGCGTGCTGTAGTTGGCAAGGCAACTTTCCAGCAGGGAATAATGAAGGAGAAATGAGTGTATGTGGAGTGCTGCAGGAATGGGGCCCCAGAGCGGCTGCTGTTCCTCTGGTGGGTCACACAACACCTGCTGCCTCTCCCCTCTCTCCCCCCATTTTCGTCATGGGAGATGCACAGCAGAATTTGCTTGGTGTCTGGAGAAATAGAGTTGTAGAATATTCTGCCTGTCTGCTAATTTGTGACATTTACAGTGTTGAAGAGCTGTGCTCTTGGGCACATATTGACATTTAATTAGGAAAATTGCTCTGTGTTGGCTAGATCTAAATGTCAATTTATTAAGGCAATATATATAGGTAATTTATCATGTAATGTATGTTCTGTACCAGATTAAAAAAGAATTGAAAATAATAGTAATTAAAAAATCCCATTCCAAAAGTGTGTGAGCTACCATATGGCTGGCTGCTGTAGCATAACAGAATAACAAGAACAGTTAATTATGTCAAGCAAGAATGCGTTAGAGAATCCATTTAAATAATCATGGATCACATGGTACCCATCGGTATCTGTTTAGAGATATTTTGTATGGATTTCCTCTCCTTGGAGCTGATTTTGCACAGGATCCCAACCCCAAAGGCTTTAGACTGGCTCAGCTTTAACAAACTAAGCCTGTCTCAGGGTGTTAAATAAAGCCTGGCAAATGCCTGTGGCTATTTGCTAGACACCCAATTGAGCTCATCAGTTCATCATGTGTCCCAGATCTTTTCACTAAATAAGGGCAAAATTCTCCAGTGCATTTGGTGCTGGGTTTGCTGGGAGCCCTCTGTGGGATGCAGCCACAGACTGTGCAGTCAACACTGAGCTCTCCGACCTGGGCACCTCCACCCAGGGGAAGTGTCTGGAGACAGCCTGTCATGCACACTCTAGCCAAGCTGCTCAAGCTGGCAGGAGGAAAAGGGACAGGAATGTGGGAAGCTGTGGCAAAGCACAAGCTGGATGGCACAGGCTAAAATGCCTGCTGGTGAAACAGCCTTTTTGTGATCGTTAATTAAAGAGCAGTCTCTCTCAATGGTGGGGCTGCTTAAGCAAAACAAACTTACTTGAGTGCACCTCTCTGGGGGTCAGACCATTTAGAAAATAACTGGTGCTGGTGAGGGTTGAGGACGTTGGTGTGGTGAGTACTAGCACCTCGTAAAACTGGGCTGAAAATACAGATTCCATTAATCCACAGCATCATCCTTATTCCGTGCATACTTTAAGTAGTGTTGCAGAGCAACCAAATATTTCCCATCAAGTAAGCACCCAGAAGTCTTGCTGATTATCTGAACTACAGCTGCATCTGCCAAACTGGGCTGGAAGTCTCCAGAGGACATGCTTTTCATTAGATTTCTAATATTTCCCTTTTCTAGTCAGGCTGGAAAGATGAGAGCATCCTGCTCTTGCTCCGGGTCCCAGCCAGAGCCAAGAAACAGAGAACCATGTGAAAATGAAAAGGATGTGGGGAAGAACAACAAAGTCCCTCTTGCCAAGTCTTGGATTTCATGAATCATGAAAGAGATGAGGAAATTCATTGATCAGTCCTGAATTATCTGCTTAGCTTCAGGCATTCCTAGGACTTTGCTAACATCAACAGGTTCTGCACCAGAGAGATGTGCTTTTTTCTCATCAGTGACCTTGGAAAAAGTTAAACTTTTTAGACTCCCGGGCAGCAGATGGCTTCTCTTTCTAGTTGCTATGTTGGCAACTGCATCAGTAAACAGAGATTATATACAGAGCCTTGGGGTTAGGCTGGTCTGAGTACATTAACACTGTTTGGAAGGGGCATGTAAACAAATTATCAACATATTCCACAGGGGCCATCCAACCACCAGAGATCTGTAACCACCCAGAGGATCTGCAAGCAGAGACTTCATCTGATGTATGTACTTCAAATTAACTGGAAACTTGAGATGAAATGGAGCTTAACCCTTTCATGTTCTGGCACAGATCAAATCCTGTGTGTCTGAGCTGAGCAAACAAGCTCTGCTTGACGTAAAGGGGCAAAACTTGATCTGCTACTGCTAATCTGTAGGCACCTTGAGGGACTTTATATCCAAGCTAGAATTTTTCCTTTCTTTTCATGTGATGAGCCAACACAAGGAATGGTTAACGGTTCCCTTTTGAAATTTTATTTTCTCTCCTGCTGCCCACTTCATTTTCTCATTGGAAATTTTCTCTAGGATACCCAAGAAAAAGGAAAGTTCCTTTAAAGTTCCTTGGTCTCTCTCACTGTGATTCAAATAAAAATGTCTTCATTGCCCTCCCTGAGACTGTGGCTTGATCATCTTTGGTTTGATCGGGCCTAGAGTCCAACAGCACCTTTGCATGAAAAAAGCAATGTATACTCCATCAGTCTGTAATAAATCTTGTATGACTTGGGAAACCCTGTTAACGGGAAGCACCTAGCACAGGAAACTGAGGGAAGAATGGCAAGAAGAGCTTTTCCTTTATGAACAGTTGTAAGGGAAATCTATTCTCCTGACTGCATAAATCTGACAGCGTCTTTTTTTTTTTTCCTCAGTGCCAAGGACCAAAGTGAGCTAAGTATTGTTTGTGTTTCTCAATCAAATGGTTGTGTTGGATGCAAAGGTGCTACGAAAAGTAACATTTCAACTCCTAGCTTTCCCCTGCAATTCCTTCAGTCAGCACCCAGTTTAAGGAAGGAAACTCATCCTGTGGCATAAATGTTAGTAATAAATGTGCTCTTGTGGGGTGGTTTTGATCATAAGGTTTAGCAAAGGAAAAGTCAGCTGCAAGAATATAAAACATTTACTTTTGGCAAGAAGTGTTTTATCACGCACGTGGCAAGACAAATTAGGATAAATGGCCACTTCTGTCTTTATCCTCCGCTGTTATTAATCTTTTGTCTCTGCAGCCACTGGGCGCTCACCAGAGATTTGTAACAAGAGTCTGTAGCAACCGAAATCACGAAGATTAACTGGGATATTAGTGTGAAATCAGACTGGCATTGATTAGTAACTGCAGTGTCTGGACTAAGTGAGGAGCTGGACTCGGAGAGAACGGGAGGTTTGTGTCTTCTTATTCCAGCATTGCAATTGCTCGCTGCATTTTTCAGTCTTACCAAGAGACAAGTGTCTCAGTGAGATTTTGTCTTTAGGAAGCTTTGGGCCACAAAGTGGATTTTAATTCATATCTGCCCAGTCCAAATCTGGCTGTTTGAATCAAGAAATCCGGTTGCGTTACACGAGGGCTAAATTTTGGCTTGCTCTGTAAAACTTGGCTTGCTGCTTATGGCTGGGATGCAACGTGCACAGAGGGTGTATTAAGGCACAATATTCCATCCTAATCCACAGGTAGCACAGCTTCTGCCAGAATGATACTGTTGATGATAAATAATGCTAGGCAGAGCAAGCTTCTGAGTCTTTGAGCAGACTTAATGAAACCTAAACCAAGAAAATACAGTGAATAGAGCAGGTGAAGGTAGTACTTTGTTTTTGGCCTTTTACACATCGTTTCAGGAGGGCTGTCAGGGAAGAGCTGCCCTTTCTCCCAACACGTGTTCCAAAAGTTCTAGCTTCCGTTTTCTTGCACTCCTCCCAGAATACCTGGCTGTGTGATGACTGAGCTTAGCCTTGAAAGCAGCAGGCTTTCACAGCAGACAGAGCCTCGTGTCCCCCGGGAGAAGGCAAGGTGGAGGTACAGCAGGAAAACCAGCCTGCAACATCAAGCCCCACACACTCTGAGTGCCACATGCTGCACAGAGCTTCATGAAACTGTAAGAGGGACATTTGTGGGTCCTGATTTGTAAGCCAATGTCGCTGTTACGTCCGAGGCGCATAAAGAAAACGACACAGAGTCCAGGCTCATGAACAGTGGAAGCCGAAACTTCTTTTTTAATAATTTTCTGACTACTATATAGGATAGATCGCAAAAAGTGTGTTGAGTGGCAATAGGTAATTGGTTCCTCGGCCATCCACCCCTTGAGAGGATTGGCCAAGGCTTAAGATACCTATTCCAAAATATTTTCAAAGTCAAAGCCATAACAATCTTGCAAAACAGCCTGCAGGTGCAAGAAGTTTATGAAACTGTGACCTTGTTTAAAATAGTTTACATGGGAAAGACAGTCTGCTCACAGAATATTGAGAAAAGGCTGAAGAATTTCTCTGCTTCTAGCTTTTTAGCACCTACAAGCCAAGAGCTTTGCTTGCCAGGAAAACTCTGCAATCACTACGGGGATGAAACAAGATTACTTGACTGGCATGTGTTGCTGTAACCACGGCATATACTGCTAGGTTTTGTTCTGTAGAAAAGAATTTAGTGCCGAGGTCTTTGGAAGGGGAAAAGGGGAATTAAATATGTTATGTTGTGTTGTTTTGTAGTATTTCTGTTTTAAGGCCAAAAGTGGCCATTATAATAATTTAAAAAGGTATTCTGCATAACCCAAGGCAAAGAATTCAGCCACTAATCGCTGCATCCAACTTGTAGCTTCTGGTTGGGTTATATTTCTGGAAAGACATCCAGAAACAGTGGTATGTTTTTGGAAAAGGCTTGCCATCTGAAAGCTGAGGGGACAGCACAGGCAGCATATGTTAGGGGAGGACAGATTAAACTACTTGGTTCTTACCTAGCAAAATCTGAACTATACGGACATATAGATAGGAAATGTTGTTTTATTATAAACCAAGTACTGCATTTACAAATCAAGCAAGATTTCTGAGAGCCTGGATCTGGGGGAGTCTGTTTTACAGAGATGCCTTTCAGGGGGAGTGTGTCTATGTGATGCTCTGATGCCTGATGGGGAATGAACGCATCCTATAAGCCCCAGCAGAAATTCTGCTTCTCTGCCTAGATTCCTAGCTATCTGTCTGTCTGTCTCTCTTAATACTTAAAGATATAGAGCCTATGTACCTCCCACCTTGTTTTTCTCTCCCCCAAAAATTACTATATTCCCTAAACATTTTGAGGGCAAGAAATGCTAAAGACGAAGGTATTTTCATGCAACTGCCCTTGAATGCTGTCTCCCACAAAACGGTGTGATAGACAGGAGCTGGTGCTGTAACAAACACTACAGACTGGCCAGGTTTAGCTGCAAGTAGTCAGTGATCACCAGAATCTAGATTAAAACTCAGGATTTATTTTTAGTTTAGGAGAAGAATAAATTTTTCTGGATAATTATCAAGCTTATGTAGGTGACGTGTTTTCTAGAACTGTTTTCTAGACGTGTCTGTTCTAGAACAACAGATGCTAAGTTAGTCGTACTTGCCTAAAAATGAAGAAAAATCAAAAGGTAAGATCTTAGCAGTGTTTAAGGAAATCATGAAAATAATGCATGAGGCAGCAACAGTCCAGTCTGGGACAAAAATTGAGAAAGAACTTGGTGCCCAACAAGTGTTACAGATAATTGCCTCGACAGCATCTATTTTCACCTTCAGGAAAAGACTAGAGCTTTCATATACTCAGAGAGCAGGGGCATCAAAGAGCATCAGTGCCACAGTTCAGGTAAATCAGCGTAATTGTTATCTCTCGTTCAGAGGTTCTGCTCACAGCAGCAGCTCTCTACACCTTCCCAGCAGCTGAATCCCTTCCTTGTTTCATGGATTCCAGGTTGATTGCAGCTGGACATTTCCAAAGGTGTTTTAATTTCTGATGGCCTCCAAGGAACTGCATGTAGCAGGAATTTAGGATTTCACCTGTAATAAGGAACTTTCCAAGGGTTCCGTCATTCCCTGGAGAGCTGGTGGCATTCTTGCCACTGACTGTGTCTGGAGCTTGAGTGAGCCTTAATGTTTTGGGCTGCTGAGTTAAAGAAATCACTGAGGGAGAACTGGAAAGCATCTCCTGCATCTGCAGGTGGACAGAACAATGCCATTATCACTCTGACGGTGCAAAGATAACAGCTTTTAAGTGACTGCTTTGCAGAAAACGTCCTTTCTTTCTTCCTCATCTCATATAAGAGTACAAATTAGTGCATGGACCATAAAATGGAATTATGCAATGAGTCCGTAGTCAGCCTTGATTCAGTTATTGGAAAGAAAAAATTGGAATGAGCTTGCCTTTTTGTTGTTCATTTGTTGTTCTTGTTGGGGTTTGGTTTTAAGTCTCCCATTAGAGGTTTTAAAATTTTCTTGTAAATTACTCAAATGCTGTTTTATGACATATAACTCACAGTATGAACCATGTTTAATCCAGCAGGATGGCTGCTGTGGCTGCTCTCCCCCTCCTTACTGTGGCAGAGGGCTTAAAGTCCTAGTGCCAATTCCTTTATTTGTAACAGTGGTCAAATTGCAGCTTGTCCCTTGAAGGCATTCTGCAAAATTTATTATTCTGTTAATGCTTCAGCCCGCATGATGTAAATGCCCTGGACGATGTAATACATTGATTCAGCAGTCTGCTGAGCAGCAAATTTCTGTCTCCTAGAAATTTGTGGTAGTGTAACCTGGGCATCTATTGAAAGAAATTGTTATTTCTGTTTACACTATTGCCAGCACAGGAATTGTCAGTGTGATGCCTTGAGAGGCCACCTAAAAACAGAGACTAGACAGGAGTAAGGGAGTAAAGGTAGGTATTTATTGGAAAGGCCTTCAAAGGCACACCCTGGAGAGCCAGAGGCTGTTACCAGGATGGACCCCAAGATGGATGGCAGGTCACGAGTCCTTCACACTTTTATAGGTTTGGTTTATTTGCATATCAGGGTTAATTCTCCAATTAAAGCTTCAGTTAATGATGTAATTTCCCCAAGCTTGCCCCCCCTTTAGAGGCTTTTGGTTTACACATTTTGGGCCCAGGACAGTCTGAGTGTCCTTGGAGAGCAGGCCTGGGGAGGCTTTGTTATGTCTGCCTAGCATGGGAGAGCAGAGGTGAACAGGCTACAAGAAACTTCAGAGTTACACACCGGGCAGTGCAGGATTTGAAAATTATGAAATTTAAAATGTAAGGCATCAAGTGAAACAGAGACAAACAACCTCTTTACAGTGTTCTCTGCCTAAGCATCAGCGTGACAGTCCCAGGACACGGGGATGTGTATGCTGTCAAATAAGAGAGAGAGAGTTCTTGCTGCAAACCTTTGATTTCCAACACTCCTGGTTTACCCCCTCTCTTCCTGGCTCTGTTCTGGACCATCCCAGCTCTCTTGCAGACAACTCTGTGATGCAATGAGTTCATCCTGCGCAGGGTGGGAGGAAATCAGAATCTTTGCCTTGACTTAATCCATGACTGTGCTCTATTTAGCAGTTTATTTATAGCTGATGTCCCAAGAATTGACTCTGGTTCTCCAAAATTGGCTCTAGGTAAGAATTCAGACGGATTTAAATTCCCTGCTGACTGTTACAGCTTCCCTAAAGAAACAAGCATAAAAAACAAAAGGAGATTTCTGTCTCCATTAAAGTAAGACTGCCTGCAAACAGGTCAGTTGGTGATGCCTCCTGCAAAACTACGAACTTATTGATCTTGTGGCATCCACATCAAAAATGTGTTCTGAATTATTAAGAAATTCAGACCATATTTCATTTTTCCTTTTTGACTGAGGACTTAAATAACTAGTTATGATAAGATCTATAAGTTTATATGCAGCCAGAGTTGTAGAACAGTGCTAAATTTAAAAGCTAACCTTATTTCTTCAGACTGTTTTAAAAATAGCTTTTCAGTGAAGAAAGCTGTAACAGATCTATAAAACAGTGTTTTGCATAGTTCGTATGTTGCCTGTAATCCTAAGGCCACAAAATCATAATCTTTTAATATTCAAATGCTGGGGTTTTTTTTAAATAGGTGACCTTGCATTCACACAGAAATATGCTTTGGAGTGGGTTTTTTACTGACCTGCTTCCCAGCAAGGTGCATCCTACCTCATTATTCAACATTAATTGTTGTCACCCTGTTAACTTATGCAAAGAGAATTTAGCGCATACGCAGTCGCTAAGTTTCTTTAGAGTGTCAGATAATGTAATATGCTCATATTTTGGGGATAAACGTTTTATTCATGTTGAAAAGCAAGCCTAGGGAGGCTCAGATGCTGGCCAAGTTGTGGCTCCTGGGCCCTGAGCGCTGGCCAAACTGTGGAGTGCAAGCTGTGGCCAAGGGCCAGCCTACAGTAGATGGACACTGTGAAAGGATGTTGGGACACTGAGATTGGGAAGGGGGCAGTGATACTTTAATCCAGCAAACAGGATCTTCTCATTCACCACCTAATGCAGTCCTTCATGGTGTGAGTGTGAACACTGAAAAGTGTTAGCAGAGAAATTTCCCAGCTTTCTGCTGCACTCTGTGAGAGCTCTATTTCTCACAGAAACTATGAGAAACAGTGCTACAATTTTGTAAGCAAAACTTTCTCTATCTTGCACCTGCAGCTGTTGTGTAGTATTGTTATGATATTGTCTGGGAAAATATTCTGGAAGGTTTCAGCCAACCGGTATGGGAGGCGGATGGTCGGTGACCAACGACCTTATGCCATGCTGGCAACCCAAGTTATAGAAACTGATTTATAATTAAATAAATGAGTCATTATTGCTCCTGAACTTGTCATGCCGTTCCTTGCCGTTAGTGCCGCTCACAGCGACACGTGAGGGATTTGGGAAGCTCCTTCCCTGGGAAATGGGGGATTCCACAAGCTCTTCGTGCTCTTGGTGCACTCTGGTAACCTCCGTGCAGCCTGGCTTGTGCGTCCTTACCAGTAAACGGAGGCCCAGTCCTGCAGCCCTTCTCCTTGCAGGGTTCCCATGGAAGTCAGAAGGTTTTTCTCGTTGTGAGTTTGGTGTCTTGGAATGTTAGAGGACAAAAAGCAGTTTATGGATACCATGTGAACTGTGTCACACCAGAGTGACCAGTAACCGGATGATTCACTGCAGATGCATTGCTAGTTTTGGTGTTTGTCTATTAATTTTTTCCGGCTGAGATGACAGAGGGCTTATTCTAGGAGTCTGAGAATTGCTCCCATCTGAGAGATTTTGGATCATGTCCTGTTGGAGTACACTAGGTAGTGGTAGAGAGATGGGCCCTGAGGATCAGAGAGAGGGCCTCTGTCCTGGGCCCGGAGGTGACCCTGGGAGTGCATCCAGGTCACCGGGGATGGACTGAGAGAGGATTGTGTGTTTATGGACAGACTGGGCCTCTGAGAAGTGTTCATTGGAGTTTGTGGCCTTATAGGGCATTGTTTGCCTATTACCATCATAGGTAAAATCTGTGCAATGCCCCAGGTGATTGGGGGACACTGTGGGGAACATCTTTCCTGTTTGTATGATGTTATATCCTGTTAGGTGCTGGGATTTAAGGAATTCTGACTGTGCAATAAATGGCTTTGCATTCTTCATCTGATGAGCAAGGTCCTTGCCCATGCGTCATTACTGCAATGTCCACTCTTTCCAAGTATATGGCTTAGCACTGGAGCTGGAGATCCGGCATTCCAGCCCTGAGAGCTGCCCACATTTCTGTCACTGTCCTCTCGTAGCTGTGACACACTCATTTGACATGTCACCTTTCCCAGGACAGTACTGACGATGACCATTACAGGCTACAGATTCACTGGGGAATGGGAGGGAAGGATAAAAAGGGGATGCATCTTCTGTTTCAAGTTCCTCAGCCACACTGTTAGCAAAATACACAATTCCACCCGGAGATCTGCTGTTTCCTGCTCCTCATCCCAGAGACATGGAGGTTATGCATAGGATTTTGGTTTCTCACTCCATTGACGGTTCCCTCTGTAGGTTCACCTCTCCCCTCCTCATATGCTGTCCTGGAAATCTCCAGGGGAGGGAGCAGTGATGTCAGCTCACCTCGGAGCTGCGGTTTCATGCCCTGGTTAGTGCCACCTTCCTCTGGTTAGTGCCACTTCAGGAGGTGGCATGTCACATGGCCAGTTGAAATGGGAGGAAAGTTGTTTGAATCCTGAGACTCCTGGAGAAAGACAGAGCAGCCTCGGGGAAGAAAAATTAGATTAAGGTCTCCCTGGTGCTGGGGGTGCTGATGGTATCACATCCAGCAGCCCTGTGGTCTGACCTGGGTGTCCAGTATGAGACAGACTTTTAAACAAGCCTTTACCCTCCTCGATTATCTCACTCATTCACATGCTCCCTGCGTGAGTGTTACACTCGCTGGATTTCAATTTCCCCTCCCCGTGGGGGGGTTTGTCGTGGATCAGGGAAGGCTGGCAGGAGCTCATGGTGCTTCATGGTGTGCTGCTGCTTCCAGCTGCCAGTGTTTGGTGCCACTGGGCAACTCCCTCGGGCCTCCCCAAACACTCATCTCCACACAGCTCTTTGATCTCCTGCATCTTCCTCCAGATGGCATCTTCACCTTCCTGTTTCTGGGCCCTCTTCTTCTCTCCAAGACCATGGTTTCTCTGTGGGAACTCTTCTTTTTGGACTCCTTTCAGAAACCATGAATGCCTGACTGTTCCAATCCAAAACAGAGTGTGTGAAGAAGCACAATGTGTTGTCAGCATCCTAACTGGTGGTTCTGTCTCATGTCCCTTTATCTAAAAGGATTTAGGATGTGTCACTTTTGTTGAGTCCAGATAATCTACAGCAGCCCGCACTTGTTGCAGCCAGGCTGAAGTATCAGGCTTCTGTCAGAGAGTTCAGAACGTCAGTTTTGGACATTCACCCACACAAACTCGGCTATCTGCTGCTTGCTAGCATTTATAATTAAGGCTATTTTTTAAACAGTTGTCCACTTAGTCTTGTATCCAGCCTCACTGCCTTGCAGCCAAAGTAATTGTGGGTGAAAAAGTTAGTGAGAGGAGTGTAGAGGAGGATGGACAGAGGAGATTCTTCATTCATGTCATCCAGTTCAACATATGGGGACTACAGCGAAATGTGTAATGCGAGCAAGGAGCCTCAGAGACCTTCCTGCCCTTGCTCCAGACCAGGACTGATGTGTCCTAGCTTGCACCAGTACATTTTAAAGAGATGCTAGTAAATGAGAGAAGCCACACAGACAGGTGTTTTCATTAATATCTACTATCCAGAACCAGTTTTGTTTTTTTTTTTTTTTTTCTTTCCACCCTTTGGATTTCTCCAGTTTTCTCCTTGATTATAGAAGCCTTATATATTAAAAACTGCTTTTCTCTGCCTCTCCCATCTGGCATCTGGGCCTGCCTGGCAGCACGTATTGTCAGACCGCTCAGGTGTTTTATTTCTGCATGGCGTGAGTTAGACTCTGAGCTGGAAAATCCATTAATTTATTTCTTCTGTGTTCTCAGTGAGGTGATGGTTGTTTGTTTGGGGTTTTTTTGTTCTGTTGGTTACAGAAGTGATATTGCTGGCTGCAGGGTTTAGGCTGGGTCCTGGCAGCAGCTGCAGTGGAGGAAGCAACGTTTCTGAAGGAAAAGGAGGAACCCACAGAGTGAACCATATATAAAACCTTAGTTGCTACTGTTGGAAGCCACTGACGTATTTAGTTGCTGGATCTGAAATTAAATGTGAGTGGCGCATCACATGGGGAGCAAAATACACCATTGTCTCTTACCCATAACAGAAATACAAACTATGGGCTGTCACGTGGTGGTGTGGTAAAACACAGCTTCGTTTTTGGGTTAGTCTGGGGACAGCTGATGCTGACTTACATGCCACTGAGGTGGCTCAGCAAAGATCGCATTTTCTAAATGCCTATTAAATTTGTTAGGCCAGAGACTGTTTATTTTTCATGAAGGGCTCTTTGGCAGTTTTCCCACCTCTGACTATGTAATTGGTCAGTATTACAAAGACTGGCAGTGATCTTTCCATCTCTCATTAAAACAACTCCTCCTCCTTCCTCCTCCATCCACAACATTATTTCTTCCGTTGCTCTCTCTGACCTTTTGCATTGCTTCAGTTGAACGAGCTACGAAAATAGACACCTGAATTCTACTATTTCTGCACCAAATGTATTAAAAATTCCTTCTGTGACTTCAGCGTCAGTGGTAGTAGTAAAACTCCTACAGGGAAACGAATGGAAATGTTCCTCTGTGCTCTGGGCAGATGGTGTGGGTGTATCCAGGAAAAACAAATTCCTGTCCCTGCTTAGCACCTGCTGCACCCAGAGGATAATAATTTCTTTGCAAGTAATTGGAAGGAGTAGCTTTCTCTCCTTATCAACAAGCTTTTAAAGTTGCATTTATCTCCTCAAAAACTCCCTTCAGAAAGCTGAAGAATAAATTAGAATTGTGGTTTTGCAACGTACTCCTTGAAGGTGTTAGAACTAAGATGACACGTGATGATGTGTGGTGATTACTGTATAGGTGAAATCACAGCTATTCCACTGACCTTTAAAATGTGGTTCAAAGCAAACTTTGACATTTTTCAGTTCCATCAAACTCAGGACCAGCTACTGGAATTTCAGGATATACTATTGTTAATGCAGATTAAGCAGTGGCCTGATCCTTAACGGCACCTTGTTTTTGAGCGTTCACCTTTCTAAAGCATTTTAAATACACGTGATCTGTAGCTGCTTAAGAAATCAAGAAGAGCTGAAATTCGGAGCATGAGATTCCTCTGCCTTGAAAATCACTGGAGTGAGTGCCCATGTTTCTGAGGCTCTCTGCTTTGATTTCAGGGATCTTTTCCAGATTGCTCAGATTCAGATATTAAGTCTACTTGGTAGCTTCACACATCTTAGTCTGCCTAGAAGAGGCTCCTTCTGTGACAAACCTTAGGTAGAGATAGAAAATAATCAGAGATCCCCTGGTGCTAGCTCAGTATGTCAGAGTGCTCTTAACCTGAGGCTACAGAGGTGGTCAAACTGCAAATTCCTTAACTAGTTTTGAAGTCAGAGAACTTTTGTTCTGGGAGTTTTATTCCCAAGGTGCACTTAGTGCTAAATGTTTTGATCCTCACCTCTTCTTACCTAGAGGAGCTGGGGGAGCTTCACTGCCCTGAAGGCTGCAGTGACTGTACAATAGATATGATATCTCTTATATTTCTGATGGTACAGGCTGTTTTGGATAGACTGAAACAGTAGTCTTGGTTATGTTACATTTAAATCACATTTAATTTAATTAAAGGAACCAAGCCAAACATCTGGTTTGAAATTCTAAGGAAGAATGATAGATCTCAGCCTGGTTTTGAAAAGGGTAGCAACATCCGTCATGCAAAGAAAAGCTGCCTGATAGTTATGCTGATAGAACTGAAAATTGTGGCAAGTCTCAAACTCCTGGGAGTCCCTAGCCATAAGCATGCTTGGTTTTCTGTACAAGATCAAATATTTCAGCTCTTCAGCCTGGCATCACTAATAAATACTTTTGAGTGTGAGAAGCCTTGAGTTATATTTTATGCAGAAGATGCATAAAAAGTTAAATGATGTGGCAGTTCTGGCTGTAGTGGGTCTAGAAATGTGGAAATCAGAATTAAATGATGACGAGTGGATGGGGGTTTTGGTTCAGTATTCCACATTTATTGAAAAGTTTGGATAAGTGATCAGCCCTCAGCGAGGCACTGAACCTCTGCTGCCACAGCAACTGTTGTGTTTGAATGGATTCCCAGTATCCACAGAGGTTTTTGTCCAGTTTATGTGGGTTATCTCCTGATACAAGCAGATTTTATGGCATTCAAACAGCATTTCCCTGCACATCTTGGGCTGAATAGCTGCCTATTTTCTGGGGAAAACTAGTGACTCAGCTATGACACTGTAAAGCTGCTTTGGACCTTTCTTACTCTCAGGTCAGAGCTCTCGGTGCAAAGTGACAGCAAGAGGCAGCAAAGAGGGCTTGAGAGGGTTTTAACTGCTTGAATACTTTGCTGATTCTGCAGCAATAGGAGCCACCAAACACCACACTCTGTCATGGCTTTTCAATTCGTCCTTGGGTTTTGCACAAATCTTCGCATTCGAGGAGATCCTTCTTTCACTCCACCGCTCCGTTGTGGACTCTTGAATCTGGAGTTTTAATTCAAACTTGATATGAAACTCGCTCTAAACTCCCATCCATAATCTTTTCCCAAAAGGAGAGTTGCTGTGAGCCAGGAATAAAGATGATAATAAGCTCTCGAGCCTGTCAGTGACAACACCTTCTGCGATAATTTGAAACAGTACAGGATGAAGCATGATCCTGCTACAACCAGTGCAAAGGACCCTGTGTGCAGTCAGATCTCCTGAGGGGAGAGGTCCATCTTCACCTGAGCAAGGAAAGCCTGGCATCAGTAATGAGATATGAAGCATTTACTCCACCAGAGTTTGGCAACCACGTTGGCATTTGGTAATTTCATTGTGAAACTGCTGCTCGACCAGACAGCAATGAATTATGACCCATAACATGCATGTATTATTCTTATCATCTTTTCCAGGGCTGAGTTACCTGTTCCTGCTGTCAAATCCTCAGATGTCTTTCTGACAGCTGAATGTCCCCAGTAACTGTTCAGATCCCCAGCCATTTTGTAGAAGAAATGTGATTTATTTTAATTTTGCAGTGCTGTCATTTCAAGTGAGGATGTAACTTAGACACACCAACACAGTGATTTTCTAGCCTTGCCAGTTGTAACCACCAGACTGGTGGTAGATTGATTTGGTGTTCTTGGTACCGGTGGCCAGCTCCCGTTTTTGAAATAGAGTTCTATTAAGAACTGAAAAAATATTTTAGAACACAAGGGAGGATGTAACATTTCAGGACTGATTATAAATTAAAAAATATACTGCAGAAGCTGAAAAAGTGGGAGATGGGAAAGTTTCTAAACTAAAGAGAATATAGGAAACATAGGAGTTCTCATAATTCCAGCAATCCGTAAATATTTTTCCTCAACTATCAATTTACTCTTATCTATCTCTTGTTATAACTTTAAACTTTGGACTTACTTTTGAGGCCCTATTCCCAGTTTGAACTGCTTGAAATCTGTGCTCAAATCAAAGAGAAGCACAAAATGTGCTCTGCTTTGTGTACGAGCATTCTTGTTTTTGGTTAATCATTTCAGTGTGAGGGGAGAGGGGAGCGGATGGTTTGTTTTATTTTGATGAATGCAGTGCCCGTGAAAACACAAGATTCAACTGCTCAGGACTCTGGTTCCAGTGCAGTGGTAGAAGCACTTGGGCTTGTGGCTCATTAAGGAATTAACATTCAGTTTCATGGAGAGATCCTGCTCCTTCTGTGCCTCAGTTGCTCGTTTCCAGAAGGGAGATGTCAGTAGCTTTCTGTCCCACAGGAAAACACCAAAGTGATGCACAGTAGTTTGGGGTAGCCAGGCAGCTGAAGCATGGGAGTGGTGAAAGTACCACGGACTCCAGGCTAGAGTTAGGGCTGAGGGCAGTCAGAGGCTGCTATTTCAGTGCTTTTCTGGCTCTGCCCCTTCTCTGTCTTAGAATATATGACACTGCATCCAGCCTAATCCTTTTCTGCGACAAAAATAACTGTGAAGATGCTACAGGCCATGTCTGGACCGTATGTAATTACGTGCTGACTCAGAAAGAAAAGATTGCATTTCTCCTTCCAGGGAGTCCTCGGTTGTAGGAGCAGAAAATTAAATCTGCTCATATTCAGGCTAAAATTATAGAGGACTTTTGTTAGAAAAGGAAACCTGCCTTCTCCACAGTGGTTGGGAAAGGGAGTGGGAGCTCTGTGTGATCAGGACTGTTCTCAGCCATCTGGCAGAGGTGGTGACTAAGACAAAAATATCTGAGAACAACAACGAAGAGGAGACTGATGTGGTCTGAACACTGGGCCCTCGCAGGATGGGATGAAGAAGAGGAGAAGGAAAATAGAGACTGAATGTCAAGAAAGAGATTCTACATGAAAATTGTGGAAATGCTTCTTGCTCGAGTGATTTGATGACAGAGTGTTCTGCTGCCTTTATGTGGAGGCAGGAACTTGGTGTGTGTCTGTGGAGGTGAGTCAGGGATGGATGATTTGCTCAACAATTCATTAGGGGGTACTTAAAAAGAAATAATTGTAGGTTTTATGTAGCTTCAATCTCTTCCTTCTAAGGATGTTACTTCAGAAGAGCTCAGAGCCTAGGATGCATGGGGAATAAACATGACTTTAAATGTCTGTGTCACATTAAATTTTGTATAAGTGTTCTGAAGGTCACGGAAACCATACGGTACCAAAGGCAGGGTCCATCCCCCTACCCCCATATCCCTTGTCCTGCCTTCCATGAACAGTGGAGCAGATTGGAGGGGAGGATTCTGCTCTTTCAGGCCTAGGATGACTGCTGCCTGTGTGCAGAGTCCTCCTCCTCCTGCACAGTGAGTTCTCTCTCACCCCGGCTCAGATGGACCCCTCAGCACCAACCCGGGGATGCTGTGAGGTGCACTTACCACACAGGCATAAAACAACACAGGAATTTCCTCCTTCAGCTTGACTTGAGCTGTTGATGCCTGAGAGGATTGCTGGGGAACATTTGGCTCTCTGTTTTTCTCCTCGTGTTTCTTTAACAACTTGAGAGCGACCCAGTGTCAGGACGCAGAGGGACAGAAGTTATTCTACACCCTCCGGGCTGCAAGGGTAGTGCTGAATTAACAATGTTTTGCTTTGTGGGTAGCTACACGTAGCAATAACGTGCTTCTAGCTCTGCATGATTGCTCCATCTGTTTTAACAGCCACGGGTTAGAAATAAATAAATAAATAGGGCTTAAATTGCATCTTCTTTGATGCAGTTATAGACACAGCGTTGGAGAGCTTGTATAAAATACTAGTTTTTCCCAAGGCTAGAAAATACTTGACTCCCCAGCAATCCTTTTTTCCCCCCAAAGCTATTCAAACATACTGCAAGCACAATGGTACTTTAATCTTCATGAGCAGGACACATGTGAAAAATTTGCTGGAATTAGCTTAACCTTTCTCTGGGTAGAGGGGGGATGAGTGGGAAATTTTCCCAATATTCTCTTTCTAACCATTTGAATGTGTATGTGTGTGCATAAGTTCATAATATGAATATTATATATTAATATATATTTATGTCTACAAATTATATGTATTGCTAAATGCCGTGTAAAGCACTTGAATGTCACTACTGCTCAGCAACGCTCTCTTGTCTCTCTGTATTTCAGTTATTTAGTTCTTCACCTTTTATCCCCCCTCTCTTCCTTCTGAATGGGAATGCCCTGTAATCCCCTCAGCTGACTTGTCCGTAGTGATCCCTCCAGTGTTCAGTCCCCTAACACTGTAGGAGTGCAATTAAATCGCAGAAATGCAGATCGCTCTTGTCCAGAAGCCAGGCTGCATTTCAGGGGAGTTCATCGCAGCTTAAAGGTAAAGGTGTGCTGGTTTGATCCTCAGCTGGATGCTAAAACCTCCCAGGAGCACCCAGGTGCTGAGGAAGGCGGTGCTGATGGTTTAACGTGTGTCTGTCTGCAGGGAGAGTTGTTACAGCTGAATGTGCTGCTTCTTAGTAAGTGTTAAACCTTAGCAAATGTTAAACTGAAGGGGTTTTTTTCTGACATCAACAGCTGACTACGTCCTTCCAGCCAAAACAAGTTTTGGTCAGCTGAAGGCAAGCCCCAGGCGAAGCAAAACAAGTGGGTGAAGACTTAATTGTGGCCTTTGAGTACGTCAAGGGAGCCTCCAAGAGAAATGGAGAGGCACTTTTTACAACAGCGCATAGTGACAGGACAAGGAGGAACGGCTGAAGGAGAGTAGGTTTAGATCAGATATTAGGACAAAAAATCTTTACTGTGAGGGTGGTGAGGCCCTGGAACAGGTTGCCCAGAGAAGCTGTGGATGCTCCATCCCTGAAAGTGTTCGAGATCAAGCTGGATAGTCTGGTGATAGGTGTCCCTACCCATGGCAAGGAGGTTGGAAAGGATGATCTTTAAGGTGTCTTCCAACCCAGGCCATTCTAAGATTTTATGATTCTGTGAAATAGAAATAGGAATTTTGTAAGGGGCTGTATCTATACTGCCTACAACATGGTAAGGTGTTCCTTGATATTAGGGAGGCAAAATGAGAAAAACAAAGCTACAGCAAAGTTACAGTTCTGTAACTACTACTGCGCCCACGATATCGATCTCTCAGGGTGGTTACTTGCAGCTGTACTCCAGCCAAATGCCTATCTGATAGTTCCATGGGGTCTCTGTGAACTATGTATGTTTTGAAGTATCTGAATTCACCACCTAGTCCCTGCTGTTGTCCTTAAATTCTCTCTAGCATTTATCATACTCCACTGAAACAGCTTCAAAAAAGTATGCAAAGAGATCTATTTGTCTGAGAGAGTGTTTTGATAGCAAAAGATTGATGAGCCTGACTTCCTTTGTAGACGTGTGGCAACCCCTCATTTCCCCGGGTTTGTCACCGTTTCCCAGCTCTCCAGAGAACTTTGCAGGCTGTCTCATTAGATCAGGAGAGTTTTCTGGGCTCTTTATACTGTAGAAACCACAGAGTAAAATGTCTTGGAAGAGTGAGATTGCAGATATGTGGCATGAATTGCGGGTATGAAGAAGAAGACCCTGTCAAGGCAGCTGCCCTTTTTGAAGCTGCCAGGAGAAAAAAGGCAGGCTGCGGTTTGACCAGTCACCTACACCCTTCAGGGTGTGTCAATTACCAGCCCTCTGCTTTTGGGATTGGACAAGGAAACAGCCTCTGCCACTCCCCTCGCTGAGGTGAGTATTGCCTCAAATAGTAGAGCATCAGTGATAGTGGTTTCTGTTATTCACACACATAACCCTTGGAAACTGGTGAGATGATAGCCAGCAGCCTTTTGCTATCATTCAATCCTTCCCATTCCTCTTTCAAAGTAAACGTGATGCAAAGCAAGTCTGTAGAGGGCTTTTCTCCTTTTCTGCCTCTGTGTCCAGAGAAAATGTTTCTTCTTTTGATGTCCAGTAAGTGCATAAAGTCCATCTCAGTTTTCAATGCAGAGTTAAACCAGCTCAGTTGTCAAGGGATGTATTTTGTACCTTAATTTACTTTGTTTCATCTTCTGTTTGCACACTCCTCTTTTAAAAAGCAAGAGGTCATGACAAGCTTAGGTTATGGCCCACTTCTCAGCTGGAATTATCTCAGCTTATTTTTAATGCTGCCCTTACTTAACCTGATTTGTGGAGTTTGTTACAACTTGAGATAACCAGCTCTTGTTCCCAGCTGTGGAGCAAATTATCTTTGTGACCCTCATATCCTGTTGAATGCTCTCTGAAATTATGCGTAGGGGCTCTTATCTGTCTCATCATACAGTGACTGGCTCTGTGACGTTTGCTGTATTCCTGGAAAAATGGGTGCCTGGCTGTAATTATGAACAAGCATTGTGATGCAGATTGCCAGCCTTCTATGAGCTGATTAAATCCAACCAAATAACTCTGTTACACGTGTCCACGGTGCCTTTGAAAACAACTCCTCTGGCCTGCCACAAGGCTCAGACTGACTATGTCATCTCACTGAAGATCTCTAGCTTGTGGAAATTCTCCAGTGCTGGGGTGCTGGGAAGCTGTGTGACGAACAAGAAAACCTATCCAAAGGAAGGGACTGGCAGTCCTAAAGCTGGACCTTAGGAAAGGTAGCGGGAATGGCAACAAAAGGCCAATGGAATGAAATACTATGAATTTCTTTGCTCCACATGTAAGCAGTCCTGGCAGTAGATTATCCAGTTTCTTTTTCCAACCACTGGTAGCCCTCCTCGAGGTTCGTTTCCTTGCTCGTGCATCCAGTCTCAATTATGGCGTGGATCAGTAGGGTGCCATTTATCTCTCATTTGTTTGCAGGTTGGGCTCCTTCCCTGTGGATCCGTTTGTGTGACTTGGCCTGTGGATTGCCCCATCTAAATCCTTGCTGCTGAGGCCGAGTGCCTGTTTAGAAAGGAGTGCAGTTTTCATGGAGAGTAACAGAGAGCTCTGAGACTGCATTTCTCTTGGCAGGGTGATTCAGGGATCAATATCTGTTAAGGAACCCTTGGAGGCAGCTTTGTGTGCTTGTGCTTTGAAGAGCTGGTGGATCTCAGACATGTACCTGTATTTACCTGTATTCAGTATTTTCTCTAGGCTCTCACACAAGGATTTCCTCCCCTGGCTAGAGGGGTTTTTATTTTGAGTTGCAAAAAGCCTTTTTTCTGGCTCAGATTTTGTTCTCAAGCTTCGACACTCCCTAAATTTAACAGAGTAGCATTTTGGTGTTTCATGCGCCCTTACAGGACCTTACTTGGTTTACTTTTAAATCTATTATTTATTTTGCATCTTGCCAATTTTATTTATTTATTTATTTATTGCTGGGGGGGCGGGGGGGATGCAATTTCCTCATCCCATTTCTTCCCCTGCTTTATTTTCACGCAGTCTGTGCTCTCCAACACTGAATACTTTGCGTGCAGAGGGCTGTGGTTCCCTGCACAGGATGTTGAAATGTTTTCTGGCCTGTTAGAGGACCACCTGCTGTATAGATGCCATATATTACCAGTCTGGACACTAATAAAAATATCGCCTCCACTTCCTTCTGGGAAGATAACCACCTACCTTATAGGTGGAATGTGCTGGAAGGGGGTAGCACTCTGGGCTTTGTCCACATCCAGGCTGACAAATGGATGTCACTGGGCTCTGGACCAGCTCGTAACAGAGGGAACATCTGCTGGACACCGCAGAGTTTGGACATCAGTGCTGTGTGCTCTGCAGGGTTTGGATGGCTGTGGTGCCACTAGATGGTAGTGCTGGTCAGACCCACCCGCTGATGGGGACAGCTGATGGCAGGAGCATCCCAGAACAAAAGTGGAAATTTAAAGTTCATGAACACTTCTCCACTGTGGTCTGGTCGGAAAAAGTCAAGCAATGGAACCTCGTCTTCTTGTTGGGCTGTGGAAATGAGTCCAGGTAAAATCAGCTGTGACTGGGGGCCCATGAACTTTGCACCACGGTTTTGTGTCACACCTTTTTCAAACTGAGTGTATTTTTTTTTAATATACCAGCAATATGCTGTGCCTCAGGAAGATGTAGACATATTTTTTCACTTTACATTTTGAAAACCCTATTAAATTTGGAAGTGATATTCTGAATCTTCAAAATGCATTGACTAGTCAAATGTCAGTGAATATATCTGTAAGTTTGCTTTCTCAAGTAACATAATTTAAAAAAAAAACAAATTGTACAGAATATTATTTTGTCCCTCAATTTTATTTTATGACTTGTTCTAAGTTAATATACCCAGAAGTTAAACTGGCAAATATTCAAATATTTGTTCAGGGAATCTAAATGGACTGTCTAAAGTGAAGGGTGATCTTTCCTCTCTTTTCATTTTCTCCAATAGGTTATTTCACATATTTCAGATTACGTCAAATGGAAAAAGTCTCTTCTTTTGGGCTGCTTTATTAACTTCTTTGGGTGCACACCAGAGATAGATTGTTCCAATGTATTGTTTGCTAAGAACTGGCTCTGAAAGCACTCAGCAAAAGGGCATGTGGGAATGTGAATGGGGTTTTCTGCATTTTTAAAAATTTTTCTTGCAGGGGGAAAAGACCACTCTACTTCATTTAACATTTCTTGGCAAAAAAACAAAGGCATCTTCAGTTCTGAGACTGTTTATCAAGAAGTGTCAGTTTTCTTTCCCCTTCTCTAGGCACTGCCAAGAACATTTGACTGTTCTCTTCTCCATCCCCTTTTCATCCAGTCCACCCATGTAGTGCTCCATTCTCTCTTTTTACTGATAATACGTACAGTGAAACTTGTTTTCTCACTCTACTCTGATATCCTGCTCTCTGAAAATACCAAGACTTGAATTCATGTGGTTTGCTGAGCTCCACTGCATTGTCTTCCTCTGCAAAGTTTGCAAGCAGGATGTTTAGGACCTTCTTCCTCCCTGTGGTTCATCCTCCTCTCCGGTTCCAGCTGTTGTTTTCCAGAAGGCAGCTCCGTGACCCAAACACTTTGAGTCCTCTGGAGCAGCCAGCAATGTCGCTGCAGCTGAGATCCCAAAGGGAAAGCCATTTTAGGTTGTTCCCACAATCCAGCTTCTTTCTTGACTGATTACTTTCTTCAGGGCTTGCCATTTCTGCTCTCCTTCTAAAGCCTTTTTCTTAAGATTGGGAACTGACCTGTTGACCCCAGTCCCTGCATCGAGTCCATTTCATCTCTGAGCTGGTTTGTGCTACTTCAGCGATGCAAAATAATCTTCAGGGCTGCTCAGACAGAGAAGGGCTTGGTTAAGTGAGGAGTGTGGAAATTTTCTGACCTGGACTTGGAACTCTGTTTAGTTTACATGTTTGCTGGTTTGTGAATCCGGATATCGGAACTGCTCGACCTGAAGCTCGATACAGAATTTAGATCTGGGAAGGATCCAGATTTGAGCGATATTCAGACCTAGTGTTTCAGATCAGCTCATGTGAGACACATTCTAGTGGTAGAGTTTGAAACTTTGTTTATACTCCAATCACTTTCCACAGTTTTGAACCCTTCTGTGACCATAATAAAATTCCAGGAAAGGGACACTGGAAAAGAAACATCATCAGCTGTTTTTTTTAGCCACCTTGGTGCCAGATAGGCATGAGCATGCTTGGTATAGAAACCTTGCATTGATAGACAGCTGAAACTCACACCAACCCACCAAAACATGCAATGACCAATAACACGTTTCTGGCCAAATTCTGTGTGTTCAGCACTCTGGGCCTCAGTTATATCAAGGGCTGGAGTTATATCAAGGAGAATTCTGGCCCCAGAGTGTCTGTTCATTGCTGTTTTGAAATTCAAAAGAGAGAGAAAGCTGATTATGTCAGCATCTTCTTGAAGTCATAATTCTTCCTGCTGTTTCCTTTAGAAAATATTCAAGATGACAGGAATTCTTGTAAATTCTATTTCATCACACATCAAAGAATTGGCCATGATATTCTACTCTTTTAAAAGATGCAACCATAATTGCATAGTTTTCTCTATGAGAAAATTTTGGGGGGGAAAAAGCTTCCAAGTTCATAAAGATCCTTGGGAGTGAGTATCTTAAGTTCAAAATTTTCTACTTTTCTTATTTTGTTGTTGTTATTCTGATGCTATTCTAAAGCTAAAATTGTTATTGTCTGGAAATATATCTGGCAAACAAAACTTCTCACAGATACAAGTTTGAAATTCTAGATATTTGCCACTCTTCCAGTTATAATCCACCATTTCTCTTTGAAGTTGTTATCTTTGCTGAGTGGCTCTGATCAATACATCTAACCTGTCACCAAGCACATTTCCCATATGTACTTCAAATAAGGGCATATGTCCTTTGCCCCATTCATAAATGAAAAACAGGCTCAGAGGGCTGGAGCAATTTTACCAAAATCACACAGAAAAATGAGGCCAGGGCTCCTATGCTCTACACCACAATGTGCTGGGTCTTCTTTTTTTCCCCAAGGTTAGACCCCCTTTATTAGCAATATAAACATCTCGCTCTGTTTTCACACTTTATAGCAGATTAAATACATGGGAATGGTGGAAACTGTAACAGAGTTTTCTGTGGGATTCAAGGGGTTATGAAACCAGCAGCCGACCTTGAAGAGGGAGAGGAGGGGACTGTTTAACATTCCTTTATTGCCTAGTAAAATGCTCAAGGCCTTGTGTACCGAAAGGAGCTGCCAGGGTAGCTACAACACAGACACATTTCCCATTTACCTTCACCTCTGGTGACCCGGCTCCGTGGTCGGGAGCATGGCAGCAGACCATAATGTCTCCTATTATGGTCTCCTCATCCCGATAGCCTGGCCCTACGCAAGCAGACTCTGTTCAGCCCGTGATAACCGTGCAGCCTCAGCCTTCTAGGGTGAAGTTCCCTGGATTTTGTCACAATGCAGACAGTACGTTTCCAATAAATAGTGGAAGATGTCAAAGGATGTGGCTGAGGTGTACTTGAACCGAGCAAGTCGGCCCCATTAATAAATGAAGGCTCAGGAATCCTGATGGGGTGGATAAGGGTTTGCTGTCTTTCCAAATGAGCAGTCAGAGCTTGGTGCCAATGTAGAACTGCAGAAGTTTTGTAGCAGAGCCCAAACCAGACTGCTGATCTTTCATTTCCTAGATACATTTCTTGATGTTTCTCAGTGGGACTTGAAAAGAGAACAATTCCCCGTGGCTGAAGAACTGTCCCTGTAAACCATCAGTGCAGTACTTAATGTACTAGATCACATTAGGTATGTAAATTGAAAAACAAAAAGAAAAATCAGTCATTCCTCAGGGCAGAGGGAAGCAACCATTATTCTCGCTATTATGATGAACCTGTACCTCTAATTTTGTATGATTTCCAGCACTGCCAGCTAGGACAGAGAAATGACAGCAGTTCTTGGGTGTATTTCCTATTCTCTGTTTGCAGCATGGTATCTGGGAGAAGATTTGTGTTGGGGCAAACATCCACTGAGGACAGGAAAAGAACATGGGAGCAACTGTGATTGCAGTGAAAAAGCTCTGAAGCTTAGGTTTAATATCCTGTATTTGAAAATTTATTTGCCTTGCCCTCCTTGGATATGAAATCGTGCTAGGCCTTAGACTGATGCCTTTTCCTGGTCTTAACATCAAGAGGCAAACACAGTTAGAAGGCAAAAAGGGATTTCACCTTGGTATTTATTTTAAGGATCCTTAGGTGCACCATGCCCAGGTCGAATGCACCCCAATGCACACCGCAATGCACACCCCAAAAGATCTGGTATCACATTATAGGTCTTACTAATTAGCATATCTATCAAAAATTCCCCAATGGGAGGCTTGAGTGAGCCCCCTCCCCAAGGAACCTTCCCCTGGATGGTTCTATCTTAGGTTACAAAATGTGTTCTGGAGAGGACCTTGGGGTCTGAGGTGTGTTGCTCCCCAACTACGAAACCTCTAAAATGTTGNAAAAGGAAAGGCAAAAAATCATCATGGCATCAAGACAAGGTGATCTTTTCAGGATGGTGAACTGACTTCCTGTGGGCAAGGAGCAGCTGTTACAGGAGAAGAAACAAAGCTAGGGGTTGGAGATGAAAGGGTTTATGTGCCTTTGGCTTCCCTATTTACCAGAAAGAGCTGGCATTAGAAGTAGGAATAGAATTTGTTTTCTCTGTCTCGTCAATGCCTTAACTTTCAACATACAGTGCTAAGAAATGCTAATTATGCAGTTACCCTTTTCTGCAGCCCTTTCTAATGTACCTCCTCATTATTGTGGGTGGGAACGAGGAGACATCCTTTCTAATGCAGTGGTGTAAATGTGTGCACGCTGCCATCACAGGAAAATTCTTCAGCTAAAAAGAGAAGTAACGAGCAACAGTGAGATTTTCTTTCAGACTTTTTTTTTTCTGCGCAGAGGTCAACATTTGAGGTGTGCCAAGTGCTGCCACTCTAATCCTGCCTGGTGTTAGTTATTTGCTCAACACTGGGTGGAATATATGGAAGAAAAAGTAAATCTCTCATTGCAAAGAACTTGATTTAGGAACGCTTCTGGTAAGTTCTTGAAAAGTATGGTTTTTTACTTGGCAAGCAGGTGATTTTTTGACTGAATTGGAGGGAGAATATGCCTACACGTAAGGGTAGAGAAAGAAAATACACAGGCCTTAAAAGATATTATTGGTTTATATTGGTTTATATTTATATTATTGGTTTATTATTGGTGCAAGACAGGTTAATGGACCTAAGGTGGTGTGAGACTTTGGGGAAAAGCAGCTCAGTATGAGTTGCCAAAGCCTTTGAAGCCAGCACTGGCAATTTTTGTTGTTATTTCTTTTGGAAAGATTATAAATCTCTAATGTTTTTAAAGGGATGGCATTGTTCTGAAGGAATGACTGAGTGTGTGATTTTTGAGTTCATGTTTGAGTATGGAAGTAGGCAGAAAGAGAACAGCACTACAGAGTTTATAGAGTGAAAAATGGAGATGACTAAAGGGTAGATCTGGCTTTAGATATTTGGATGAGGAGGAACAATTAGAAGATTTATAACAAAGGACTTTTTATGACAAAAAATGATCCCCAATATCTAACTCTAGTATTTTTAATGTTCATTACATTTTTTAATCATCAAAATTAGAGAAGAAACAGTAGTTGGTTTGAATAAGGATCTTGATGCAGTTTAATCATTCTGGCAGGAACACGATCTTCGTTTCTCTCAATTTATTCCAGAGGAAGGGAATACTGGGTTTGGAGAGGAGCTTTTTCTTGACTTTTAATTGCTTTTTTAATTGCAGGTGTTACCAGAGGGTCATCCCTCTTTTCCATGGGAGAATCACTCGGTGAGCCCCTCAGAGGAGGGCCAGCTAACATCATGTCCCTCTCTTGTGCTGCAACAAGCCATGCTTTCTTTAAAGAATACAATATCCACGTAAAAGAGAGGGATCAGTTGAAAATGCTACCATGGAACTGACAGGAAGATGGTCTCACAATAACTGTAGGTACAGCTTTTACAAATTACTCCCTATCCACTAATAAAATCAGCAATCCTTTTAAGGCAGTTGGACAATTAGATAGGCTTGGTCATGTCCGCTTGGGTGTGGTTTCACTGAGGCATTTTAAAGGGGCTGAGGGTCAATAAATTATTGTCCCTCATATCTTGTTAAAGGAACAGAACTTAGAACTGTAAGGGTAAAGATCCCAGAGTTCCTGAAAACATCCTGGGAATTATTTTTATGAACTTCAGTAAACTCCGAAACAGGTCTAACTAATCCAGGACCAAAAAGGGGAAGTCTGAGGCAGTCTGAGAACTGAATTTAGTCTTGATGCAGGTGTTTAAGTAGTGAATTATTTTGTATTCTAGTCCCGTCCTGCTATGTATTTTTGCATTGGGAAAAAAAAAATCAATTCAGAAAAGTGCCTCTCAGCAGCCTTACTGCAACATTCACCAGTCTTTGGGAATTTCTGAAAACCTGCCCTGACTTCTACTGAAGACTGCCATTGGTACACATTCACTTCATGTAATTAGAAGCAGCTTATTCCCTTCCTGGAACTTGACAGGCACAATAACTGCATGTTGGAAACACCACGCTTTCTGTGCCTTTTTGTGTTCAGAGTTCACGCTGGGCCACAGAGGCCACTGGATCAAATCCACGAAGAACCATGTGGGAACAGTGCCAGGCCTTTCTGACTGAGTTGAAATGAACGCTGTGGCTGTAAATCAAACACAGTTGACAGATCAAGGGACATCATCTGGAGCTGGACCTGCTGGCCAGCCAAGTGGTGTGGCCAAGGACATCGATGTGATAATTATTGTCCCCTTTGCTCATCACTGAATATAGGAAATTGATTAGATCCATGGTTAGCAACCTCTCACCTACTGACCTGAGCCGAGATCAGGACATGGTCTGTGCAACTATCTTAATAAATGAACTTGTTTTGATAAAAGGTTTATGGGAGTCCACAAGAATGTCTGAGAATAAGAGCCCTACTGACCAGAAGGTAACACTTGGAAAGTACAGAGTACACTGAATTGCATGTGAGCTCACAAAAATGGTTGGATTAGCTCTCCCAGAGATGGTTTCCTTTTAAAATACTTGTGAGAAATAACCATCTTAAGCAGTTATTGAGGTATTTTCACTGAGCTTATCACAGTCATCTAAATTAAAGAGTGCCGGGGAATTTTTTTGGAAATTTCTTCTAAACTTTTCAGTGTAAAACCAAAATCAAACCGACTTCAAATCCCTAACTCTTTGCATCAACAATTCTTAGGTTTTTCCTCGAGGAGGACAAAGTCATTAAAACAGACCAGAATCTGGTGGAGAAAATGTGGGGCCAACACACGGCAGAGACATGGAAGATATCATGTCTTATCATTTTATGGATGCTTTCAGTAGCTTATGAATTTCTGTCTGCAGCCATTTCGAAAACCCCAGGAAATGTTCACGGGCTACAACAGGTAAATTCAACACTGTGATCTTTCAGTCTCCACCTTTTTTTTGTTTTGTTTTGTTTTTTCCTACTGACATCTGTTTGTGAAAATTGGAGTGGTGGTAGGTTTTATTGGACAACATTTTCTGAAACCAGGAAAGTAGCTGACCCTGTGCTCCAGAATGATAACAACCCTAGCCCAGGGGTAAAGATCTGATGGCCTGCTACCAAAACATACCATCTCATCCACCTCTTCTTTGCTCCCTGCAGTAATAAATATTTTTTTTAAAAACCTGAGTTTAAACTTCAGGTAACAGCTCATCACTATATGTAAACGTCAGAGTCCTTCAGAGAGCTTTAATTAGGTTTTTGTCTATAAAGTCTGAGGATATCACCCTTCCCTACCTTTCTGCTTCTTTAAAATAACTCTTTGGCATTCCTTCTGTATTTTCTATTGAGTTATAAACTTAAATGTTTTAACTCTATTGCAAAGAAACACTCCTTCACAGAAATTCCCTAAAGAAAGGCTCTAAAAAGGCTTTTTGCATTTATTATGGTTATTTCAAATATCGAAAAAACAGAGGAAAAAAGCAACATGCAACTTAGTTCTCTTACAAGAGGTTTAATATTTACAGAACTATCTAATGTTCTTTTGCTTTTTTCAGTTCACACAGACAAATAATTCTTTTGTTTATGGGTTTCTGTTAGATACATAGCAAAACCACGTGTATTTTGTATTGTTGATAACGCTTACTGCTTTAGAATTGAATTCTATTCTAAGGAGGGGAAAAACCCCCTGATTGCAAAAGTGAAATAATTTGGATTGAAGCAGATGCAAACTTCTATCCCAGATTTGTACTGAATTGAGCTGAATGTTTACATGAACGTGGTGGAGATTATATCTGTCCTTAGGAGATACAAGATTTTTGGAGACCAAGTGTCACTATTCAGTGTTCTAGCATAGGCTTTGGTGAGAAACTGCAGAACTACGGAAAGCTCTGCAAGGAGAAACCCTAAGAACAAAGAGAAAATCATTTGGACTTTTTGAAACTCGGTTTTTCTCCTTTTCTTCTTCTCTCTCTCTTTTTTTCTTCTCTTCTTCTCCCTTTTTTGTTTTCTTTTCCTTTCTCCTCTCCTTTTCTCTCCTCTGGCTATTTTGAAAGCTGGATATCAAAAACCTGGCATCATTTACAAATTCCAGACCTAATATCTGTTGCACAATAATAATTTAATTTCTTTTCAGTTAGATTTGCAAAAAGAAATCCAAGTTGAAACCTCGAAATATTCCACTCTTGCTGATTACTTAGTTTGGTCAGATCACCTGTGCACCAGCACAGGGGCATGAAATCTTACAATTGCTTTTCAGGAAAATGGGAATTCAACTTTTATTTGGGTTATGTCCCTTTGGGGTTCTTTATTGTTTTTTTTAATTCGAATTTTTTTCATGTCAGAAGTTCCATCTGGGTCTCCTTGATATTCCTCGTAGTAATGACAGCTTTGACTAGGCTAGTGGAAATAGAGTGGAGAGTTAAATCATGTGTACTGACAAAAGAGTTTGATAAAAATCTTTATTTTTTTACATTAGTGATACATTCTTCGTCACCAGAACTTGCTGGATTTTGAAATGAGGTTCTGTAAATTCCTGATACTACATGAAATTTAAAAGGAAAGAATGTGTAGGTTTTTTTCTGGTATAATTGGAAGTCTGCCTGTAAATTGTTTTCAATTTTTTTTTTATTATTCCGCATGTTAATATTTCATGACAGGCCACGGCTGCTCCTAGTGAAGCAAAGTATTTCAGTCTGGTTTAGGACTGGTACTTGACACAGACGTCTGTACTACAATGATGAGAGGTTCCCTTAGTGAAAAAATATGATTTCCAACTCTTCAGAGCAGCTGTGTTCAGTGTTCATAATTTATACCCAGAAGCATTGGCAAATACCCCACCCTTGTGAGAGTGACCTCTGAGAAGTGATACAGCCTCTTTGCCCATAAAACACCCCTGGGTATCAGAGTCTATTGACAACTACTGCAGTAATGACGCATGGGCAAGGACCTTGCTCATCAAGTGGAGAAATGCAAAGCCGTTTATTGCACAGCCAGAATTCCCTAAATCCCAGCACCCAACAGGATATCACATCATATAAACAGGAAAGATGCTCACCACAGTGTCCCCCAATCACCTGGGGCATTGCACAGATTTTACCTATTATGGTAACAGGCAAACGATGCCCTATAAGGCCACAAACTGCAATTAACACTTCTCATAGGCCCAGTCTGTCCATAAACACACAATCCTCTCTCAGTCCGTCCCCGGTGACCTGGATGCACTCCCAGGGTCACCTCCGGGCCCAGGACAGAGGCCCTCTCTCTGATCCTCAGGACCCGTCTCTCTACCACCACCCAGTGCACTCCAACAAACTACCATTTAAAAAAAACCCAAACAACCAAACAAAACTCAAAACAACTTCGTTTAATATGATAGAAGCAGGAAAAGACAAATGCTGCTTTGGGGAGTCAAGCTGGAGATGGAAGAGACCATTCCAAAAAGGCAGAAGGCCAAGCTCCCCTCAGATTCTCGGGTTTATGAAACAGCCAGTAGTGTGGACTTACCTCACAGTTTCCTGCCACTCTACTTCGTACTAAAAATGAAGTGGATGAGAGAAATTGGCTGTTGGAGTGTTTTCTCCACATGCTGGCTGCCAGGGCCGTGGAGCAGGGGCTTGACCCATCCCGTGCCAAATCCCACCGGGGTCAGCGGAGTCCTGCCCCAGGTGCTGGGCACTCTCACCCTGCTGCAAGCTGCATTAACATCCTTCCCTGTGGGCAGCTGTGCTCACAGAAACCACACTGGGCTGGCCTCACACAAGCCATCATTATCATTATCACCTCCTGGAAACCTTGCACAGCACCGGACAAGCCGCTGCTTTGTGTTTTCATGGCCTGAGGTAATTAGTGCCTGGCATCTGTAGCGGAAATGAAATGCGTAACGCCAGAGTTTCTAAGATGACACTGTTTTCATTCCAGGTTTAATTTTGCAAAGAACATAAAGGCAGATACATCAAAATGCCAAGAAGCCTCCGTTAATTAAAGCCTCTTTTTCCTTTTCTTCCTAAGACATGCATATGTATTGAGCCTTCCAAGAGAAGGATAAAAGGAACCCCGAACACTGTTTACACACAGCCTTTATGACTGCAGCTACTTACTTTGCAGGAGACATTATTTTGACTGGGGCAAGTTGTGGTGTGGCTTGACAGAACTCAAGGCTGCTTTGTAGTGCTCCAGAGGCAGGCAGTGAACTGGTGTTGTGGGGTTTCAACTCCCAGCATAGATTCTGCACCCAGATTTCGTGCAGTGCTCTGCCAGATGTGGCATTCTTACACCCCCACTACTGTTCACCATGCTTTGAGTTACTTGGTCGGCCCAGGTTTGGGGGAAAAAGAACAGGTTACAGCTCCCCTCTTCAGTGCTGAAGCTTCCTCTTAATACCCGTGCTCTGTATGATTGTTTACCACTCATATAATTTACCTTTCGTAAGGTACATATTATGAACCTTCTCTCCAGATTAACAGTGCATTATCCTTGGAACATGGTCATAGTCGGCAGCAGGTGAAAAGTTGCCTCTGTCCAAAGCACCAGCATGAATCTCCCAGACTGCTTAGCCCAGGATTTCGTCTCAGAAGCCTGGGATCAAGATCTGTGTTATTTAGTTGGCAGGACACCATTTGGTGGGTTTCACTGAGGTTAGTTAATAACCCTGTAACTTTTTTCAGCAGCCTTGAAATAGTTAGCAAGGACATTTGGAGCTGTGCCTCTCTGTAGATGCTGTTTGACTTCTCTATTCCAGGACTAACAGCCAAATAAGTTCAAATGAAATGATCCAAAATTTACAGTGCTTATTCCAGTAAAATTCACTGTTTGTTTTCCTTAGATAAAGATTAAATAAAAACCAAATCAGGGCTTTTGGAATTGGCCCCTTAATAGCTGGAAGGAACACTGGAGACATCTAATGGAAGATCAATGTGTGAGAGTTCAGTACAGAAAACACTATTCTTTCTTTTTCTTTTTTATTTTTTTCTTATATATTATCTACAAGCACAAGCTTTCATATTTTTATGTAAAAATGCATACAGATCATTATATATATAAAAATCAACTAGCCTTGTAGCAAACTGCCAGATCCAACTATCCCCAGGCTGGGGACAACCTGTCTGGATCCAGGTGCAAACCCAGTGGCTGATCCTCACTTCCATCTGCAGTTGCACCAAACCCCCAGATATTAAGATTCTCAAAGTTCTAGGGAAGTTTTGGGTCCTGATCCAGGCCTTGCAGCACGGGCATGACTAACTCTTCATCAATTGAAGATAAATATTTAAAAACTGCATAAATGGCAATCAACTTGTTGCAGGTAACAAGTATCCCTTTCACCTTTCCTCCCTGTTTTTCTCATTTGCCCTTCCCACCCTCTCTCCGCAGAAATGGCAGCGGGCAGAGGAGAGAAATTAAATGTTAGTGTCACGTAAATACACTTAAACAGCAGCAGGAGAAACAGAACTTAATCTGTTGATGTCTGGTGCAGAAAGGCTACTGAATGTGGGTTCATGCTGCTCTTGGCCTTTCCAATGCTTGGGCAATTTTGGGCTCAATTTGCGCGTTGTGGAAATATGACAGATTTATGGCATAGCCAGTAATATGTTGCAAAATTGTGAGCAACAGTAAATCAAGTTGCATTTAACGCCATGTGACACGTATGAACAGATTATATATATTAATATACCATTATATATGGTATATTATATTAATATACCATAGTAGAACTGGCTTAGGGGGAAAAAGGTAATGAGCAGTTAAGTAAAGAACTTTGTTTTGGAGGAAAGGCCACAAAATAGCAGCCTCCTTTCTGCCCAAGTGTTTATCTTGTTTGGCAGTTTCCAAATCCAGTCTTTGCAAAGGAATGTTACTATTTTTATTGTAAGTTCTTTATGTAACAAGGGATGTTTGCACAGCAGAACATTTTGTTTTCACCAGGATTTTATAATTTGTCTATACAGATGTTATAGAAGAATATACAACTTGCTGGAAATCTTTTGGAAAGTATGAGGGCTGTAACTTAGCCTCCCCTTCCTTTCAACTCTTCTAGTATGAATATGATTAATTATTTTCTCCTGTCATTCACTTACAACCTTTTTGTATTTTAAACGCAGCTCCAACATGAACCCCAAGAAAGGTTTTTCAGATAACAGACCTGTTGAAGTTTTCTAAGAGGCATGAATCAATTGCTTAGCATACCAAAGTAAAGACTCAGCTGTGTTGCCATGGGGCTGCAGGTAAGGATTTTGTTTACTTCAGACACATTGCACCAGCACTGATTTGAAAGATAACAGAACCTGAGTGCTTCAACTTGCAAATGCTCACTCTGGCTCCTAATGTAACTACACTGCTTGCAAGTTCAGCCCCTCAGCTAAAGAATTCTGCTTTGTGAACAGGCACTGGCTCGCTCTTTTCCACTTGTATTGATTCTACATTACTAACAGGACTAAAAATGGCAAGACCTCTATTTTTTTCTCTATTTTTTTTTTCTTTTTTTAAAAAAAGTTAACGGTACGATGAATAGTATGGGAACAAGCGTGTCACAGAGGCCTGTTGCAAGAACCCCCTGCCCAGAAGCACATGGTGAAGTTTCCATTGCAGTGTGTCCAGCTGATGCACAGCAACACACATGAACACGAGGAGCAAAATATAGACATTGATTCCAGGAGAGTGAAATGAGCTTTTTACCATCTAGAATACAGAAGCAGAGAAAACAAACAACAGCACAAATAAAATACACATCTGGATGTGATGTTCTTTGCTGGCTGGCTAAAAGTGAAAGTTTAAAAAAATTTACTTTGGTAAAATATCCGTAAGTGAATTCTTATAATCGAAGTCCTAATTTGGAAATTTTCTCTGTCCACACGGATACACAGATCTGCCTCTTCAGCCTGTTCCACCACCTACATGGCTACCTCTAGCTGTACAAAGGGCTATCCAACCAGATTTACTCATTTTCCCACATCTGTGGCAATTTGCCTTTGACAGCCTTTTGGAGTTACTTCCTCACAGAGGCAAATAACAATGCGAAGTACAAAGCAGTGGAGAATAAAGCTGTAAGAAGTTGCTACAAGGGGGCTGTTCCTCAGAGGAGAACACTGCTAATTTGTCATCCCAACCCTGTGGCTGGCTGTGGTTCTACATGTTGACAGTCTAGGCTGCCTAAAGGGACACAACACCACTGGTGGGAGACCAGCACAGTCTGAATGAAAATCCTTCAGTCTTGGTTCTTGCATCTTTTAGCAGTTAACAAACCAACTAGACAGGAGGCAAAACTTGGCAGCTGGTTTAAATGAGATGATGAGGGAGAAGGAAAAAACTGGACACCTTTTATCCCAGGCACCAAGATCTGATAAAATGCGCTTTCACTTCAATGTGCCTGATAAAAGCCACAAAAAATCTGCACTGCTTTAAGCCCCAGAGTGCTCCAAGCAGCATCTGGAAGTTTAAACAGCTGAAAATTATGGTCTTTTGATATGGTAGAGGCCATTCAGATCTGATTTACATTTGGGCTTAGACTTTAAATACTTGCCTTCCCAAGGATTCAGTTCTTCTTCAGTATAAGATAGACTAAGAGGAACTACTTGAATTGAAAAAAGACCAAAACAAAAAATTAGCAAAAGCTAACAAACTACCCACAGCTAAATCAATAGTAATATGGTTTTTGTTTTTTGTTTTTTTTTTCAGTTTGATTTCCCAACACATATACTCCCATTTCCCCATGCACAGTACTGCACTTTGAGGGGGAAACGCTGAAATGCCACTGGACTAGCTGATTATTTCTTGAGAATTCTGCAGTTTCAGAGGAGCTGGGACAGCAGCTGAACTTCAGCTCTCTTGAAATGTGTGTCTAGCTGGCTAAACACTCCAGGTAACAGACCTTTCCTATATTTTTTGCATACCTTGCTAAGAACATCAACACCCATGGATTTGACAAAAATAACAAGGGAGGACAGTTTGGAGTGAAAGCACACAATGAGCCAGCTCAGAGCTGGTGAAGGTGTCAGGTGAACTTTCTGATACAACGCAGCAGCCTCTACACGTATTCAGTCCTGGAGAACACCGGTTGTGATGGCTGTCGGTGGACTGTTGATGATGGCTGTTGATTCAGAGGGCTGAATCTCACTCTCCAACGGCTACTGAGCAGCTGTCTGGCTGGAAATGATGTTTAGGCACTACTGACTTGCAGGGGATTGGAGCTAGCCACGCAGAAGCAGAAGATTCTCTTTTGGTTGCCAATCCCCACAACTGTCTAGTCCTTTGGAGTTCATTTGGTGATTGTTTTTTTTTTTTTTTTTTCCCTTGGTGTTTTGGGGTTTTTTTTACCCCACATTAGTCAGAAGCAGTGTGGCTAAATGCATTTCAAAACAGGAAAATAGTAAGACTCCGTGTTACTCGAAAAAGTGGTGGTGTTTGTCTTTTTATTTTTTCATTGCAAAGCTTTGACCATTTTTCATTAAACGTGTTCTACTTGCCCCATCCCTACTCCAAGCTAATCTGCTCTAAAATGCTTCTCTGGCTTAGGACAGCTCTTTTTAGCTGCTGATTTTGGTAAGCATCTTATTAATGGCCTGCTTGACATGGGTGGTGGAGCTTCGTCTCCGAGCCTTGCCCTGGACCATCTTCCGGCGCCGCACCTCCCGACAGAGCTCATAGAAGGCCTCCACGATGTTGCCCTCTCCCGTGCAAGCAGAGCACTCGTAAAAAGCACACGCAAGTTCTGTGGCCAGCTTTTCACCTTCCTCTGTGCTGACTTGCCTGGAGTGATCCAAGTCTGCTTTGTTCCCCACCAGGATCAGGGTGACGTTTTTGGGCTTTTTAACTTCATCCAACAAGTTCTTAAGCGGCAGCATTTCCTCAAAGCTGCCTCTGTCCGTGATGTCGTAAACCAGCACGAAGCCCTCGCCCCATCGCACGTGTCCTTCTTTCTGAATGGCATCCTCCTGTTGGAAAAGACAGACACCAGCCTTAGGAATGTGATTTATGAAGAAGATGGCAGGTCTTCAGAGAGATGCTGGTCCTCCAAAGCCCACAAAGCTGCGTACATCTGCTTTACTTCATACTTTGCACACATCACCTTTTTTACCACGTGGCACAGGAGATCCATTCCACCCAGTGCCATGAGCTGCACAGGCCTCTGCAGTGTGAGCACCTGCCATGTTTTAAAAGGAAGGGAGGCCTGACTATGACAAATCTGCTCTTCACTTCAGTGAGAATTGTTGACTGAAGTTGCAAAGCCTCATCACTTGACTGTAGAAATGGATTGTGACTTTGTGCCTAGTAATGACGTGCTGTTGGGCTGGCCCGGAATCAAAGGCATGACCACAAAATAATTTTACCCCCAGTGATGCCTGAAGTGGCCACCTAAAAAACCAGAGAGCAGACAGGAATAAGGGAATAAAGGTAGGTATTTATTTGAAGGGCCTTCAAAGGTACCCCCTGGGGAGTCCAGAGGCTACTGCCAAGATGGACGGCAGGTCACGAGTCCTTCACACTTTTATAGGTTTGGTTCATTTGCATATCAGGGTTAATTCTCCAATTAAAGCTTCAGTCAATGATGTAATTTCCCCAAGCTTGCCCCCCCCTTTAGAAGCTTTTGGTTTATACTTTTTGGGCCTAGGATGCTCTGGGTGTCCTTGGAGAGCAGGCCTGGAGAAGCTTTGTTAAGTCTACGAGAGAGACTGTCTATGAGAGAGCAGAAGTGAACAGGCTACAAGAAACTTCAGAGTTACACACTGGGCAGCACAGGATTTGAGAAATATGAAAGTTAAAACCTAAGGCATCACCAGAGTAACCCCCTTGACTTGTTTCTTGTCCCCGTGTTTGAAAACTCTAAGCAGGACCCCTTGCAGAAGGGCGTGGATCCAGCATGGGCGAGCAGGGCGGGGGTTCTGCCCAGAAGCAAACCTGTGTGCCCAGAGCAGAGCACACCTGCCCCCTCTGCACTGCTGCCACCACCAGGCTCCCCTCCCCTGCCGCCTACCTGAGCCAAGGAACTGGGTAGCAGCACATGCACCCACGCACCTGACCAGCTGTGTCTAGTATCTCCATGGAAACCACTTCATCATCAATGGTAGCCTGGTGACGATATGTCGACTCTAAAATAAGAACACATGTTGTGAAATGTACCAAAAGAACGTCATTTTCTCTTTTTTTTTTTTTTTTTAATCTTCCTCGCAGATCTCCCAGCACAAGAGCTGGGATGTGACACACAGTTTGACTAAATTTTCTTTGCTGGAGCTCTTCCAGCCATTCTGGAGCACACTCAAGTCCTCTTTTTTTAGAACAGCAACACTTTTACCTCTCTCCACAGGGCACAGCTTTTTTCTTTGCCATGTGTTAGACCAGCAAAAGGCTGGTGGATGCTGCAGTCTGCGCCCAACAAAGGACAGTTTGCTGTGGCAGAGAGCTCTGCAGAGCTGTATCCCATTTTTCATGTTTGCTCCTAGGAAAGGCTGCCACCTGTGGAAGGCAACACCGCAACTCTCAAAGCATCCAGCTCAACAGACTGTCACTGCGTAGCTTGGTGATCAAAACCAGTCTGGTTGCAGATCAAGGAGCCTAACCACTAAGCTCAGGCCTTGTACTGTGAAAAAATTACAGACCAGTTAGGTATTTTAGGAATGTGTGTTTTAAACATGCTGAAATCATCGCATTCCCCTCTTCCAGCAAGGGATCAAGCAGTGATTTCCCTGTTTATGATTTATAAGCATAACCAGTGGGCATTAAGCATTTACACTATGCCACAGGAAAAAAAAAACCAAACCTATTTACTGTCCCAGGTTCTGGAACCAGGCAACTAATCAGAAAACTAATGACAAAGGAGCTTGTTTTATCTTAATAAGCTGATAAGTTAATTTGATAGCATTTGACCTAAAATGTGGAAAACTATCTGTGCTAACATTGAGATTTATTACTGCTGCTAGCTCACAGATGTCCTATATCAAAAGGCAAATATGTGTGCTGTGGAAGTCTGGCCAGTGACTAGGAGTGCTTTGCATTGTCAGAGACACAAGCCTTTCATTTGGTGCAAATCTCTTCAACAGGAACGAAGGACATCTTTTAGGAAACGCATTTCTTTAACTGCTGGAAGGGCTCATGTTTGGTGAATGCCTGTTTTCATGAGGCACCTCTTCATCACCAGGAACGTTTCAGCGCTGTCAGTGCTGCAAACAGCCTCTTCCCAAACCAAGAATGTCCCACTCCCTCCCTGTGCCACCTTAATTGCTGTAATTGCCCAGCTGTCTCTAATAGAGACAAATGGTCAATTTACTTGGGCAGATGGCAAGCAATCTTGCTGTAGGGTTTCAGGCCATGAAGGCTGGGTTTTCCTGAAGGTTGTAAGTACCCCTTCTGGTCAGTATTTCCAGGCTGTTGAAGGAGTTGGAGTCTCCCTTTGTGATCCTGAGGCTATACCTGCATAGCAGAGTAAGGTATAGTAAAGTCTCTTGGTGGTATGTCTTATCTGTCCCTTCCACATACCCTCCTGGCTGCAGCAATTCCCTCAGGGAATGCAGAAAAAGCAGGAAACACTAGTTTGGTGTGAGAGCTGCAGTGAAGCACCTTCAATGAGTTATTTCAGCGTTCAGTGCTAGCTTGGGATTCCCTGTGTAGTACTCCAAGCACGAGGTTATTTAGGAACTTCTGCTTTGCTTCTTTGGGGGAGGGTGCTGTGGAGGAGAGAGGGCTCTCTGAGTAAGCAATGTGATTTTAGCTCCTTACTTGCTAAGGCTTTGCAGTGCTTATGTGCCTTCGACCATCTGGCCCTGCTTGACAAGTGGCTGCTGAGAATTTTTCCACAGAACCTGAGAAAGTGCTCACCCAGCCAGGACTGCGGGGTATCTGTGAAACGACCTCCTTAGGGGGTAGGATGGGGTAGGCCATCCAGATCTTCCCTATGAAATGGGGGAATAAATCTCGAGGAATAGACTTTTGCTCCCTGTGCAAAAGCAGCGTGAATCTTAAATGATACTTGACTTCTCAAAATAGGAACTCTGGCGGCGCTTTATGTTGCAAGTTTAACTTGCTTTGGCTGCTCACGTTGGAAAGGAATCTGATCTTGGATGACTAGCACCGATTTAGGTCGGATTTGTGTAAATAAATCTTAGTAAATGTGTGTCTGTTCCTGTGCTTTGGAATGCGTGGTAGCTGGGTGAATTTTAATGAGGAGTGTAAAACAGCTGGACGTTGAAAGCATTTTTGGTGCAATCACAGACATGGCTTCTCCTTCAAGGGAACAGAAACATCTGAAGAATCTGGCTGTCTTGTAAATTATGAGCCCTGAAGATGCGAGTTCCAGTCTGCTCACACTGATCCCATGGTACTTCACAAAAACACTGCCCTGCTTTGGGATTTATTAGTATCATTTGCCTTGTGGTACTGCCTTTTTTTTCTTTTTCCTTTTCTTTTTCTTTTTTCTTTTTTTAGACACGCAGCCAGAGAGTAATTACAGGGCTTGAGATAACTGCTGGACCCCTGACTGAAACCACTGGCAACACAGGTGTCTGTCTCTCAGCTAAGCACCCTTGACTCCTATTAGAGCTGATGAAATAAAATAGGTGCTGGTGCAATATAGCTTGCCCGAGCTCTCTCCTGGAATAAACTGCACCTCAGAAGTACTTGGAAGTCTAAAATTGGTCAGATGAAGCCAGGCTGTGAAAGTCTTATGCCTGCATCATCACGGTTAAGTAGAAAAAGCAACGTGTAACGCTCTACCAGTGGCTCCCAAGATGATTTTGGGCAACTTTCTGCACTTCAGATGGTGAATTGCACCAGGTGCTGCCTATATATTCTATCTCTGGCTGTGTGGCTAAACCCTCACAGATGGAACAAACACCACGGAGCTGTGTTCTGCTCACCACAAACTCTGTGTCAAACCTGCCAGCCTCAAAGCAGAGTCAGGGAGCTGCTGCACAGACTGCGCCGTGGCCTCTCTGAAGCTGGCAGTGCTGTGGAAATAGTCAGATTTGTTCTGCTTCGATATAAATAAGTAAATCTGACTTGTTCTTGCTGGTCTGGGGGCGTGCTGTGCTTCCAGTCGTATTCCCAGTAAGAAGAGGCTCAAAGGTGCTGATGAGTGTGGCTGATGCCAGATTCCAGACTGGCTCCTGGTCATAAAGCTGAAGTCCCCCAGCTCTCCTGCTGTGCAAAGCACTCTTGGTCCTCGTAGTTCCATTGTTTGAAAAGTTAAAGTTTATTTCAAATATATTTAGAGCTGTCAAAAGACTTGAGAATCACGCTGGAGAGTGGTAGCAGTTGGTTTGGTTTTGAGCCACAACAATTCATTAACAGGAACTGAATAAATCTTTCAAATGACCAAAGCTGCTGAATAATTATGGAAAAAATTATTTTGCAGGGAAAAAAACCCAAAACAAACCAACAAAACTTCCCTGGGGGCACTTGGTGTTGATAAGCATATTACAAGTATCCCTATTCTTCTGAGCAGTATGATTAAAAAAAAATTCAGGAACAACACCTACTTCTGTAGGGAAAACTTTGAAGCCTGTGATCCAGAGGCTGTCTATGGATGAAATATTCAGTCCCAGCTTGATCACTTCACATCACATCACATCCTTGTACTGTGCTTATTGTGGCATTTTTAACAGAGTTTTGGCCTGTAAGACTTGGCTGGTCATCTCTCAAACCTTTGTTTTGTCCAGGACTATCCTGTTTTTCTGAATATATTTGTTCCAGAATATTGCCTTTGGTAGAGAAAAACTATTATCTGGAAATTAATTTCTAGCTTTTGGGTTATATTTGCAGTGATGTAAAAAGCTGTTTCCAATACTTGTTTATTTTGAACTGGCAATATCTATTGGGATATGTCTCAGCTCTAGAAGGAAATATTTGCATGGAGGTGTTTCTTGAGTTTAGGAGTAGGAAAATCAGCTGAGATGGAGCAATGACATTTTACAGGCAAACTTAGGGAACAGCCTGGTCTCTTGTTTGCTTTTACGTACAGAGGGACACAAACTCTCTTTCCATACAGAATTTCAGTTGGTTTTTTTGGTGGTTGTTTTTGGGTTTGTTTTTTTTTTTTTTGTCAAGAAAGGTTAATAAAACAAGGACATACAAAAATGCTTTAAGAAACTTTGGTCTCATGGTGGTTTTCAGCCAGATGGATGCAAGAAATGCAAGAGACCTGGAGAAAGACCTTTTGTGTAGTGACTTCAGCTAACAGCCATGAACTTCTAAGTCATGGCTAAAGTCCTGTTGGATAGCAATGGAGCAGTACGTCTAAAAGACAAAAACTCCCCATAATCAGTTCTGTTAACAGAAAAAAGGTTCCTGGTTTTTGTTTGGGGTGTTTTTGTTGTTACCTCACTACTCATTTAGACCCCTGCAATCTTTGGCACCCCATCGGAGTGCACTTGTCTATCACACTTGAGAACAGTGACTTTGACAGCCCACTGGGGAACAAAAAAAATTATTTCTATCACTAACCCTGGTGCTGTTCTCCTTCCTTGAGCTGGCCCTGGCGAAGTCTGTCCCCCTCTGCATTTCTTTGCTGCTTCAGGAACTTTGCACATTTTAGAAAGCCCCTGTAAGCTGGATGGATCCTCCTGACTCAGAAAGCCTCTCCTGCCTTCTTCCTTCCTCAACCCCAGCTTTCCTCAAAGCACAGCGGAACTTATTTTTCTTGCTTGCAACTGTTACGTGTCCCCTCTGTTATTTACCTCGCAGGAGGGTTTTTATTTTGCCACCACCTGTGGTTTTACAGTAAGCACAGTACCACCCCTGTGTACTTAGAACATATTTCTAATGCTAATGCAGCGCGACCTCACGTGTCTCTCTTTTCATTAATACCACAGACCCCCACATGAGCAGAGTTGGGTTATTTGTTAATAATACCATCAAACAACATGATAATAATGATGCAATGGTCATTGCATCATTATTATCATGTGTAAAAGAAGAAAAAATAGTAAAAACTAAGTTTCTGAAAGGAACTCTGATAATTTGACTCAGACTCTTCAATGTTGTGTTGTGCATGTGCAGCTCCAAGAGTCAGGAAATAGGGAAGGAAAAGTTCCAGGAGGTTGTGACACTCATCACAGGTGTCATGTGCTCTTAATGTGCAGCTGTCATGCTACACAAACACTCATGTCAAGCTACAAATTTCAACCAAAACATCTATGAAAGAAGATACTTGTTTGCAGAGAAATTTCACCCAAGCCTAGAGTCTCCAGCCTGCTTCCCACACTGAGAATGCTGCTTTTGGAGCTCACAAGGTGATGTGCAAACAGATTTCTTCTCTAACTTCATTTCTGGCTGCCCTCTCCAAGGTTATGTTTGCTGCAATCAGAGCTGTGACTGCAGTGCTGCAGGTGTTCCCAAACCAGTCAGGTGAAAGCTGGGCACAAAAGGAGCCATGTGGGAGGCACTGCAGGCAGTGAGTGTGCCTCAGCTTGCTGAGCTGCTTTTAGTTGTTTTTTCGTGCAAGGTGAAGCTCTCAGAGGTCTCTGTTCCATGCAAATCGAGGCTGGGTGAGGCATAGCAGCCCTGTCATACCCTAAAGGAGGCACAGGGTGGAAGAGCCCTTGGGCAGCCAGCAGGCAAGAACCTCTGCACAAGTCTGGATGCGGGGCTGTCCATGGAGATGGGCAGAGACCATTCGTAGGTGACCTTAGAAGAAGCTTCAGGTGCTGTGGGGACTCATGGGGGGAAAAAGGATGCTCCGTGGAGCACGAGGACACGTGCAAAAGACCCAGCTACTGTAGTGTGAAATATGGAGAACAAATCCAGGAGAAATGAGGCTGGATTAGGTTGCTGCTTAGTCAGCAGTTTGGTTTTTATCGTGTTTCCCTATTTCTAATGAAGTGGGAAGATGACAGATGGCTAGTATTTGCATAGCCCCCCGAGACTATAAAGTTCTCATCTTGGCATGAGAGGATCTGTTGCATCCCTAGAACTTCCTCATTTTTAGGTAGAACACACGAGTGATTAAAAACTAGTCTAGAGAAAAGCATTTTTTTCTTGATGTGTTGACATTTTCAATAAACAACATTTTGGCCTCCGAACAGAAATTGTAGAATAGTTTTCTTGAAGAGGACTCTAAAAATAATGAAAAATGTCTTTATTTGTTACCTTCTGCTGCATGCAAATATGATTTTTCTCATATATTTTTCGCATAAATGCATGTGAAGAATGGGTTTCTTTTGAGAAGTGGTGTGTTGCTTTCCCTTTCCTATAGCTTCTGTCTTCATTCAGCTTTTAATTGGGATAGCCAAAGAAAATGTGGGCAGGTACATGGGAACTGAATTCATCAAAGCATGCTAAAACCAAACCAACACAGCCAGAGCAGTGCCAACAAGCAGGGAGTAAGCTCAAAGTTTTAAACAGTTGTTGGTTGTTTTGGTTAGTTGGGGTTTTTTTTGGGTTTTTTTATTGTTTGTTTTTTTTTTTAAATTTAATTTTCTCATCAACACTTGGAAGGGATGTCGGTTCTTGGTAGGAATTACGTCCCTGATAAATTTAAGTCTAAATAAATCATATTTTGCTCTGCCTTTTTGTCTGATTGCAGCAAGAAGTCTTTGTTGGTGAAGCTGAGTTTCACCTTATTTCTGACAATATAAACGAAAACTAAGCAGTGAGACTTTTCTCACCCCTAAAACAAGTAAAACAAAAGCCTTCTCTCCTGAAGGTGCAGGAGCAAGCACTGGAAAATTCTGCTCATCTGGAAAACATTTCAGAATATGATGAGCAACAAAAGTAGGGGCAAAATATTTTGCAGCTGTAGCTATAGCAAGAACAGCCACTGCCATTCCCGAGTTTTGCTGTCTGTTGAGCTACTGTAAAAAAAGCAGTGTTTTTATTACTGGCATCGGGAATATCTTCATCCTGAGACTCATATGAAAGAAAACAAACCACATTTTCAGATAACTGCTTCCCATGTTATTGCAAGCATCTTCTGTTGCTGCTCTCAATTACAATTTCATCATTTCAAGCCTTTGTTGAGAATTTTAGAAGCCGGAGTCGGTGTTTTAAGGCGCTTTGCGCCATATGAGTCCATTTCCTCAGAAACACCTCAGAGAACTTGGGAATACTTTCATGGCTCATTGCTGTGATACATTCAGTATAAATTCCTCCTGCCGAAGAGCACGGCAAAAATGATGCAACATATTAAATGCATATCAAGTTAAACAATGTTTCTACTGTTCTGATGTAGGAAAAATATAAGCACCGGATGGAGCATAGGAAGGCACAGCCTAGACTGCTGAGGACTGAATCCCTCAAGCACCGAGGCAAAGGAATGAGTAATTTTGTCAATAAAAGTCGAGGATACGAATGGCTGGAGTCTGGCTTGAGAACAAGGCTGTTTCCCAGTGATTTATGAAGTGTCCACACGTTTGTCATGGTAGTCCCCGAAGCACAGGCTGGCAGCCATCCCTCCCAGCCCCAAAAGGTTGGTTACCATCACAGCTCGCTCTGGCTGAGGGCCCACTCAGGGCCACATGTGCTATTCCCAGCCTGTGCTCGGATAAGCTGCAGTTGTCAACACGGGTGTTCAGGCGAAATATGCAGGAGGCAAAGCTCTGCAAGATGATGGCAGAACTCTCTCCTCTTCTGCTCCCTGCAGAAAATGGTTATTTTTCATCAAGAGCACTGTGTAGACTGCACCGTCCTGTTGTGCAGCAGGAAGAGGAGAGGGCTGGGAGGGGAGGCTGCCTTCCTTCTACGGCTGTCAACCTTTACACCCAAGGGCTGAAGGGGCCGTCAGTTAATGATTTATAAACACTTATTTTGCTGTGGGCTGCTCTGTTAAAAGCTCTGTTTGCTGTCTGGGCAGTTTCTCTCTCAGCTGTGCTGCTGTAGGATTTTGGCGCTAGAGACAGGCAGTTAAACCTTCAGGAGTGTTTAGGAAAACTTGCTGAATAAGCCACAAGAAAACTAGAGATCCAGCACACAAAGACTTGTTTCTTTAACTTGGGATCCGCAGCAGGGAAGGCAATCCCAGGGATCAGGAGTTTGCATTCAGATGGTATTCCAGCTGTCCAGACAATGTGTTAGCTGAATAAACCAGACAGCAAAGACAATCCTCGAGAACTGTATTTGGACTGGAGCCCTTTATCATGGCTTCAATGGCACAAAGTTATCCCAGAAAGATAGTTCTTGCATCTTCTCTTGCTAGGATGAATTATATATAATAAATAATACTAAATGCTCCAAGCGAGGTCTTGATTCCCACAGCTGAGCTGTTTCTGGGTCTCAACCATTTTGATGAAAGCTAGTTTGGATATATTCCTCTGTTGTTTATGCTGTTCATGCAGACCTGTATTTATCCAGTGCAGAAAACAAACTCAGGCCAGCATTATTTGCTAGTTCTGCCGTGTTATTTACATCACGTATGGGATCTGCAAACTCTCCTTGTTTTTCCTGAATGATACTATTTTGCTAACAGAACCCCCCCGGCTACAGATGTAAGCAAAAATACCCTTCTGATGTAAAAATAATCATCCTTGCAAGACGTTTTCCAGTGGGAAAAGCCTTCCTGCCAGTGTAAATACCTTCGCAAAGTCGTTTCTGCTGTTCTTGCCACAGTGATGAAATGTGCAAGTCTTGAGCTCGTCTGTAGGAGATTCAGTTTTCTGCTGTGGGAGAATTCAGGGCTCTAAGAGAGGTTTCTGTCTCCTTCCTTCAAGCAATTTGTACAATTTTATCTCGTATCTTTCTTGCTTCCCTGACACCTACACATTTTACCTGTGTTTGAGGGTCTCTTATGGGCTGTCCGTGTGTTGCATTGGATAGGACTTTATAGAAACACTGCTCAAGCTTTTTATTCTCCCGGGAGAAAAAAGAGTGAACAAAAACCTCTAAAGAAATTGTGGTACAGTCGGAAGAAATACCCTTCAAAAATGTCACTATTAATCTAATAGTCCTGGCAAAATAATAATTTTTCTTAAGACCCCTATTTCTTACGGTTACCTCCACTCCTTTAAAGTAGTGAAGAGTCTTCTCTCTGTCCCATTCAAATTAAACAAACCCCTTTGCTTTCTGCCTCTCTCTGCCTTCACACACAGGCCAGTCTGTCATGCCCTGTTCTACTGATTGTGTGTTCAGAGTTTTCAGAGGATCAGCAAAGTTGTACGAAGTGTGTGAACAGCCAGAGAAAGACATCTAGGGGCAGTGTGTGAAAGCTAAGATACTTTTAGAAAGGTCAAAAAAAAATATTATCTCCTTGCTTGCTGACATGTTCTAAGATTTTTGTTTCAAATCCAGTCTTTGCTTGCTGTTTCTGTGTGCCTTTGATACACGTCTTAAATATGAGTATCAGTTACTCAAAGGATTTACAGCCCCTCTGTAAGATGAAGGATTTTGTAGGTGAGACGGAGGCAGAGAGACTGCAGGCAACAAACCAGTTACAGAGACAAGAAAAGAACGGAGGGGCCTGTCTCCTGCATTCACCTGGGGATTCAGCTGTTTGGGGGTTTTTCCTACATAGCAGAAGTTCATGTTTTAGTCCTCGAGCCTCAGGAACCCCCTGATTCTCCCAGCTATACATACAAATGTTAATCCAGAACAAATGACAAAACATAGTTCATAATCCCCCCCCTTTCTTATTGCAAATTGCTCCCGTTCTGGTGGAACAACAAATGTGTTCTCAGGGAAATGCTGCAAAATTATTTTTAAAAGCACTCAGCCGTAGCAATGATGAATTTTCTTCTTTCATCATTTGATCCAGGAGATTCTCCCTGCATGTTATGGCTTATGACGGCAGGAAATTTGCTGCTACCCTTGAAGCACTCTGCAAGCCCTCTGTCTACTGCTGTGATGGCTCTTTGGGCTTCCTTCTCCTTTTTTTTTTGCCTTTTAGCAGTTCTCTTGATCACTCTGATTCAGCATCTCCAATTTTAAAATCAATTCAATATCACAGTGAACCACAACATCTCTCCAACTCTGAGCTCAGGTGAAGGCACCCTGAATTCTGGGCACTGCCAGTAGCTCCTGGGGGGAATGGCTGAGATGCAGACTCTTACTGCAATTTGCTGGGACTGGGGAGAGCAGCTATTCCCAGCAGCCTTGAAAGTTATGGTGTCAAGCCCTGGGGTCACTGAGGTCCACAGGAGTCCCACATTCACGGTAAGAGTGTGGCTTAAGTGGTGCCCTAACCAGGACAAGCGTTTTGAGGCCTTCCAACATCACACTGAGCTTGCTTGTATGTTTTTTAAGTTGTGTTCTATTTAAGAACATGTAAACATGAATGAATTTTGGTGAAATACATGTGGGAACCCAATCCCCTTTCTCAATACATATTTAACTAGCTAAAGACGACTAGTTTAATGCTGAATTCTTCATGTATTTAATATTTTAGAAGACAACTGCTTGTAGTTTTAAAAATGTGCAGTTCCAGCCCATTTCTACATAGAGCTCTTCTGTCTAATTCTGTTGAAAATGTGAGATAGCTGCAATTTGCTGTAAATGAAGATTTATGTGGAAACCCGTTCACCTTGATAATGCCAGGCAGGAATTTTCCTTCAGGAATTTAACACCTTTTGGAAAAGCAAACAAAAACCCCGTGCCGAGATGGTGACAATGACTTGCCAGTCAAACAGGAATACTGGACGAGTCAAGGCTGATGGGTAACACTCTCCAGAAAATGACCTTTGCTGCGGCTGTTGCCCTCTGGCTGAGAACAGTTAAATAAAAAGCAGAGTGAGATGCAGTTTTTTTGAAGATGCAGCTGTCCTAGCAACGTTTGCACAGATCGTGCACAACAGTGGCCAAGCTTGCAAAGCCCTGACTTCAGCAGCAAAGCTGTTTCCCAAAGCTTGCAGGGTTCAGTGACGTTCCTCCCCCCAGAAAATGTTATTTTGTGGTTGGTAATTTGGCTCCTGGAGGTACGGCATCCTATCCAGGTGCTGCTAAAAATACGGCCCTTCATTTTCTGCTGGCAGGTCAGAATAGCAAAGAGTATTTATAAGGTGTGGTTTTTTCCCTTCCAGTTAAAATGTGCCACCCTTGAATAAAAAGAGGAATAGCTGGGTTTTTTTTTAATATGATGCTTAGTTTAGGTTAATGTTGAATTTCCATCAGGCCTTGAACAGCTTGGTGAAAGCTTTCCTAAAAATAGGAATTATCTGGGGATCGCTTGCATCAGACGGCTAATGGGTGGTTGAAAACTTGACATAAGAAATAAACTATAAATTTGACGTTTTTGTCCCAGCCCCAGCGATTTTTGGCAAGACCTCCTGTTGCTTAGTAGCTGGATGGTTTGCATCTGTTTTACTCCTGTCCTTTTAGAATAACTTGACAAAGATGCTTATTTCTCCCTGTAGAGGAAACGATTCTCACTGGCACAACTTTAATCTTCTATATTGATTGAGCATGTAGATATCCCTCTTCCCACAGAACTGCCAGTCCAGGACTGCTAAGAAGAAATGAATCTATTCTGCTAAAACTTTCAGTGAATTCAGATGTTTACACATCCCAAATCACTGCGGGATGACCATGCTAAAGACAGAAAATGCATTTTTTCAGGCACTGTTTTTCAAAGCTTTTCAAGGCACAGTTGCTTTCTGGTTGATCTCTGAAGGCCTGAATAGGGGTTATGATTCCAAAATAATTTTTCACCTCTAACGCTTCAGAACCTTCTTTGCCATCTGTAGTTTGACAAAATAATACTTTACAAAACAAACTCTGGTGAGCAGCTTCCACCAGAGATTACTGTGATTAGAAAGAACTTACTGACAATAGTTTATATTAGTTTTTTAATTTCTCAAACCTTTTCCCCAGAGCAACCGGGAGTGCTGAGCATCACAATGACTGTAATACACAATTTAAGCTATTATTCTCTAAACTGAACGGGGATGTAGAATTCAGTAAGTCAGAAGGGATTCAATTTTTAGTTTATTGAGATAAGACTGTTGCCTGCATGAAAGCTGCAAAGAGAAGACAGTTAGGTTCCTGAGGGGCACGGTAATTTGCAATTGCATTCATTTGTAAAACAGAAACAAATGCCAAGTCTTGTACAGCAAAAAGGCCATGGGGCCTTCATAATGGGGCAAAAAATAATAAACCTCGTAGCTTGCAATGACTTCATTTGTGTGCTTAAACAAGGCAAAAAGGATGCTTTTGCATGCAGTGTCCCTGGAAGAAATCGATGAACTTGGGCTACGCTGATAGAGAAGACTTTACACACTTCTTGTCAAGTTCTTAAAATGATGTCCTAGTGATAGAAACGTGAAGTGCTCACGCTAATAATGCTAGTAGAACATTCTACTGAACATTCCACTGTGCAGCACAAGGCAGGTGACATGTAATTCACTGAGGAATATACTGACAGTAGCGGATAAAAGAATGTATTTGAGTTCAGGTTGTGCCGAGATGTATTTTCCCGAGTTGGGAGTTTTAAGTATCTGTCACAGCTCTACTTTGCCAAACAAAAATACTTAGTGTGATCCTGGATACTCTGCTTTTTTCAAAGGGCTGCCTGGGGCCTGTAATAGAATTTATTAAACTTGATTTCTGCTATGTAAGTTTAGGGCATTTTCTATTTCCTTAAGGAGACCTTCTAAGGAAAGTACACTACTAAAGAAATTGATATTTAACTGAATGATCTGAGTTGGAGCCTGCAAAGAAACGTTAGGAAGAAGAGAGGAACACATTGTTGGAGAAGAGGGAATTTTCCAGCCCTTTGTGTGTGAATCACTTAGTGCTGAGGTACTGAAGACACCCTCTAAGAAGTGAATGCCTGTCTTGGACTCCTTGGCCTGGATTTGCTCTGGTGCAGAGCATTTAAACATATGCTAATTTAAGAAATACTACTATATCTGACCTTGGCAGAAATTTTAAGTGAAGCCTCTAATTCAGGGCAACCGTTTGACAGGTTTTTTGAGATGTCTGAGCCAGCTCCTTGAAAGTGCCAGGCCCAACAGAGCTTTGGGGGAGCAGTGGAAGGGACATATGGATGCCCTTTAGATGACTGGTGCCCCTATCTGGTCACCCAAAAAATGAGAGACAATATACGTTTGAAAGTAAGGACAAAAAAATTACCTAAATCTAGATAGACTGACTGTAAAAACCTACCTTTTTTTGGCCTCGAATTTTTAAGATCTGTATCCCAGTCGTCTTACTCACCAGCAGAAGATGTTTGGGTTACTCAAGAGCAGAAAACTGATCTCACACTAAATAATTCGTAGAGCGAAATATTAACGCAATTGATTTCAATGGCAAAATTCCCATGGATTTCTGAGTGGGCAGAAATGTGCCTCACACAATAACTCAGCTTTTGTCTGTTACTCCTTCTCTGTTCTGTCATCTTAGGTAACAACTTGTTCCAGCTTAAAATGACCACAGAGAAGCTTTTTACAGCAAATTTCAAGGCTGTAAGACTGAGGCTCGGAAGTTTAACTCTGTGATTTCCATTGCTTCAGCTGTGCTATCCCACTCCGTGCTTCCAGGACACAACGACCTACCTAGCGTTGGGTCGTACTCCCAGATGAACCTCTTGGTCAGGAAGCGCACGACGAGAGCTGGAGGGACAGAGAGATTTCGGGTGAGAAGGACAAGACATCAACTCAACAGATTTTTTAAAGCTTTGCCAGCAAAGTTTTCTCTGTGAGTGGACAGGCAGCAGCTCCCCTGAACTGTGAGCGGAAGTCAGTGTGTGTGGCCCACTTCACATTTTTGGAAGGGGGCAACAAAGCAAAATAAAAAAAAAAAAACCAAACCAAAACTTTTTGCAACATTAAAGCCACTGCTTTGGATGCTTCAGGTTTCCTATAACCGGTGGAAAAAGAGCTGGCAGTTTTGGAACCAGCTTCAACACTTCAAAATGAGGGTTGCTCAAAATAATTTTATTCTTGAAAACCTGCCTTCGGATTGTAAACCTTGTAAGGCAGAAATAATTGGCTAAATAGCTGCCTTCTCTATTTTGGCATGCCTTCCTCATAACAGTTTAACTTCCATGTTTCGTCTACTTGAAGCAAACAGATAAAATATTTTAAACCAATGGTCAACACATGCTATTAATCAATTTGCAGAAACAGGGAAAAAAAGGGTTAGAGTTTGGAGCACTGGACAGGTAGTTCTTAGTTTCAGCTTACAGGCGAAGATCTTGCTATTCATATTCTTGTATTTAACTTTTTCTATCCCTTCAAACCCTTTAAAAACAACTTATATAGGCTTTGATTATTCTTGAATTTAAAACTAAGCAGCGCTTTGGATTTCTAGTGATGTGAATGAATCATTTACCACCACAAACCACCCAAAACCCTTGCTGCAAATGAAGCCAGAGATATCACTGCACTAGCTATGAGTGCAGCAATTACAGCTACAGGAAAAGCCTTCCTTGTCATCAGACCTATACGATTGTTCCATTCTTCTTTTGGTTGCAGGTGGACAGTAAAAGGTGACAGCTAAACCCAGTTCTGGTCCTTTTCAAAACTGAAGCCAGGAGAATGCCCTACATCCCAGACTTCCACGCCCAACAGGAGCATAAGGTGACAGTCTGCAGAATAAATCTAATGAATTAAGATTTGCTTAATCAGACAATCAGAATATTGGTTTTAAGAAGATTAACTGTGCCTTATACTTGGAGGGGTAATAAGAAGCTGATCCTAAGGAAATGAGATCACCACACAAGAAACAATTTGAAGTTGGTATTATTTTAAGTTTCTATTTTCCTTAGGAAATTCTACTTTGATTTTTTTGCTTAGGCTTTGCTGAAATGCTGTCCTTGTTCCTCAGAGTAGATGTGGCAATTCTTAGTCAAGGTAACTTTTCAAGTCATGGCCCTTAACCTGAATATCATACCAAAACAAGATGTCCTTTTTATAGCTTATTTTCCATCCACGGTGATGTTGCACCAGGACTTTTTTTTCTGCACCTTTTACCTCAGCTGGAATAGTTCAAGCATCTTGTTGTTTTGAAAGTTTGGTCATGATTCTTCTCTAATTGCTCTTACCATCTTCTTTGTCAAGGACAGATTTAAAAAATGCTTTCTTCTTTGACAGCCATACTGTGAAGGAGAAGCAGTGATGGGCCACCTGTGTGGCAGTGCCTGAGCCTGTGCCTGGACCTGGAGAAGCTAATGAAGAGAGAGAAAAGGCAGAAGAACCTGTCCGACTATTTTTGTACTTAAACGTGGTCCACTTAGTTATGATAACCTTGTAGCTGTAGATGGAAATTGCTGGAGAGGAGAGTAGAAATGATGGAGGGGACTGGAAGTCTGTCAAGCAGCTCTGAAGGAAAAGAGGGAGAAGAGCTGATTTTGGAGGTGCCCAAAGGTGACAAGAAATAAAAGTAGAACTGGGGTGGAGCTGCTGAGATGAGCCTGGGAGGAGAAACCCACAGTTATGTCCACAGGATAAAATGGTTCAGGTGTGCAGTGCTGCAGATTAGAGATCACAGGTGTAAGCTCTGGTGAGAAGGGGAAAGCTAGGCTGTATTTACCTCCAGCACATGCAGATCCATAAATAATTGCATGTTTAGGAGGGAGCTGAGCTAAAGAAAGGAAGGGTGGGAGGTGGCTGCCATGCAGAGTCAGATGGCAATTAGTCTCTCTGCTGGCAGATCTCAGTGGGGAGCACAGAAAGCCACTTGCTAGGCCCTGCTGCCAATAAAGTATTTTTATAAGTACTTTACTTTTCTTTGGGCCCAGTGAAGGGAAGAAAATACCCCCTTAGCACAACCCCAGTGAGTGGGGAACTATCAGCTTCGGAGCCACGTGCTCCTGGGGCTGTGCAGAACTGCTGCTCCTCCAAGGCTGGCTCTGCTCAGCCTCCCTGCTTCAGGGACCCAGCCAATTCCTTCAAAACACTTCTGCTCTCCTTCATGGCAGTGGTCACAGCCCATCCCATATAGCTTTTCACTTCCACACATTTTTATGAGGCTGAAGATTAGGAGCTAGCTGCATTTCACAGATGGGGAACGTGAGATGCTCTCGATCCAGAGTCTGTTCTGTTTATAAGTATTGCAGACTGTGCTGGACGGGAAATGTCTTCACTTCTGCCTCATTAGGGGTGCTTAGCAGATGGGCCTCTGACATCCAGCTGAACGTTGAAACAATGTTTGTGACTCTGCTGCCTGATTTGACTGAAAATAGGCGATGAGGGAAGAGCTGGGAAGGGCATCCAAGCGCTTGGGCTGTCAGTCTGGAGACCAACTTGCTGGCTCGTGCCTCCTGCCCTAGCAGTGATCCCCCCAGAGCAGGGGTATTACTGCGGAGCCACGCTGTTTATGCTGAGCTCACTCACTGCCAGATGACATCACTTCTCTGTAAAATAACTCTGCCAGCAGAAGAATCAGCAGTGAGGACATCAGCAATTCACCGCACTCGGAGCTGCAGCAGCCAGATTTCTGCTGGTGGCTTAAACGACGCTTCGGGCAAAGCAATCAAATTCCTCCACGTCCTCAGTAATGCTGCAGAAAAGATGAGTTGAGATGGGCATCACCTCCCTCTCACCTGAGCAAAGCTGTGTGCACTGTTTGACCAGTCAGTTTTACCTGGACGTGCTTAACTCTAATGCTAATAATGAGCCAAAAACAGGCCAACAGACTAAAAAAACCCAGTCCAAATGCTGGGTTTCGATTCAAAATGACATTGAGACTGAGACTGTCTGAAACACATTATTTTCTGATTCCAGTAAGTGACTAATTCCGATATTCATATTAAAATGGCCATTTCCAGTGCTCATCCTCAAATTCATTTTGAAGCAGCCAAGAGTCAGATTGATGCAGTAGTTAATAGGAGTGAATTTCATGGCCCTCCACTGAGACTAGTCCAGGTTCCTCCCTGGACACTCACTGCTTGTGAAACACAAGAACTCGCAGGCTTGGAAGGAAAGAATCTCCAGCAAGCTGCCCTGTGGCTTCCCGCTGTGTTTTTCGGAGACATGACCATCACCGAAGGGAATTGATGTAACGTCCCAGCGAAGGAAGAACAGACTCATGTCTCCTCCTGCCTTTCCTGACACCCTCGCTTCCAAGTCAGCTGTTTTGTACAGGGTATAAATTAGGGCAGAACTTGGCACGGGACTTTCATTCACTCATGTTTAAAACTTCTGCCTTAGAAGTTATTCTTGGAGAAGACTCATGACTATCTGTCAACTACATTTGCAGTGCAACTCCGCTGAAGACAATGAAGTTATATCAGGATTTAACTTGGCATACAAACCAAGATTATCAACCACATAAGTAATCAATTTCTTTCAAACTTGTGTGGCTGAGCCCCTTACTCAGCTTTAAAAATCCCAGTCCATATATTTTGGAGCTTTTTTTTGTGTGTGTGTGATATTTTGCGTCTTGCTTTAGATCTTTGTTTGGATTTAGTAACATATAAATGCTCTAGCTAGATTTACAATCTGTCTGAATACATATCTCTGTGGATTTGGTATCGTTCCAGCTAATACAAGCTGAGTTTTTTGGGGAAGAAAGGAAGCAGGGTTTTATTTGAAAAACAACCCCCTTCCCAAAAAGTTACAGAGTTCAAGGTTATTCTAAGAAAAATAACAGTTTTCCACAGTGAAATAACTGTATGATGACTCTTTTATGCCATGAGAATTTTCAGCTATAAAAATGGTCTGAAAGCAGTCCCATTATTTAACTTATCAACAAGTCCATTCCTGGTGCCATGATGATGTGTCATCAGTAAACCATACTTGGCAGGAGACACCAGAGAGGTTAAAACCAAAGGTTACAATGATCAAAAGGCACTTTCAGAAGTGAAGCATTTCACTTTTTCTTAAAAGATGTATTTTTGTTAGAGAGTTCATCCCCCATTCACCTTCTCAGAGGCCCTTTATGTATTGGAATTTCAGTCTCCCTGGAAGATGTGGTGAGTTCCAGTCTGCAGGATGGCAGTGCTGCTGGATTCTGGCAGGTGATGTTCTGCCTCCTTAAACAGCTCTACGTCCATCTTTGGGAAATAATTGCTTGTTTTAAAGGCAAAACCATGAGAATTTAATTTGCTTCTGAAAGTGCAGGTCATCTGGGGGTGTCTGTGTGTGGGGAAAGTGTGAACTTATAACGCAGAGCCCTTTTCTGATCCCGATCCATCAGGGATGTAAACGTGCACTCATTGCCCCTTGCTCTGCATCCATGGGCCCGGGTTTGACTCGGCTCTGACAGGATCTCTGGCAGTTCAGTGATGTGGGGATGTGAGGGCTGAGTGAGACATCCACAGGAGGAGTTCTCTGCCTTTGCCTCCTCTCTTGGCTTGCTCACTGTGGTCACTTCTGACGCTGGGACCTGGTGCAGTAACTAGATGTTTCCTACAGTAAATCTGATGCAGCAAAGCAAGGTCAGAGAGAAAAATAAGGGAGCCCTCAACGAAGTATAAAAATGTTACATTTTACTCTGCCTTGCTGTTTCAAACTCTGCATGTTTCAGGCATATTTAAGTCACTGTCTTAAGCAGTGACCTGTTCAGAAAAATTACTGTTCATGTTTTTACAGTTTCTCTTTAAAAGCACAGGGAGGTCCTCCACTGACTGCCAATATAAGTTTAAAAAGTATATACACTTTTATATATGAAGTTCAATTAAATATAAATACCCAGTGTATATATTCTTACATATACCACAGAGCAATTTATATAGAACAGTGTGTGTGTATATATAGGTGTACATATACTCTGCTACAGTAAATACAGACCAGGATTGAACAGCTGTGGGATGAAATGTGTTGGTTTTGCCTTTCAGGAGGTCTCACTGTGTAATGCAAGCCTTTTTCTTCAGTGGTAATGGTAAGGGCTTCAGTTCTGTGCATGCAAATCTGAGCACCAAAAGTGGTTCAAATGTCATTTTGTTCTGGTGGAATATAAAGGGACTGTGATACCTGTCTCAAATCCCACAGCAGGATCGTGGTTGAAACCAACATTCCATGTTCAAGTATTTCAAAACCACTGATATCTTTTCAGAGGTACAATATTAAGTGCTGTATATTGGATTTATCTTTACAGTAAATAATATTTTACATGCAGAATGTGAATGCAGAAGGACTCCAAAGGCTGTTTCAGATAATAATTCAGTAGGTTGTTCAATTAGGTATCAATAACTGACCTTCTTTCCACAAGTTGTTTGGAAAGAGCATCCTGTTGTGGAAGAGACAGAGACCACAGTCCTGCTCAGCTGTGGTTTTTAGCAGCCTCCATCAGGTTATTCATACTCTGGCCTGACTAAATGTCAGTGTATTTCATGTCACTGTCACTCTGCAATTTCTACTACAAGGTTTTGGGGAGTATTTCTTTTGTTAGCGGCAGTTTCAGTCCATCTCAGAGGTAATTGCATTTTGCTGCCGTGGGAAGTACGTGATTTTAGAAACTTCTGAGTGGAAAGAGCCTGGGGAAAAGTAACCTGTTTCAAGGAGCCCATCCGAAATTCTGGCACGCTCCATGGCACGGCGTATTTACATATTCATCTCGACTGTCTTAACAGCAGACTGGACTTCTTTGTACGCTCACCTGGATAGTTCACTCTGATTTTTTTATTGATTAGCAGTCCTTCATCCCATCCCCACTGAGCAGGAGGATTTCTGTGGTAATGTTCTGCCCACTGCTTTCAGTGCTCAAGGCATGTTTTTACAATGGTTGCTGCACATGGAGCTCACGCAGGAGGCTTAATTTACATTATGTTACCCCCTTCCATAACATATCATTTCAATGTAAGGTTGTTTATTCCACAGGTCGGCTCTCACGTGAAAGATAAATTATCAGACTGGTGTGCCTAATGGTTTTGATCGTTTTAGGAACACACTTGTACCATTTCTCTCTCCTGACTTTATTGTATCACTTGTTCTGTCGCCCCTTTTGTGAAGCCTGAGCTTGCTGGTGTGCTATCACTAACACATCTGGTTTTCCAAAACACAGTTAATGGTAACACCTCCAGACGTTTGTGTGTCTGAGACAGAGCATATTTGTGATGGCGTTGTAGGGAAAATCTTAGGGATGAAATCACACAGGAACAACTGTGGCTTTTCCAGAAAACTGACACAGGTAAGGTTTGGATTTCCACGCTCTTTTGAAAGACACTCACTGGACAGAGCAAAGTAGAATAGGATTCTCAGTACAAAACTCTGACACTAACCCAACCCTCCATCTCAAGATGAAAGATAAAAAAGTTAAATTTATCTGAGAGGGGAAAAAAAAAAAGAAAGAAGGGGTGGAAAGCTTTTCTCTTTAAAAATCCAGCACTTCAATAAGACAATGGCAAGATGTCAAAATCTTCAGTGGCTGTAACTTTTTTGTATTTTCTTTTCCTTACATTTCTCCCAGTGTTGAATTTAGAGAACATCCCACTCTCTTTTTATGGTCAAATTAGTTTGTCATCTTTAAAAAGGAAAAAGAAAGAAAGGAGATACAGGAGGGGATTTTGAACAGAAAGGCCATTTCTTGCGAGGTAGTTAGGGATTTTGATTTTCAAAGGAAATGACTCAACGCCTCACTGTTTGTCTTCAAAGAACTTGCAATTTAGGAATTGCATATTTAAAACAAACCAACCCAGCTTTACTAACCTCTGCTTATTCTTTTACTCACTGCTGTTTTGTATTACACTGGAGAAATCTGGGGGATTAATTGGATCCTTTTATCCAGGTGTCACTATTACAGGGAGAAGGCAAAGGCACACCTTCTGTGTACCAGCTCCTCGTCTTCAGCTCATTCCTGTGTGCCAAAAGGGTTCAAACTTGATTTTACTCTGTCAGAGGTGAGCCTGAAAAAAGGTGCAGGCAACATGAGACACTTGAGTGACACTCCTGAAGGAAAGGGCCACCTGGGTGTTTTGGAGATGCCTTGAATTGCTCCTAGGATGGTGTGGAGCTGCTGCCTCATCCCCTGCCAGTGCAAAGGGAGGACCACACGTGGGCACCAGAAGGAGTGGCCACACACACGTGGCCAGTGCTGAAGTGGGGATTTTTGTTTTGTTGTGATTTTTCTGTTATTGGTGGTGATATTGCTGTTGTCTGTAATTTTTTTTTGGTGGGAGAGTGGTTTTTTTTTGTTTTTTTTTTTTAAGACTCTCCTCCAGCTTTTGGTCCGATCCCTGCTCTCTTCCCTCTCCCATGCTCAGAAGCCAAGAGATGAATAGGAAGAACTGGAAGAAAGGGGAGAGAAGTGAAGTTGCCTTATTAGAGAATATCCACATGTCCTGGGAGGCTTGCAGACCACTTTCCCAGGGAGTAGGAGAGGGGGCACGGTCTCATGCTCGAAAGAAATGAAGAAATTTTTCCAACAAAGTTTAAAGAGAGTTCTGTGTGAGACCGTGACCAGGGCAGGGAATGGTCTGCAGGGCCCAGCTGCTCTGTGAGAACACCCTGGCTGCCAGCAGCAACCTGGCCATAAACCCTAGCCCTGCCTGAGGCTGTTCCTAAGGAACTCAGGGAAACTGCCTGCCTGCTGTTGGGGTTAGTACTCGACAGTTCTGAGGGCTGGCTGGTGTTTCAACATCCTCCTGACTGCTGTTGTGGCCAGGAGCAAAGGACACGTTGCTTCACGTGGCATGTTCCAGTGCGACAAAGCCACTCTGCAAAGGCACAACTTACTCTCTGCTGCTCGGCTCAAGGCTTAGAGTAACTCCAAATGCTTAAGAGTACAGTTTTATCAGGCTCTAGCGAGTCAGCCTGGATGAGAGGGCAGTCAGCACGCTGAGCATTAATGCTGGATCACTGCCTGTACTTGTAATCTTCACAACAGAAAAAGTACCTTTGTCAAAGTGCCTCGCTCTGCTGCTGTTTCACTAAGCCAAATGGTACCTAGAAATGGCATAAAGGGATGCAGAGCTCCGTATTTCATGTTGGTACACAGAGCTGGGTGTTTCTGTGTGGCCAGAGTCTGAACAGACTAGCTGTCACCCTCTTCTCAGCCTGACTAGAATAATTTTCTTATTTTAAGTTATGTATACCATATCAAATGAGACTCCAGCTCGCATCAAATTAAAAACAAGCCATTCCCCGGCCTTTTCTGTGATAAACTTCATTTCTTTTGCATGCACACCTTGGCTTTGCGGATTTGGCTCCATGGAAATCTCAGACAACCCGGAAAAGCTTTGCAATGCCATTACAATCCAGCCAGAGTAGGATATTCAGGAAGATCTTGAAAGATCGTATGTCCTCCTTTGGCAAAGGAGCTTAGGTGAACACTAGGAGTCTGTACCAGCCCTGTTGATCGATGTGCCACCAATAAGTCAATAGATGCATGGCCTGGAAGGTGCCTGTGCCACAGGAAGACGAGGAATTAAGGCAACAGAATACACTGAAAACCGACTCATGGAATTTTAATGATCCTCTTTTTTTTACGAGCCTGGTGACATAAGCCTTGATAAATGTTCCATCTTTTTAACACAGTGCACAGCACAATATTTATGGGGGACCCATCTTTTTCAAAATCAGCTACTAGCTACCTGGAATTTAAGGAAGAAGGTAAGGAATTGTTTTCTTTCTGATGGGCCCATTGCCAAGCAAGTACCTGAACCAGACACCTGGAGACGTGCCCAGAAGAATGAATGGAGAAATGCATGTGAGAACAGATGCATCAGACAGTGACATAAGCCACGACGGTTCTCAGGCTTGTGTGACTATTTACTAGCAGTACAATGTATGATCTTCCAGCTGCCTCCAGCATCTCATGGACAGTGGTGGCAACTGTCCTGATGGCTGTTCTCATATCTTAGCTATGCCTTTTTTTTTTTACCTTCCCTCCTTTTCTCTGGGTTATAAAGACACTTGCTCCTGTTATTTGCTTGCCACCTGGAATCTTGAACTTTTGTTTGAACCAGCAATTTAATTTTCTTTTTTTAGAGCAAACAGCTTTGCCATTACACTTGGAGAATTAAGACACAGCAGGAAGAGCAGAGCAGGTCTTTAAGAGGTATTTCCACAGTAGGGTTTGCAGTGCTGGAGGATGATAAAAGCGAATGATAGAAAAGCTACAATCAACAACTGAAGCAAAATGGAAGGTAAGCACTATGGACCACATCTTTCCCACAGTAAAAAGAAATACATTGCAAAGTGTAGAAATGATTAGCTGAATACAAAAGCTCCGTCTGAATAAAGGTTTCCTAACAGGCTGTAGAGATGATCATCCCTAGAGGCAGAAAAGTGACCCTAAGGGAGATGGAATTAGGGATCCCTAATGGTATCTAAGAGTATCACCCCCAGCATCACTTTTCTTCTGTAGAGCAGGCTGGAAGAGCAGGTGTGGGTGGAGAGCAACTCTTCAAAAATCACCAGTGACCAAGGCCGGTTTATGTCTGAAGCCTAACTGGTGATCTGCCTGGTCTCACATCACTGCTCATCCCGTACCACCTCTGTCAGGAGCAAGATTCATTAACCCCAGACCCTGGAAGCAGTGATTTCCTGTAAGACCATGTTACAACGGGCAAAGATAAATATGGTTAAGTGGTCCAGTCAGTACACTACAGAGCGCTGTGCTGGGTTCCCAGTGCTAGTGGCAGCACTAAATGAATTTAAACTAATTCATTGCTTTGCTAAACAACTATCATCTCCCATCTCTGGCTGCAGCTACAGTTTTATGAGCACCCATTTGGTGCCTGTAATTATGCAGGGGTTATTATTAGCCCTCTGCTTGGAATCTGGACACACAATCCTGGGAACTGTTCAGAGTAAACTTTAAAATTACGTGTGTGTGTGTGACATGATCTAAATTTAAATGGTAAATTTCTGCTTTCATTTTCAATGCTTAAGGGCATTCGGCTAATAAACATCGCATGTCTTCAAACAAAATAAAGGACACAGTAGTAGATAATGGATGTTGTAAAACCTCGGACTTATCTCAAGTCTGAAACTTGGAGGATTAACATAACTTAGTTTATGATGTTCATCACAGCTGCCAGGAGACCTGGCCCTGCCTCCCCAGAGTGCAAGAGCTACGGGGAGGAGTGCTCTTCTGGTCTCAGCTGAGTAATTAGCTGCACTTAGTTAAAAGTCTGCTTTAAGAGGGAGCTTTTCCACATTTATCCATGCTGAATAATGAGTTATACCCCAAAAGTCTGAGGTGCTATCTGTGTGAGATTCTCTTGCCCATAGAAACCACACAGATAAGAAACATAACAAGTCATATACTCAGGGCCCTTTCAGTCATTGTCTCATTCAGTGGTTTATCCAGTTTGAAGTGACCTTAGTGATGGGATTTTCTTCATTCCTTTTACATGAGGCTGAAAACACCAAGTTCCTGTTTGTTCTAGGGGGACTTTAAAGATCCCACGGCGGTTTTGCAAGGGGATTGTGTCATCTTTCCCTTAAAGGATCCTCCCCTCCATCCTGAAGCTTGGTAGGTATGTGCCACCACAGTGGGTAACAGTGTCAGGGGCTCAGAGATCCTGCAGCTCTTTGCAATTATGATGATATTAGCTTCTATAATTTTCTCAGGCCCATGTGATAAACCTCTGATGGCTAAGTTTTATGTCTAATGCTTTGTTTTAAGAACACTTCCTCAGTTTCACCCCGTGCTCTTTTCAGAGTGAGCAGAGAGCATGTAAACAATTCCCCTTTCTCTGGCAGCATTTGAACAGAACAGTGTACATTTATTTCTCCTGCTACTGCCCTGCAGAGTGCCACAGACTGACTGCAGTGATCTGTGTTTGCTTGGCTGCTCAGGATGACATCGTGGGAGACATGAGGAAACACAGCCCCGGGACTCTGCAATTCCACCAGGAAGAAAACCTCCAATTGCCCATAATGGAAGCTGATGCAGTGACTAGGGAACCAGCCCAAGAGGTGGTTCACATTCCTTGCTTCACCATGCTTTACCTTTGGCTTTGCCCAGAACAATGGGTGATTACCTTTTCAGCACTGTTAGTGTGCCTGGCAGAACAGAGAGCTAGCCAGCACGATGCCCAATAGTATTTAAATGGTGCTGGGCTGAAAGGATGCCCTTTCCCAGTGAAATCCCATCCAGTCCTGCCTACCGAGTCTATCACTCCCCAGCCTGTAGCTCTCCAAGTGCACCCCCCCAGCCATACTGATTCACTTGTGCGTGGGGATGGACTCTGTGGGGAATTAATGAAATTCTCCTGATTCAAAAGATGCTCTTTCCCCACAACTGGCTTGTTGTGGGTTTTTGTTTGACTGGTTCTTGTTTGTTTGTTTGTTTTCAGTGGTTTTGTTGGTATTTGGTTCGTCGTTGCTACACCTGGTGATTTCTCTCACACTAGAGCATTTCTAGAAATTTTTTTTTGCAGCCTGTCACCCTCTTCCAGTCCCCAAGCAGCTGTTGAAAATTTTGGCCTTTAGCTTCCCTGCCCACTTCTCAGTTTCATCTGGAACTTGAGTGTAATGCTGTTGCTGCTGGGATAAATGGATTATCACTGCAGACAGACTGATGCTGACAAAGCAGAAGTGCATTAGAAATACAAATAGCACTTGGATGCTGAAACAATGCTTTCACAAATGTGCCTTCAGAAGCTGTTTACAGACTGCAAGCATAGTCTGTAACTCCTGGTTGCTTGCTGCTTTTAAAAGAGGAAGCAAATTTAGATGGCATTTTTAACTTTCTTGATGGATCCTGGCATAGCCTCCCCAGGAGATAAAGATGAGCCTTGTGGTCACAAATGACTCTGCTGTGGGGGGTGAACTCTTCAGCTCCAGCTGAGCTGAAAGCTTGGCTGACCTTTTTTTTTACAGGAGCAAGGGTTATTTTTTAAAGTAGTCTTAAATCCCCTCTTTACTGTTTTGGTTTCATACAGAAGAAGAGATATGGTCTTTAAACTCTACTGACAGGTAGTGTCCTGCCCTGGAGGCTTTTTCTTTAGATGGAAGAGCACCTGGGAGGGCTGAGGCATGTCCTGCTCATCCACCCAGGGCAGATATGATGAAGCCTCAGTGACTGGAGCCCTAGGGGGGACAATAAAACCCAGCAATCCTGCTCCTGTGCCCCCCAGCAGCATTGCTCTGTGGTGCTCCCCTCTATCTGCTCCACCTGTTGTCCTGGAGGATGAGCAGTCAAGGCAGCAACTCCTGCTCTCATCACTGTTATCGAGTTTGGAGCCCAAGCAGGAATTTTGCAATTCCACCCCATTCTCTGAATTCCCTCCCCTCCCATTCTTCAGGGTTTAGCCCAAGAGAAGTGGCAAGAAGGGCTGAATAATTCACTGCGCTAAAGGAATGAGCGTGGTCTGGCCACAAAAGGGGAAACAATGTACTCTCATTTTAATTAGAGAAAGTACAGCATATAAAGAGATGTCACTCATTGCCAGAGCAGATAAGAAGGCCAGGACTGTGTGTTTGGGAAGGCAGAGAAGCAGCAGGCCCATTGCAAGCGATTATCAGATAAGCCACTGAGACAGAGAGAGTTGGCTGGAAAAAAAAGAAAAACATTCCTGGAAATCAAGCTGACAAGGCAAGGGAAGAGAACTCACATGCCACTGGAATTATTCCTAGAGAAATATGCATCAGGAGGCTATTTTGGATTGGGCTGTTGAATTGCTCTACAGCTGGGAGGTGCCCTGCCATTGCTCAGTGCAGCTGGGTATATTTCTGGGATGACTTCTGGGCTGGATTCTTCTTCTTTCCTTTAACGCAGCCTGAGGCACAACCTGCTGGAGTCATCAAAGCTTGTCCTTTCTTTGTGTAGGTTGTGGGGCTCCTGCCCCAGGGATTTGCTTGGGTACAATGAGAGAAGTGATGTTCTCAAATTGCTATGGGCAGCAGAGCCAACCCTACAAGAAAGAAGACAAGACTGAAACCCCCGTGCCTGCAATAGCTAAAAACAAGGAGGCTTAGCTTAAGTTCCTGAACTGTAGAGTGGTCTCCCTGAAGAGAGAGCTTCTCATCTCTCCAAGTGTCTTCTGTGTGAGGGTCCTTGCAAATATTTCACTAATTTTTCAAGCGCTTCCTATGCTATTCATGGCTCAGAAAAGCTTGCCTGTGCCTGGAAAATCATGTATGTAAATTAAAGTGCATCTAAATTAAAGTACAACTGCTATGTGTCAACAGCTCTTGTGTGGATAGGCTGCCTCCGGGTCTTGGAAACCTGGCTAAACTACACCACTTCAAAAATCATTGGGAAAAGGACTGCTAGGCCAAATTTTGACTTTTTGCATAGAGAACTCCTCAAAAACTGTCTGGCTACTTCTTCTCCCTAATCTTTAACTGCTCTCCTGCTTTGTCTGGGCCTTCCACAACTGTCTGGATGGTGCTGGTGGGGAGCATCCCAGCCACTCACCATTAACTGCTGGAGAGTTCAGGCACTTGCTGTGGATTGTGCTGGCAGATCCCTTGGAAGCAGACCTTCTGTAAGTGCCCAGTTTCGGTCAGAGGCATCACTCCAAGTGCCTACCTGCCTCTCCACGCCATCCTCACTAAACGAAAGCCCCCATCCACTCATTCCAGCAGATCTTCAGGCCAGTTGCTAAAGAAAGCACATAGCCTAACAGAGGAGTAAAACATCCCACAGACATCCACAGACAGGCACAGCTAATGAAACATGGACAATAGCTGCTGACTAGGAGTAGATTCAGGTGGGTTTTGCTGTCACTGTTATGTCTGACATGCATAAAAAAAACTGTAGGTGCTAAAAAGCTAGAAGCGGAGAAATTCTTCAGCCTTTTCTCAATATTCTGTGAGCAGACTGTCTTTCCTATGGAAACTATTTTAAACAAGGTCACAGTTGCATAAACTTCTTGCACCCGCAGGCTGTTTTGCAAGATTGTTATGGCTTTGACTTTGAAAATATTATGGAATAGGTCTCTTAGGACTTGGCCAATCCTCTCAAGGGGTGGATGGCCGAGGAACCAATTACCTATTGCCACTCAACACACTTTTGTGATCTATCCTATATAGTAGTCAGAAAATTATTAAAGCAAGAAGCTTCGGCTTCCACTGTTCATGAGCCTGGACTCTGTGTCGTTTTCTTTATGCGCCTCGGACGTAACAGCAACAGAAAACGCCACAGAGTCCAGGCTCATGAACAGTGGAAGCCGAAGCTTTTCTTTAATAATTTTCTGACTACTATATAGGATAGATCACAAAAGTGTGTTGAGTGGCAATAGGTAATTGGTTCCTCGGCCATCCGCCCCTTGAGAGGATTGGCCAAGTCCTAAGATACCTATTCCAAAATATTTTCAAAGTCAAAGACGTAACAATCTTGCAAAACAACTTGCGAGTGCAAGAAGTTTATGAAACTGTGACCTTGTTTAAAATAGTTTACATAGGAAAGACAGTCTGCTCACAGAATAGTGAGAAAAGCAGAATTTCTCCGCTTCTAGCTTTCTAGCACCTACATTTTGCCCCGCCAGACTGAAGCTCACTTGCCACAGGCCGTGGCCAGAGTGTCTAATGAATGGCAGATGGACGTGCTGCAAACCACAACAGGCAATTAATGAACCCGCAGTGGCACCCAGGACTCTGTGCCAAATGGGTCGTGGTAAAAACACCGAAGTAGCAAAATCATGGGCCGGGGAGAAGGGGACAAGACAGGGTGGTTAAAGTTCTATGAGGGAAGCAGAGAAAGCATGTAAAGAAAAATGAGTTTTGTTACGATTCTATTGCCCTTGCCAGTAGGGATTTGATTGGAACTTTTTCCATGAAAATGCTGCCATTTTAGGCTATTTCCCTCTCAGTGACCCCTCCCATTTTGTGAAAGAAAAACCAAAATACTTCAAATTTAGGTTAACTTTCATGGCAAGCTTCCCCTTTATTGTGCTTCATCTATATTTCTTCTGTCCTTTTAGGAAGGACCTTCTTTTTCCACAATAAGGATCTTAAGGCAAAAAAAAAAAAAATAAAAACTTTTCTGCTAACTAAGGTTTGAGCTAATTCTTAGTAATGATGTTCTCATATCCTTTCTCTCCCCTTACTCATCCAAATAGTGCTGGCCATATTTCCCACAGGTCTTTAGATTTCTGTATCTGAGTCTGGATTCTCCAATACAGGCAAGTCAGCTGGGATCTACCCACACAGAGAACAGGGCTATGACTTAAGTCAAATTAAATTTACTTTCATTCCGTTTGAAAAGATTAGGTAGCAGATAAACTTTCTTATGTTTCTCTGCAATAGGACTTGAATTGATGCAATTATGAGGGTTTTTTCCCTCCTTTGGTCAGTAAAATGTCATAAAAAGAGGGTTGATATTGGTCCAGGGCTGCACAGACCATGGACCTTTTCCACCTCTACCTGGAAAAATGATCTTTCCACTGCTCTGTAAGATCATGAAGTATATTTGTCTCCAAAAGCCCAATCTAAGCAAATTCCTACAACACCTTTTGGTCTATGGTTGTCAAAATTTTGGATGACACCAACTTAGAAGATTAGGAAATCATTAAAAGGCATTTGAAGGATTTCCCAATTGCTTCAGTGAGGTCCGGTTTTTTCAAAGGCCCCATTCCAACATTAGCCTCAGCTGGAGATTCTCATTTATCACAAACATAAATCTATTGAAGATTTTCAGATGCAAATAGGGACCTGATCAGATTTTCCAGAAGCACCAGTTTTCCTGGCAGTTTTTTTGCAGTTCTACAGACATACATGCAGTAAAAATTTTGGCCCTCAATCCCTGTTTACAACTTGAAGTTTCTGTCATTTTTATTATTTCCAAGAAGAGGTACACTCCCTGGCAGTGGAGTGCCACTTGCTTTGCAAGTTCTACTGCATCCATGCCAGTTTAGACTTTCATTGTAGATTTTATAGCAATACATGTAGTTATTCCTGTAGCTTCCACTTAAAATAATTAGAGAAGTTTTGTGCACAAATATGGAACTGATGGATGAACTGGGACAGAAAAGCAGATGAGAAAACCACAGAAATAAATCAGGAGCAAGTACAAAAGTGTCCAGAGGTTTTTGTTTCCTCAGAGGTAATCCTAACAATGTTTTTCTGCAAGTGAAAGCAGTGTACTTTTCAGCTGCAAATTCTACTGGCAGTACCCAATTAAAGACAAGTAACAGATGCACTCTTCGGTGGGAAATCATTATGAAGTTTCAAAAGACTTTGAACAAGATTCTTCAGCCTAAATAAATTCGTGCCCAAGCTTTGCAATCATCTTATTTAACAGACATGAAACATCCTGTATTTGGCCACCTGCACAATCAGCTAAGTGGAAGAAAACTGGGAAGAAAACTTAGGTTAATATCTAAGATGTGTTAGGCATCTATTTGCTACAGCTGGTTTTAGCCTCACAAGGATAATTTCTCCAAGGCTTTTTTTGCCTCGTTGATAGATTAGGCTCCTGCACTGGATCATAACCTGGAGGACCCCATCTCTGTCCCCGGGGTAAAGAGCTGCAAGGGGCTCATGCCCACATTTAAGAATATATTCAGCTTTCAATAATATTAAGGACATTTGGGTTCCTTGAGAATGCACACTGTAGGAAGGTTAAGGTGGTTCTTTCAAAGGCAACTGCTGAGAAAACTTCTCTGCTCCTCTGAGTAAGAGATGAGAGCAATGAGGGGCCAAAAGAATCAGCAACCACCAGCTTTGATCCGTGTTTGTACTGTGGAGTGAACAGTTTACCAGCCTAAATAAAGGCCAAATTTAGGCCTGCCCTGTTTGATGCCAGTAAGAAGTAGTTAATTTTAAGCCTGAGCTTTTTCGTTTGTTAGCAGCAAAGGCCTGCGTGGCACCAGAGGCAATTCACTGTGAGCAGGAGAGAGAGAAAGAAGCAGGAAATGTCAGGAGAACCCCAGTGGAAAGGACAGCAAACACTGACAAAAGCAGTCCAAAATTCCAGCCATCTGACACACCAGAAAAAGCAAAAAAGTCCAACAGAGCCGCAAGGTTCACCTTTCTGCAGGATTCCTGTTTTGCTGTTTGAGCCCATATCTAAAGTAGATGGGACAGGGAGACAGAGAAGTGGCCATTTAGCACTGGCCAGAGGCTCTTGACCTACAACAAGGAAACACTGAGTCCGACTTGAGTAAATGACTCCTCTGATCTTCAGGGGCTCTGCTGCACACAGGGCTATGTCTGACACGCAAATGAAAGCAGAGCAGGGAGTCTCACACAGACAGTGAAGGCAATCCCCTCGCCACACCACCTTTTCTTCCATTCTGGAAGGGCTTTTATGCACTAGTTTTGATAAGGTGAGTTAGGACAGAGGCCTTCAGACCAGAGCATTGGCAGGGATGGATCCCCATTTCTTTGGACACCTTCCTTCCCTTTCTTTTGCCAGCTCTATGAGAGATGACTGCCAACAAATCCCACAGGAATGGCTGTGGCACAGAACTACACAAAGCCCAGGGATTCTATCATGTCTTGCATGGTCTCTCTGTTTTGCACTCAATCATAACAGCCTGCTGAGCAGATCTGCTGCCGTTTAATTAGAGCGTCTGGGTGCACCTCCTGTCCTTCTGTAATGACATGAGTCAGAAGTGAACTGTCTGGCTCCTGCCCCTCCTAGGCCAGCTGAGCTGCTGGTGTAGAGCTGGCCAGATTGGTTAATTGCACCACTGACTTTTAAAGGTCAGCTCTTGCAGAATCTAATAACATTCGGAAGATTTCCAGAATCAGGTAGATGGGAAGGAAGAGCCTGGATTCCTCCCACGAGACGCTGCCTGCTGAGCTGTGGGACAAAGCAAGCACCCTGCAGCATCCCTCAGCTGACCAGCCCAGCCAGCAGGGCCATGGCCAGAGGGCAAAGGGCATTTTCAGGGGCAGCAGCTTCCCCTCGGGTTTGGAGCAGCTGGCATGGCACCAGCTTCTGGGGGTGTGCACCTCAGGAGGGAGGACAGAGCAAGGGAAAGGTGTGTCTGAAAGGAAGTGGTCAAGACAAATGACTCAGCTGCTTTGTCCATATGTAAGGTACTGCATCATATCCTAGAAACTCTCCATCCTTGGAGCAGCCTAGTGGGAAAGCTGAGTGGTTGCTGAATATCTGTTAGGTAGAAAAACTCAGAGACCTGAAGAGTGGCTTGGGAACAATACAAATGTTTCAGTAAAGGATGGATGTCCTCGGTTTCACGCGTGCTCTCACTGCTGGGGATACCTGACCACAGTCTACAGCTAACATGGTTTATTCACCAAAGCTAATAACCTCTGCATTTGAAAAGCAGATTCTCCTCTGTTTCACCCTCCTTCACAGGAGTGAGCCCAGCAGTGGGCACTGTGAGAACCTCTCTTGGTACAGGAGATGAGAACTGAGAGCAATTGTTGCCCTTTTTCCCTCCCCGAGTTCCCTGGCAGGCAGGAAAGCAGATCCTCAGCTGGGATGCTCCTCCTTTCTTCAAACAGATCCTTTTCCCCCTCATGCAAACACCTGAATGAAACAGCTGCAGGCCCTAAAAATCTCCAGTCCCCTCACTGTTCCAAATTCAGCCTGCCCTGAGCCAGGTGGTCTTCACTAGAAGAGCCACAGAAAAGGGGAAGTTTTGAGAGACATCAAAGAGGAGCTTTGGCTCTGCTGCTTCCAGAGGAATAGTAGTCAATATATTTAATTACAGCTGGGACTTCCACTTCTCTTCCTGGCAGACAGCCTTGTTTAAAAGCTTTCATTATCAATTCACAACTGAGTTTATACAAGATGAGTAGATTTTTTTTGTGTGTGTCTTTCTCTGGCTGACAGTTTTCTAACATTGTTTAGCAAGAAAAAGTTTGAACAATTGCTTTTATAATTTCCTTAGTTTTCTTCATCCTTTTTCATCCCTTCTTACTGATTTTTTTGAGGGCTTTTTCCTTTGAATTTTGGCCTGTTTTTGCATGTGCTTATTTTAAACTGATTTGCATGCAGATTATCAACTGGAAATGCAGTTTGGGTAAGTTGTTTACAAACTGACATTAAATCACTCTGCTTGTTTGCACAAAACAGCAATTGAATAAACACTGGTTATTAGTTTACTTGCATGTTTGCTTTGCATTCTTTCACTTGGTTTCCACAAACAACACAGGGATGTTTGTTCTCTAGTTAATAGCATTTAGAACAGTCTAAAGTAAGTAAATAAATAAATAAAATTCTTGGTGTGTCCCTGTTATAGAAAGAGGTTTTTATAAGACTTGGAGAGTAGCTTTAATTTTTCTTAGTATTGCTGTTTTTCTGATTATTCATATCCTTTAATTTTTTTGGTTACATATTCACTCACTGAGCCCTTGTCTTTTTTTTGTTGGTTATTGTCCTGTTTCTTCCACTGCACCCATTTTGCCTACAGCGAGCCATGACATTAATGAAAGAAAGCCTGGCATAAATGCATTTATGCTTTAAGTACTGAAACAACATTTATGCTTCGTATTTTTGTTGCATTCTTTCTACATCAATGTAAACTTTCATTCACAAAAAAACCCAAGTGTGTGCTGCTGTGTTTTACAATCATATAATGTTACAACTTTTGACTGGTCTGCACTTCAGTGCAACTCCCAAATCCCTTTTGGCTTTACTCTTTTCTGAGTTTCTTACCTAGGGGTCTGTATTGCCTTCCTTCTGTTGTTACCTTGATTTTATATAAGCTAAATTTTGGGTTCCTGAATCCTGCAAGAGCTCTCAAAATATTTTGCCAGTCCTGCCAGTTTATTGCTGATAAGCAGCTGATGTTTCCTGCTTTCCAGTTAATGCGTCACAATTAGAGACTTGCACGTAGCTCTTCTCCATGTGATGTTTTCAGCTCTATAAGCAAGTTGATATAAATATTTGGTATGAGCTGTTAGATAATTTTGTTTTCACCCACAGTTCTGCAAGGTGACGTATTCACTAGAAGAATCTGTTTTACCATTTTATGATAAACACGAGGTATATGGACATGGCGTAACCTGCTGAAAGCCACCCTGCAGAGCTGACGTAAAAAGAAATCCCCAGTTCTGGAGTCCATCAGGTAATACTACTTTGTGACATTTTACTGCGTAGGCTAAATTTTTTAGTAAAGTTAAGATTTTATTGCCTGCATTTTTTTTTCATAAAATATGAAGTATATTGCATTCACTAATTATAGTTCTACGAGGGGAAAGAGCATTCAGAGTTACTTTGAATGCCATCCTGATTTCATTCAAACTAATCTGTCTGTTTCTGTTACTTGAAGCTTCTCTGTAAACTGGAATCGCTCAGCACTTCTTTTGAAGTTTGAAATAGTTCCACTCGCTTGCTTTGTCCTTAAGTCTCTCACGTGCTTCTGTTCTGGCTGGCTTTGAGTGAGATCAGGAGAAAAACACTGAACTTTCCTCACAGCAGGTTCCCTTAGGATTCTGGAATTACTTGTGCAAGCAGAGATAAGTTGCAACAAAGCACCCAGATGTTTCTGCACATGCACCCACGGCCCCGAGCTCTCCTGGCACCTCCAAGCAGCCCTAAGTGAAGTACAATGTGCAGGCTCAGGAGCAGCAGCTGCACTGTGTAAACACTGTAATCTGACAAACCCTCCTGAACAGCGCAGGAGTTCAAAGCAAGCATTGATTAGATTAAATGTTCCTTCAATTTGCCATCAAATCACTCTCTGTTAGCAACAGCATTCGCTTAAAGCAACAAGCAACGCAAGGTGCACGACAGCAAGGGCATGCCAAAAATTCAGAGGGCAGGTGGGGTAAAAAATAGTAGGCTCATAGTAGTGTGCCTGCAATGATCTGTCTAGATGTGGCAGGAATCTTTTTCTATAGCTGTACCTTACCTGAAAAATTACTTATGTATTTCTGATGCGTGTCTGGCTACATTTATCTGTGTTTTTAGCAAAATTGGAGTCACGTGCGTGGTTCGTATCTGTGCACATGGATAACACAGAGTAAGACACCACGTACAATTAAGTGGTCACCAAGTCCCAAACTGGCCCCTGGTTCTTTAAGTGATGAGTTGCAAAGGACACTGCTCTGGGATGCCAGGGAAAATACACATTTAATGGGATTGGTCTCAGCAATGAGTCGCAGAAGAGCAGTGACAGAACTTGAGAGCGCTCTGGGGGCCGTTCTGTGCTCTCCAGTTGTCTACAAAGAGGTTACAAGGAGGGAGGGAGTGGCCACTCAGGCTGCTTCATGCCTGGGTTCTGAGAGCCCTGGGAAGAGCAGGTCAGAGATGTCACTGGCTCTAAGTAGAGGGGAAAATGGTCAGTGAACCCTGACTGGCATGAACTACATACTACTACCAGTTATTAATCTTTCCAGAGAGTGATGTTCTCAGATTGTAACTTTAGAGAAACATGTAGAAGTGACTAGATTTCACCCTTCCCCTCATCATTACAGCTTCTCTTATTTCCCATCCACACTGAGTATTTTTCCCACACTTTGGAGTCTGGTGTGAACTCTAATTTTCTGTAGTGCCCCACTCTGAATTTTTTAAAGCTCAATTGTGAGTTCAGTAGAAATTATGACGAGAATGAGTTATTGTGCACTGCAATTTTATTAGAGTAGTTTTTATGTTAGACCCTAAACCTGTCCAGTGTACCCACCAAACAACATTTGCCCTGGAACAAAACCACTGTGGAATAAGTGGCTATTTCTCTTCCAGTGTAGGAGGGTTTGAGGAGGATGAACTCTTAGTCCATCGTGCTTGATGTTGCTTCTCCTGCTTTGGGCTTCAGCTCTCATTAAATTATATACTCTAGTTAGAAACTGAAGCCTGGAAAGTTGCTGCACTACAGGGAATTCATCACAGGGAGAAGCTGCTGTGCTGCTGCTCAGGGGAGTGGAAGACTGGCAGCTCCCCTAATAGAGAACTGTCTTCTCTTGAGCAGCAGAGCTTGAGGGTTTGCTGGAGAGTTACATCTACTGCACCCTCTGGATGTCACCAGGGATTGCACTAATAAAGTCTTTCAGGCTGAGAGCTTTTGCTTCTGAATATTGATCCCAGGATCTGAACAGGGCAAGGAAAGAGCTAAGACTGGAGGGAGACATCCCTGTCAAAGCTGTAGCTGAGTGTGAAGCTGTTCTACAAAATCAGTGCAACCGATGAAGCTTGACATTTTAATTGTCTTGTTTGCAGCACTAAATTTGGTAAAGAAAAACACTGTTCAGTGGCTGTGATTAGAAGTTTGAAATGTGCCATGTATCCCCAGAATGTATCCCCAGACATGCACTAGAGTGAGAGCACTCTCAGAGTGCGAGGTTTGAAGTGGATGCGAGCAAAAAAGGGGCTGAGGAAACAAGTGAGCTTGTCAAAGCCAAATTAAAATGCTTCTCCTCCTCCAGACTGTCCCCTGAAGAGCTATTGTGTTAGGATCTGGTTTCCAAAGTTACCATTAATTTGTGAACTAGCAGGATTTTCATGTTGCAGTTGTCAACGCACCTGTAATGCTGGAGTCTCTAGTGGTACTTCTGCCGAGGTGTCTCTAGGCTTTATTTGACTTGCATATCCACAGCAGTGGATAGTTTAGGTGGAAATTAAATGAGTGCAAAGAAGCACGTAAGTGTTCTTGAGCTCCTTCTAGCTCTGCTAGGGCTAAGATCACTGAATTTGATTTGCTAAGAAAAAATCTCCAGGATGATGCAGCCCTCCACCTGAAAGATTCTTGGTGTTTTCCTATTTAAATTCATCCTTCTCTGCCAGGAAATAACACGTAACACCCAGGTAACCTTGAGCACAGATAAACAGACAAATGTTGTCACAGTGCAATAATCTCCCTTTGGTTTTACTGCCCCCAGGGAACACAATTGCTGTAGGAGTTTATGTGGGAAACTGTGCTGAAACTGCCCCTTTGAATGGACTAATTAGAATCTGTCAAGCGTATTTTGACTGGAAACAGTTCATGACACAATGAACATATTTTTGGCCTCAAAAGGATACTAAGATGTGAGCAACAACAAAGCTTATTTAATACCTGTTATATGTTTTTGTTATGAAAGTCAGGCAGTGTAATTCTCATCGGGGACTACTCTTGATCTACTGACCACACGGTCCACGTTGGAGCAGGAAATCCTACAGAACAGCAAAGCTTCTCATTCCAGGTTGCGGGCTGGGGTTGTTTCAGGCCTGAGTGTTTACTGCCCAGAGACTTGTGTTTGTCAGCTCCACATGAACGTGGCCTTCTGCTGAGTGAATAAATGCCTGATATTTATGGTCCCACACTGCTGTAGGATGACTGAGTCACGTATTTACTTGCAAGATTAGACACCAGGGACCTGTTGCACAGCAAACAACCACTCCTGTGGGTTCTGAAGAACTTGGGGGCTGTAAAGCACTAGAATAATGATGCTGTTCCTCCTGAGTAATGTCAGAAATGTCTTTGCTGTTCAATATAGCCTCCAATGATAACTAAGAGAGTATCTGAGGAAGATAAAGGGAACCAAGGACAGGAACTGACAGGCAAGTAGGCTGGCTAGTTGTCACAGTTCAACATTTCAGGGTATCAAATTGTTTTCTAGACCTTGAGCTGGACTCACTCTCCCCACAGAGAACTTGAATGTTTTCCTGGCTTCCTGGTGTCAGAGAAGGTCTAAGAGTTTAAGAAGACAGGAAAAGAGAAGGGCACAGAGATGTCCTGTTCCCACTCTACTTTAGGTCATTTGCAGGGAGGAAATTTGTTGGAGTGCACGGGGTGCTGGAAGAGAGATGGGCCCTGAGGATCAGAGAGAGGGCCTCTGTCCTGGGCCCGGAGGTGACCCTGGGAGTGCATCCAGGTCACCGGGGATGGACTGAGAGAGGATTGTGTTTATGGACAGACTGGGCCTGTGAGAAGTGTTCATTGGAGTTTGTGGCCTTATAGGGCATTGTTTGCCTATTGCCATACTAGGTAAAATCTGTGCAATGCCCCAGGTGATTGGGGGACACTGTGGTGAGCATCTTTCCTGTTTATATGATGTTATATCCTGTTGGGGGCTGGTGTTTAGGGAATCCTGACTGTGCAATAAACGGCTTTGGGTTTCTCCATCTGATGAGCAAGGTCCTTGCCCATGCATCACTACTGCAGAAATTCTTTTCTGCCAGAGAAATTTCTGCCTTGGAAAAAGTTTTGATTAAGAGAACCTGTGCTGTTGGCTCAGTTCTTTGGTACCCAGTGCCATTTGCTTCTCGGGCTGTGCTTGCTGCTTGTCTGGCTGCACAAGGAGCAGTGGAGAGACTTGGTTCAGGTGGCTGAGTGCAGGTGTGAAGTGGTGCTAGAAACTCCCCGTAGTGCCTTACGTGGCTCTAGCAGCCACCTAGAAAAGCACTGGCAGGTCTTGAGAGCTCCTGTCTCACAGCAGCCAGCCTGCTGTAGCTGTCCCAGGTGGCACCAGGTGACCCTGTTTAAGCAACTTCATAGAGCCCTGGCCGGACACGGAGACTGCAGACCCTTCGTTCCCACGCGAACGTGAGCACGCAGGCATGCTGGGCTTCGGTATTCGAAACCGAACCCTAGTCTTAGTCTCCCTCAACATCTCCTCCACAGGACACTTCTTATGAGACTTGACACCTCAATTTGCATTCACAGGGTGTCCCACAGCCTTGGAGTAACTATGGCCCCATAACAATGCTCAACGGATCCTATGAGGGCGATGATGTAATCCCAAAACACTGGGATTTCTACTTTCCTCCTGGCTTCTTGCAGATGAATATGAGTTGCTTCCTACCAATACCTTTGATTTGCATCTCTAAGGGTTTTCCTCCTTACAAGAATGCAAATGGCAAGTGAGTCAGAGCCCACTTAGGAGAATACCCACCTGTGGCAGTGGTGCAGATTCATGATCCTACTGGATGATCCAAAATGAAACCATTTCTGTGGATACCGCTACGGGAAAGTTCATAAACCACCAGAACAAGGTTATAACGTCAGCTTGGGATGACCTTTGAGAGGCCAATACCCACAGTTTATCTCATCTTAAATTGCTCCCACAGGCAAAACATTAGTTTTGCTTTTTAAGCAACCAGTGGGAAAGCAACTCTCTTGTGAGAAATGAAGATGTGTTGTTTTGTCAAAGGCATTTGTTTTGTCTGACTGGGAGAGGAATGACATTTACACTCAGAAAGAGATTACTCTGTCACAGAATTATCTGGGAATTAAGAAGGGAGAAGGTAAATTTTATTTAATAAATATTTTACAAGCCGTGGATGGGAACATTAGATGCCATTGCCCTCTGCTTTGGCACAATACCTTTTTGCCCCCAAAGGAAGCATAAAAAGCCAAACTCAAAATAGCCTCTGTCTTACAGGAAATATAGGAATTGCTAAATCTTACTCTGCACACACAACTTCCCCCTTCTCACTGCCCAGCTACAATCCTGCTTTGTGCAAACCAAATGAATCAAGTGACTGGGAAGGCCCTGATGAAAATAACACACATGCTCTTACACTGGCGAGATCAAACAGAAACCTTCGCTGCAAGAGATCAATATCAGCCTTTGTGACACTACATAAACCACGGCACGGAAAGACAAATCCCACCCCTTAAAGCAGACACTGACATAAAGCAGAGCAGGTCAGACAGGGAACAGGAAAAACTGTACAAATACTTCGGGGTTATCCCTACCGTTAGTTCATCCTAGTACTACCCATTCATACTTGCTCACTAACATTAGTTGGGTGGAAGAGGGGGAAAAGTTACATGGTATAAAATCTTCATTGTTTTGCAACTGATTTACAATTTAATTGCATTTTGGATTATGTACTGTGCAAGAAGGGGAGACCTTCACCTCTATTGCTGTCCAAATCAGGGAGTTAAGACAGTTTCTGGGACCCTTAAAGTAGGACTTTGGAGTGTTCTTACTTAACTCTGCAGCTCTTTATCTTGGAAAAACAGACTTAAGAGTTTGCACTAACTCAGGACACATTCCTTGTTTGTGTTTGGAACTAGAACAAAAAAAAATTCTGGATTCTGATAAATTCCTGCACACCATGGACAAGTAAAACACTGTGATTTATTTCCATAGTTCTCATAAATTTTGCTTTTCACCCTGTAGTGTAAGCTCGCTTTCATTGCCTATGGTAGGAGTGATTGAGGAAGTCAAGTATTCAGTCATTTCATGCTTGATGCTATGAGATCGCATCTCTTTTGCCTTAATTTTCTTTGGAGCTCTTTTTTTCTAAGGATGCTACTGTGCTCTGGATTGGGTAACACTTCATGCTTTTAGTCTCCACACACTCACACTGCTAAGTGTGTGCTGCTTCAAAATGTAGTCTGTAATTACCTGAGCAGGAAATTACCTACTTTTTAGAACACCAGTGCTGCTGCTGTACTCAGACCTGTGTTTTACACACGCTGGTCTTTGGTCTGAGGCACCTTCCAATGCCCAGTTTCCCTCTTACCTTGCAACTTTAGTCCTCACCTTCCCAGTGTGTACTCAGGCTTAGAGGCTGAAAGGGGAGGCTCTTTTTAACCTGGGTTCCCAAACACAGACCTTAAACTGCAGGAAGACAGACCTTTGAAAAGGTTAGGAAAATGTTTGATAAGTACAGTTAACAGGACTGCAAAATGTTCCAAAGAAGTGAAATACTTCGTTTGTCTCCCTTGCAGTCACTCATGACCTTTTCATTGATGGGTGATGTTTTTGCAACCAGTCTATCAGTGACACTTGCCCTCCTTCCAGAAATATGTTGTGATCCTTATCATGTAGCTGCTGTTTGTGATAGCAAAACGGCCTAGAGCAAATACCCAGCTCGTGTAATTTGGCATCATTCCATGGAAATCACGGAGGCTATGAATGCTTCTCCAGGGATAGGATCAAACTCAGAATATTTGTGTATCTGTCTTTTCAGAAACATAGTTTCATTTTTGAATACTTCAAACACACAACTGCGATTCAGAAATTATTTTGACTTCTCTTGTCTCCCCAAGAGCTTGGAAGGCACTTGCCATTTGGTTGGAAAAGAACTCCTGACCAATTTCAGTCTCAAAGATTATTTTATTTATAAGCCGCGAAGAACCAAAAATAGCTGTGTAGGTAGAGGAGAATGGCCCTTTTATCCAGGCCCTGCATTTGATAGTTGTGATTTCATGAGCTGTGGCCAAAAGCAGGAAACGGGCAGATCAAATTTCTCATGCTGTTAGCGCAGTTATATTACCTTAGGGAAGTAATTATTGCCTCGGAGTTTGTAATAACACAGTGAACACAAACGATTTAAAATCACGGTGTGCTGCATCTTCTTCTGACTCTCACAAAGCAGCAAGGGACCGTTCCCTGCTTGAAGGTGCTGGGAGATCTGTGTTCCCACGAACCTGGGATGGCAGTGCCACACACAACCCAGCTTGCAGAGCCAGGGCCACAGCCTTATCTTCACAACAGACTTAAGCACCATCAGAGCAGCGGCCTGATCACCACCCACAGAAGCTTTTCAAGAACTCAGGTGAGGCTTCAGGCTGGAAAACCATGGCTTGCTGCTGGGCTGACGATGGACCTAGGGGTGGAGCTGGGACACAGAGACAGCTCTGCTGGGCGTGGTCTCAGTGATAATCCCATTGCTCTGTGTGGTTGCTCCTACCAGAGATGTATTTGCTTAAAGACCCTGACTGCATCAAGCAAACAGGAGAGAAAAGGTCACCCTATGCTCAAATCAACAGCACAAATCCCAGTTAGATCCAGTCAGGAGGTGATGCAGGCAGCTACAAGCTGTAATGACTCTCCAGTATCCTGGCTTATCTCCAGATGCATTTGGATGGGAAAAGGCTTTTGACCAACAGCCATGTGGGATAGATCTGAACCAGGGATGAAAAGTAGCATGATCTTGTTGCTGCTTTCCCACATACCATTTGTTAGCCCCCAGCATGAAATTTTCAGCTCACTTTTAGCTAAAAGCTAGTCATTGCCACTAGAAAAGCTGAGCCCAGGGAGTTAGAAATGCATTTAGTAGCTTCTCTTTACGAGCATTTTCTTGATTTCCCAGCTAGTAGCAAAATACCCCAAAGATGAATTTCACTCTGTTCTGTGCAGACAATATACATAAGCAACTCCCAGGGGCATAATGAGATAGACAGTGGAGATGCATTTTTATGAAAAATTGTTTTCTATATTTTCAGGTTTCACAAAGCTGCTCTATCCTTAGGTTCCTTCAGTACTACAATAGTGTATCTCAACTTTGAACTTTTGTTTTTTCCCTCATCCTGGATCTCCCCTTAAAGTACTTTTTTTCCTTTTTTTTTGTTTTTTTTTTTTAGTGCACTCTTTCTTACCTACAATCCTACAAGCATGAAGATACATTTCACTTTTATTCTGCTTTGTTACCAAACATTTATCATACAGAATGAGGAATCTGGCTTACGGTGTTCGCTAGCGTTCAGCAAACTTCCACCATGATTTTTTAATTCATTTCAGCCAAGGCAATTCATTGTTCTGCTCAATTTTGTGTCAGATTATATCATTTGTGCCCGAGGAATGTTTTCCATGTAGAGGAATTCCTCACAGCGTGGAAGTGAGCACTCAGACAGCATGTACAAGTTAAAACACACTCTGGCCTCAGTGTGAGACATGTCTTAGGCGGTTTCTCCATGCCAGGGTGATCATGACTCTTGCAGATGCCTCTAAAGTGCAAAAACGTTTTGCCATCGCTGGTGTGTGGTAAAATACAAATGAAAAACATATTTGTATTGGTGTTACTACAGCCTTCACTGTCACCCATATTTGGAATATGAAACAGATAAATATTTACAAATAGCAACAATCTAAAGATGGAACAAGTGGCCTCTGACGTGAAGCACGTTTTATCTTTGCCTCTGAAGCAGTGTGGGAGGGGACCTGTTGGAATCCAGAATGCAGAGAATATCTCCCTGCCTGTTCTGAAGGATTCTACCCCCCTGGACAACACTGTCCTTGACCTTCACCCATGGAGAAAGTTACCT
>VZTI01003226.1:534629-587220 GCA_013397865.1 Struthidea cinerea
ATAAAACTTAATAAACAACTATCTGAAAGCAGAGACTGCTGAAGGTCCCGTTCGTCTCCTGAATTCCTGGCAAAAACGCTAAAACTCTCCCCCCATCTGGGGAAGCATTAATTAAAGCACAGAATGTGTCAGGGACCACAGCATCTCTGTCCGTGCCTCCATCTCCTCACTTGCAAAATGCAAGTTGTTACAAGATCTTTATTATGTTGTGGTAAAGCAGTGGCAAAACTCTAGGCCTTGTGAGCTGCATGCAGGGCTCCATATGGTCTTCGAACAGCTGCTGGAAATGTGTCAAGGAGCAGAAATTGGCTTAATGAGGTTTCCCAGATAATGGAGTGGGAATGGGTTCTTCTGCCCCAGCTAAATGTCGTGGCAGGGGTGATCTATCGTGAAACTTCTAAAATGTTCAGGGAAAAGCTGACTCTCTGTCTTCTGCGATATTTATTATTAAATAATTACTCTTCCTTTCAGTCAGTGGCTCGTCTGTCTTTAATGGCTTCATTTTTTTAGGAAAACCTTCCAGACTCAGAGAAGATGGGCTTTGTGCCTTTTTTTAAAGCCCTGACAGACTCTGATCCATAGAATTGTTTTCTCCCCTATCTTTTAATGCCATACATTATTACAAGCCTTTCATTTAAGGAAAATAATGGACTTGGAAGTTGTGCAGAACCTTTACAAAAATGAAAGGTAGTTCAGAAAGAAATGAGAAATGCCGCTTTTACTACCAATATAAATGTGGAATAAGGGTGAGTTTGTGAGCCAGTCCAATGCTCTGTTTAAGCTGAGAATTGGTTTGTGTGTCAGGACGTGCCCAAGGAAGGGTGACAGAGCTGGTGAAGGGTCTAGAGCACAAATCTTACAAGGAGCAGCTGAGGGAGCTGGAGTTGATTAGCCTGGAGAAAAGGAGGCTCAGGAATGACCCTATCACTCTCTCCAACTCCCTGAAAGGAGGGTGCAGCCAGGTGGGGCTCAGTCTCTTCTCCTGAGCAACAAGTGACAGGAAAAGAGGAAATGGCTTCAAGTTGCACCACGGAGCTTTAGATTGGATTTAAGAAAAAATGTTGTCACAGAAAGGGTTGCTGATCACTGGCTGCCCAGGGAACTGCCTGAGTCACCATCCCTGGAGGTATTTAAAAGATATGTGGGTGTGGCACTTGGGGACCTGGTTTAGAGGTGGGCTTGGCTGTGTCGGGTTAATGGTTGGATTTAATGATCTTAAAGGTCTTTCCCAACTTAAATGATCTGATGATTTTCGTCTGTTTCTGTACCAGCATAGAGGAAACCTGCAGGCCTGGTGGTTTTCTGCTGCTCTTCTTTCACTGACAATTTTAACTACCTTGCAGAATAGTCTAAACTTTTTCCTAACAGGAGCATATTCATTTTCCATTATAAAGTGAAATATTTTCATTTTCCATTACTAACCACCAAAAAATAATAAAAAATTCCAGCAAAAAGATTTAAAACATGAACAGTCGTGTATTTTCTGAGATTTTTCCCAAGACCAAATTATTCTTTTCTTAAACACACTCTATTAATAATACCCTCTAAGATCTCTTGAAACCTTCCCAGTTTCAACAGGATAAGCTACTGCTTTTGACAGTATTATTTGCTATTTCTTTCACACGAGCACTCACACGAAGTGTCCTAAAATCTCACTGATTTATCCTTTCACACTCAGCCAAATTAGGATGAAATTGCAGTTAGGAGTCTTGTCTTCCCCTGATGTGTGATCATTGTGCATTTTATTGTTGTTAATAAACAGCGACACTGCACATTAATTGTCATTACAGACTGTTTTGTTTTTGGGAGTCTTTTTTCTGGTCAGAGCCACAAAGGTGCAGCTTTTCTCTTCAACATCTGTGCCACTGATGGAGACAGAAGGCTTCTGAAGTGACACCGAGTGACCTGTAAGCACTGAACCAATGCTTTACTGCTGTATGTGATAAGTGTGCATGTTCACACTTGGTCTCCCAAAACGTTAATTTTATTACATTTGGCACAGTGACATGGGGAGAGACCGAAATGAACAGGCAGCAAAATACAGCTCAGCCTGTTTAAAGAAAAACTGCACAAATTCATAGTACGGCCCCAGTTTAATTACTGATCAGGCTATATTTATGCACGATGAGGAACAGCTTATTAAAATAGCTAAATGTAATTATCTCATCTCTGCTCTAGACAGGTCTGACTGTCCTTGTACAAAAGCCACCATGTCAGCCCGTCTTTGGTATCTGTAATAAGCTTTTTCCAAGCTGCCCAGCAAGCCTTTTAGTGTGTAGAAACTGAGCCTGCCCTACTTCTTTCAGTTTATCAGCAGAAATAACTGATTCCATAAAATTCTCTTGCAACTTCCTTGCTTGAGCACTCGGACTGATACCTCCTGCACTCCCCAGCCCACGGTATCAATCAGTCCCATATAAAGAGTTGTTTATTTTTCACAGGAGTTTTACGTAGCCCAGTTTGGGTGCCTGGATGGGTACCACGTGCCCTGCTTGTGGCATTCCCTTGGGAACTGCCCAGACCAGCGTTTTAGGGTGGGTCACACTCCCACCATACAGCCTTAACCCCTCTCAGAATCAACAAGCTGCCTTCAGAGCCCCCAGCCCTTGGTCCTGATCCCCTACAGACCCCGTGGCTGCTTTGTTTCTCGCAGTTTTGCACACAGAGGTGCCTGTGGTCTCGTGTAGGCTGTGACAGCTTGAAAGAGTGGTGTTTCCACAGCCCAGGAGCGTGGGTGGTCATTGCATGCCATGGGAGAGGAATGGGAGAGTGCTGAGGGGTCTCTGGGAGTGCAGGGCTGATGGGGAGGTGCTTTGCCCTTCACCCCTCTGCTACAGGAACAGTCCAGAGGAAACTACTCCCTGAACCCCACTCGGAGGGGAGGGGAAGAATACAGTTGTTTTATTCCATCCCATGCAGACAGCCAAAGGACCAGAGCTGGGAGCAAAGCATGCAGGTAAGTTATCTGATAGGGTGGATACACTCTGAACAGTTTTGGGGTTTTTTGGACCTGATGTATACAAATATGACGTGAATTCTCATCTGGTTGACTCAGCCTCTTTTTCCATTCGTGCTAGGTAAATGCTTCATTTTATTTGTCCACAATTCAACAGTTTTGCAGCTTCAGAACCAAACACATTAAGAGAGCTTTTTATTGACTTTTCCCTTACTTATCCCAACACTGGCTATTTATTTTACAGCTCCTAGGGTGCCCCTAATATCCGAATATTCAGTGCTGTCTTCACCACCTCTACCTCCTTAGCTGAAAGGTGACTCAAGTATTACAGTGCAAGTTGTTACACATTCCTTTCAGAGATATCTGGAGAGATGCTTCAGCTACAAAGACTGTAACCAGATCTCAGTCTGTCTGAAAGGCTGCTTATGTTTGGATCCAATTGTTCTGGTTTACATCCATCCCTAGGAATGTTTAGTTATCCTTTAATTGTAAATGAAGTTATTCCTATGTGTATTTGCCGTCATTTCTTCTGCTGTAAGTGACATTGCAAGCTTTGCTCTCAGGGAATTGGGGTAGAAATCCCCAAAGCACTTAAATCACTTGAGTGTACTGGAACACTTCAGCTATTGCAAGCTGTGCATGTTGGCCTTTGCCATCGTGCTGACAATGTTACTTCAAAAAGCCTCGTGGCAAACACCTAAACCCACCACAACTTTAACAAAAACTCAAACCAGCATCACCTCCCCACTTCCAAAATTTCAGCAAACTACAAACTCTGACCACAGGGGCAGGAAATGTCAGTCCACCGGTCATAACTTCCTTGGAAGAGGCTACTCTTAATTGTAATACCTCCTCTTAAGAGTATTTCTGATCTGAATTCTGTTGTTCTCATTAAAGGACAGCACGTCATCATCATTAAATGCTGTGAAGCACTCTGAACAGGAACCCTGGGAACACAGTGGGGAGCCCTAAAGCAGCCACCCTGGCTGCACTGTGCCATCCCTGCCTGTGCCTTCTTCTTCCCTTCTTCTCCCTCCCACCCTCCAGCTGCTGTTTGAAGCTGGGGTAGGTGCACTGCTCCAGCTGCTCCGGGCAGTCCAACCCCTCCCAGGGCCAGGGCTCTGGTGAAGCTCTCCAGCTCTGCTCCTTACACAAGTGGGTGCCCTCAAATGGCTTCAGGCATGTTCTACGAAACTGTAAATGCAGAGATCCTGCCATGTCAATGTGCTGCTCACATGTAAATAGCTGCTGTTCTAAGCTATTGTATCTGTTTTGTCCCTGTGCTGCTTCCATTCCAAGGGAGCCTAGAGCAGCTCCAGCAAAGGAACTGCTTCCCAAGGGAGAATCCAGCACCACTTACAAAGGATCTGTAAGGCAGAACAGAAAAACTAAAAAATCAAGTGGGAAATATTTACACTTACCTATAACTGCTCTCTAAACTTATATTTATACCTCATCAGCTTCAGGCGGGATTATTGCTTAAGTTTGCTGATACAGCATACATTTAAAAAAAAAATCTTTTGACAGCAGCTTCAGGTGCACTGAAAATAATAATTAAAACCATGTAAGTAAATGCCAGCAGTAGCCTCCAAAGCTTTGACATTAAAAAAACCCCCACAGTTTAAAAAAAATCTCTACAACTGCCTCTTCAGTGAAGGATGGTGAATTAATCTACTACTTTCTGAAAGGTTTAATGTAATAGTTTTATTATTCAGGGAAATGGGCAGGTTCAACCATTCCACATATTTGGGAAGAGATCAAATGTAGCTGAAAGCTCCCACTTCAACCCTTATCGACGTTTAATGAGACAATTTTACAGAGCTGCTGTACCTTCTCTTATCAGCAGCCTCCTAAATCTCCTGGATTGTTAATGGCTTCTGTGAAGCAAATCAGATCAGCATCTGCTGTCTTGTAAAAACCAGTGCAGCAACATGTGCTGAGGCCTGAGCAAAATCTCATTTTGAGGTCTGAACGACACAGAAATTTCCTATTTGAACAGCTGCAAATATTTTGTTTCCCTTTTTATCTTTACTCCCCTCATCAGTTTAGCCGGAACCCACAGGTTCAGAAGACTGAGCTTTCTGATATGTTGCTCTCACATTTTGCCTGAAGGAGAGGCCTGGAGTGAGGGATCTCCTGGGATGTGGCTGCTGCCCTGGAGCTGCAGGGCTTTGCCTTCAGCGCTCCCTCCGCCCAGCTCTTCTCATTCTCATTCTAAGGAGTACGCAGCCACCACAAGACCACGATGGATGTGCCCTCGGCACAGCCAGAAGTGTCTGGAGATGCACCCCAGCATTGCTCTCGAGTCATCTGACGGGCTGGCCCAGAGGAAGGTGAGAAGTCGGCGTGCATCCTCACGCTCTGTGCAGGCCTGCAGTCAAAATCCATGGTGCCCAGGGTGTTTTTCCCGTTGGTCAGGACACAGAAAGCAGCTGCGTGTGTGTCTCCTGGGCGTTGCAGATGTGAAGACAAGCTGGTGAGCTGCTGCCTGTGGTGCTGCACGCCAGCCACATCTGCAATGTCCTGGGAGGATCCTGTGTTGAGCCCCGCTTAAAGGGAAGCAGCCTTTAGCTGAGGGACAGCAGTGAGGGATCTGTTGCTGTGGCCATCCTGGGAACCCAGCAGGGATCAGAAAAACCTCTCTCAATCAACAGGGAAATAAATATTCCTGCTTAGGATTTACAATAGAAGTTGGAGGGGAAAGGACAGGAAGCCTCTTCTCACCTATGCTAGCAACTCAGCTGGGTTTTGTTTTGAATGGACTGTGGGGAGGAAGTGGAGCTGAGCAACTTCCCACAGCTGGATGGGGATGCACTGGATGAAGCAATTTGCTGCAGTATCAGCCCAGGAACAGGGGAGGAGGTAGAAAACAAAGGAGGTTTGTAAACAAAATAATAATAAAAGGAAAATTCAGCTTTAGGGAGGCTGAAACCGTTTGTCCAATCAGCAAGCAGTCTGCTCCAAAAGAAAGGAGAAAATTGTTCCAGAAAAACTATTTCCCAGAGAGAATTCCCAGAGATTCTGGCAATTGTGCATCACCCCCAAACCACTGCGTTTTGGATGGAGAGTGTTTCGCAGCCATAACTGAATTGCCCCACCCGATTCTGGGCTGCGGGGCTGCGCAGGAATATGGATGTGCAGAGCTGACAGCACGCACGCGGAGCGGAGACCTAGGTGCGCCGAGGACTGTGCACATAACTCCGTGTCTGAATAATTACCATGGTGGAGAATCAACCTCCAAAAGCGTGCCACAGAGCTATTTACTCTGCAGCTGCAAAAGGCACATGACTAAGTGGCAGCCCATGAGCAGAACTGTCTGCTTCCTCTGACAGCATTAATTGTAGTTCATGTCATCCAGCACCCCCGTGAAACGACAGGTTCCTGACTTTGCCTCACAGGTCCTCAGAAGAGCAGTTTAGGCAATCTAAAAATCAGGTGCATTGGTATCATTCTCCTGGTTTTCAGCTGACATTTCTGAAAAGAGAGCCATTTTCTGGAATTATAAATAGGAGAACTAATCAATCAGAGTAAATTGGGGTTAGAATGGGCATTTCAGTCATTCAGTTGTGGATGAATGTCACAGCACACTTAGATTATCTGCTTGTCAGACTCATGAGGATGAATGTGCTGTGTCAACTCCCCTTTGTGAGTCCTTGACATGTGCATGATGCCCATATCCCCACATGCTTTCATCCATTCTTTTCCAGGCAAAGCACCCCTTAAAATCCACAAGTACGTTGCCGTCTACCCAGCAAGACTGAGACAAAGAGAGAATATTTGTCTGCAAAGTCAGCTTGATTCAGTGTTCATCAGACAACACACAGGTGTCCAAGGCATGACAATGCTCCTAAAACACCTTGTGCTTTATTTAATATACGCTATTATACCTTAAAAATGCTATGACAAACACATGGGAAGAGTTGAGGCACTCTTCTTCCTTTTTAACTTAAACCAGGGAATACTTTTGGACTGAAGAAGCAGCTTTGGCATTTCCTAATGTTTTTCATGTTCCTAATCTCTTTTATTTTCACTCTATCAAAGCAACCTGCTATTGATTTCTACAGTGCAATGTCTTCTTCAAAGACCGTACATATTTGTTAATCTAAAATAGAAAGCAACTTACGGATGAGGCAATTTTTCTTTTAATACACTACTCACAAAGAAGGCAAATACCTCACAGGGCACTAAAGACTTGAAGGATTAGGCTCAATGACCAAACACGGCCTCTTCTAACTCTGTATGCCTGTACCTCCACTCAACCTTTTGCACATTTGCTTTATTTACATGAAATATAACATAAATGTTAAGGCGCATAAAATCAATGGGACAATAATTTTTTTATATTAGTCGTCATAGACACTCTATTTATTTTCTTTGTTCCTAATTTGCTTGCTGAGTTTGTAAGAAAACCAGCTTTGAGTATTTAGCATTTGGGTTGTCCATTATACTTTAATTTAATTACTTTGAGTCTATTATACAATCTTTAGGTACATGATCATGCATTATTTTTCCAAGACCCCGGTACCCTTCTGGACTCCGTGGAGAGTGGGGAGCAGATTCTTGATAATGAATAAGTTTCTGTGTATCAGAGATCAGTTTCATTGGCTGCAGAAGGTGGACACCATGCAATTTAGTTTTGGATCTGATTCTGTGAAGCTCCACCTGAGAAAAATGGCCTTAATACCTTCGATGCTAGTGAATATGTTTACTAAAAGAGAGGCCTTTACTTCCCACCCGAGAATTCCTTATTGCTACGGACTACAGTTGGTTATAAATTTGTCATCAAAAGCAGTCTTCACCTGTAAATTGACTTTTGATTAGCCATATTTTGTATTAAAAACTCCTCTGTACAACCAAGTTCATATAATGAGAGAAATTGATACAGTAAAGCAGTCCTTCAGCAATGCTGTGCTTCATCGAGGAGAATGAGCTCTCAACTCTCACTGCAGTCATGACCAGGACATTCTCAGGTATGAACATATCGCTTTTCAGTTTTACTCTATTCCACTTAAGCTAATGCGCTTCCAAATGAAACACTTCAATGTTCCGATCCCACGTTTCTTTAAGAAAAACAAAATGAAACACAGCCCCCCAAAAAGAGAGTATAAAACTCATCCAAATATCCAGTTACGTGCATATTTCTTGTATAGTATCACTGTCATTACGAAGGCCTTTGGTGACTTACTAACGTAGCAACTTTGTTGACCTGATTCACATTGGGATCTTTGCCTTCAAGCTGTAGTGGATAAATTGTGCTAATAGATGCTTTACTCCGGGCATTTTTTTAAATGCAGGACCAAAGAATTCCCAGCATTACTGGAATAGCAAAATGTCTTTCAGTTTATCCCTTCGAAGTGGAAAACAAGACATTTTCAGATGTCTTAGCCAGTTAGATAAAACCCCCAACTAAAGTTCTACTGAGTACCTTTTTCAGCTTAAATAAACAATTTCTTTCCCAAAAATGTTGTGATTTCTCTTTAAAAGATATTAAAGGCTAAATTTAATTTGCAGAAAAGGGATGAACCCTAAGATGTTAGGGTTCATCCTAAGATGTTATTTTCATCCTAAGCTTTTGAGGGATGGGACTGTGATTTCTTTCATATTTGTACACAATTCCGAGCCCTTTAGAGCATAAACAAAATAATGGTGACAGTGCACAATGATTAGAAAGGGAGAAAGAATCATTCTAGCTTTTATAGAATAAGACACACGAAATGCCCAAAGCGAACACAAAAAAGAATTTACATTAAAACCTTAAAAAAATTATTCCTGATGAACATAAGAAAACATTCCATATAGGAAAGGCAATAGTAAATAATAAATAGTAGAAGAGATGCAGTTCTCCTCGCTGACTGTAAATTCCTTTCCACGCCTGTTTGTTTCTTCACTGTGCTGGGAGGCTCCAAGAGGTAAAGTCTAATTTGAACTGATGATACGTGTGCTTGAAGTCTGATATTTCCTATTTTAAGTGTGCTCATTTAATGCTTAATGGATGAAATTCTGCTTTCAGTTACACAGAAAACTGCACAGGAATTTTATTGCTTTCTTTGAAACCACCTGGACCTTGTTTCAACTAGAGGCTGGCCTAATGTCGTTGTTCTAACAAGATGGAAAGGCGAAGAGATGGTGAGAATGTACAATTTTTCTTTTAATTGGGTTGGTTTGTGGTGTGTTTCCGTTTTGATATCTGTGTATCCAGGACGGAATATATCCATAAGCTACACACTAAAATGATTCCCTTATTTAAAAATAGCAAATTACTGATATTTCTAAAGCAGATTGGGGATTGTTTTGGGTTTTGTTGCTGTTTGTCTCTCTTGACATAGGCAGCATTGTACCTGTGATTCTTCTGCACAAAAAGGGTTGTGTTCCTTCAGGCTACATAACCACTCTGAGCTCGATTTCCTCCTGGTGGAGTATTCCAGGACAAGGGAAAGGTACCATTTCTGTTGTGCAACACCCGGTGCAATTAATGCCTACGATGTAAATTAAAACCTGCTCAGCAGATAAATGTCTGTTATGACAAGGCCTCCCCGACCCAAAAGTGGAGGTCATGCTCAGACCCACCCCGTGACGTTCATTTTCCAGAGGATGATTTAAATAACCCTATGTACATCAAAAGGATCTAGACTCTCAGCAAAAGGAATTCAGAGCAGGCAATGGTAATTTATTTTGAGCAATTAGTCACTGCCCCGTCAATGCCAGCAGAGTTCAGCAGGAGTTTCGTGGGTACAAAAATGGGCTTCATCTGATTCAAGCACTAAGGATTGCTACGAGTAGTAGGAACTACAGCTCCACTGTAATACTTTAATTTCAAGTGTGCCCAGATTTTCTAAACCTAGACTTAGTCTCTGCTCCACTGCATCAGATTCACAGTGAGATAAGCTGGTAAAATCTTAGCTGGCACCAAAGTGCTGTGGCAGAGTAGAGAACCTGGTCAGAGACCACCTCTTTTCATCTGGCTGTCATTTGCTGCTTCACAGTAACGTGAACGGCCAGCCTCCACAAACTAAGAGTGATGAACTTTCATGCAGTAAGGGCTGCAGGATGGTTTACCACTTTCAAGGTCTCCCAACCACATATTTAACCAGGGTACGTCACAAACTCGGGGCTGACTCAAACCCAGCTATTCCCAAAGTTGTCCCGTACCATTCCAGACTTTTAAGCTTTGTGCTGCAGTTGAGATATAAATCTCCGTATGCATTCCCTAGCATTCATTTTCCATGGAAGTCACTGAGACTGGAAAATAGGAAGGATCAGACTTTCTCACAAGATTTCACATTCTCCTTGGTTCCTGCCAACTCCAAACTGACATGGGAGCAGTCTCTCCCGAGGAATTCTGCTGCCTCTGGTTCTGGTTGACATCAAGAAGTGTTGAGGTATGTGTAAAAAGTTAACATTTCCCCCCTCTGAATCTCAAATAGCACACAAAGTTCAAATTCAGTCACAACCAGACGTCAGTTTTAAGTCCTCCATGTCCTTGCTACAGATATTTCATTTCTAAAAGCAGCCTCTTAATGTCAAACATTTCCATTCTAGCATTCAGAGATTATGAGTTTATTGCAGCAGCTGTAATCTTCCTGTATTTCAAGGGAAATATATTAGGAGACATTTTAAATGCATTTTCCTCTATTAACATAAATCTCGGCATCTTGTGTAATAAAAGTCAAATAACAGGGCATAAATTACACCAAAAGTCCTGAAACAATAAAGAAGTCCTAAAGGAAAAATACAATTAAATTAAGATTTCAGGTTTAAAATTTTGCGTGGGAATGCAATTCCTCACACCAGGTAGCCCTTCTGTCACCAGCACACAAAAGCTGAGGTGCTACTAATGGGACACAAAACTTTTCACCAGAAGGCTGTAATCCCTGCAGCTCCACAGCGTGTGGAAAACATGAGTCTCCACTCTCTGGCTGCTTCTTGGTGGCTTCTGCAGGGCAAGTTCCATGGAGACATTAGGCTGGAATCTCAATTTCAGGGTTTTTTCCCCTGTGGATAGCTATAGTCTAGGTTGCTCAGGGCAAACTCAACTTAAACAGCATGTCTTCAAGTACCCTCAATATTGTTTAAGCTCTGCAAGGACGACAGTGCAGCACGAGACAGCAGAGATGGTAATTGAGTCTTTCATTAATTCAACTAAGTATTTTGGGTGATCCCTTCAATTAAAGTCCCTGGATTTTAATTGAATCTCTGTATTTAGTTAGATTTTTATCATGCCCTAATAACAAGTCAGGCTTGTTAGGGGACTTATTTATGGAAACTTCCTTTCATTGCTGTGAGGCTACAAATGATCTATTGTATGCTTGATTGTTTCAGATGCTCTCGTTTACACGACCTTTCTTCTAAAAGCTAAACTGAACACAGGCCATTTGGGGAGAGCTGTGATTTAGGGGCTCTGCACTGGAAATGGGATTATTGCACACGGGGGACAAACCTGAGCACCCACAGTCTGCATACAAAGATTTTATCCCAGGAAAAAAGTCCCATAGGAAGGCAATGAAAACACAAGAGGCAGTACAGGCAACCAACCAATCTCTGCCCTGGGTTTCACAGTTTGAAGCAGAGAAAATGCTATGAATATTGTTTAAAATAGAAGAAATTTCTATGCAGCCTTAATCCCAGTCTTCCCTTTTTTTACCACCACTTTGTTCACCCACTTCTCTTCTTTGATTTGATGCCTATTTCTGGTTAGGAGCCTATCTAATGTTTTATTTATTGACTATATAGCTTCCAAATGAAAATACGAAAGGAGGGAATTCAGAAGAAAGACATTACTTTAGGAAACACTGCATATGTGCTGAGGTCAGTGTAGTAAAGCTCTTGATATAGCAGCAAATCCAGTAAGAATTTTTCTGCCAAGGAACAGGTCTTTGTGTGCACGTCAAAGCACTCACTCTCCCACTCTCCCAGAACCTTCTCGCACTCTTAGAAAGCTGAAAACTGAAATGAAGGTAGAATTTCTGGGGTTGTACACACCTTGTGCCTGAAAATGCTCTATTTTTGACTCTCATTCTCTCTTTCTTTCAGCTTGCTCGAGTGTATTTTTAGTGTTTTCTTCCATGCACAACATTTGATAAGGAGCCAAGTTAGAGTAAGGCCTGCGGTCTGTAAGGACTGAAGCTGGAGGAAACCACGCTGGCTTCTCTAAAGGGCCCCAGGAGGAAGTGAGGCAGGTGGGACACTGGACTTCTCTCACAGATGTTAAATAAGAATCCTGCCAGTAGGCCAAACACGAGCAAGGTTTCCTGCAGCAGCCCTTCATACCATTCAGGGATAAATAAAGGGGAGGCATGCAGGGGCTTTTCCCTGGGCCAGGGAGCTGCCTCTTCATGTGTGCTGTAATACCCAAAGAAGGTGACTTCTGAATACTTTTGTTTACAGGGACTTAAACGGCCCAAGCTGCACCACCACCCGTGCTAGAAGCAAGATTTCATCCCAGGAAAAAAATCCCATAGGAAGGCGGGTGGTGGGCAGTGATGCCACCCCTGCCTCTTTCCTGAGCATCCTGTGACGGCAAGAGGCTCTGAAGCCACAACTCATCACACAGGCTGAGTCAACAGCCTCGTCACACTTCTCCACTCGCCCTTGCACTGCTTCTGTGGCAAGCTGCCCTCTGCACTGAACAGCTGCCATCGCCCTCAGAATCACGAAGCACCAAAAGGGAGGCATTTTGCCCAGAATGTTAAAGAAATGGGGACGGTATTGTATGGATCTCTTCCTCTTTTATATAGGCTTTGCCAACGCTTTTCCAATCACTGGAAATAAGGACTCTGAGGTCACCCAATCTGCCCTGTGACAGCTCGGCTACAACTGTTCTTGACAGATGTTCATCTTGTGGGTGTGAGCTTTCTGTGATTCTTCCACCTTCCCACAGCAATCTGTTCCAGGGGTCTGTCATCCTTGCTGTTGGATGTTTGGCCTTAAGGTCTAACTGAATCCTCCTCACTTGCAATTTTAAGACCATTGCTTTTTGTTGTAAGCACAACTACATTTTAAACACTGGAGAATGCTGCTCGTTGCTTTCTCAGTCTTAAGAAGCTCCAGGTAGAGTGGAGTGATTACTACAGATGATACCTGGTTTTAAAGACACTGGTATAATATTTTCCCCATTTGCCACAGGCTGATTTGACTCATGGTCACAGCTTCTGATTCATTTTGACCCTCAAGTCCTTGCTGGACAAAGTGATTCTCAGCCAGACAATCCCCAGGCTGTGTTCATGTCATTAATATCTTCTGCCTCATTGCCACAATTTCCACTTGTCCATGTTGTATCACAACCTTCTTCTAAATGGAAGCGGTCTTTTTCTAGAAAGAACAGTCATCTTACACCACTTCTCCAAATCACCGGGATCATTTTGAATTCTTACTCTGCTCTCTGAACGCTTCTTGTCCATCCCAGCACAACAACATAAGTATATTTTCCAACCCATTATGAAAATTATCAGTTAATTACCTGCCCCATGTCTGTCAGAGCTCAGGGGCTAACAAAGGGTATTTGTATATTGACCCATTGTCTCTCTGCCCCCATCTCTCTGTTCTTCTCCTGAATCATTCTCCAGGTGGATCCTCTTTGAGACCTTCCTGTGCATGCAGTTTTCTCATAAATAGCTCCTGACTGAACTGGGAAGACTGGCCCTTTATTATTTATTCAAGGCTGAGTGTTTCAGTTCTTGAAAAACAATCCTCAGTCTCACTGCAAAGCACCAAAATACTAAAACTCTCTTACTCCAGAATAAATAGCAAAATTGTTGCAAATTTCTTTGGTACTTCAGGTTAAAATCCAGCTGCGATTTGAGGTTTAAAGTTTAGATAACTTCTGCTTTTTCATTCTTCTGAGCATCTTGGTGCACGATGCACTCAGTCATGTCCAGCACCCAGCCTAGCTCTATCTTATTTTTATTTGTCCGCTTCTTCTGACCACAAAAACAAGCCTGGCCAACAGAAAGGAAGCCTAGCAAAGGCTGGGTCGAGACGACTCCAATGAGCAAGCCTAACAAAGTTAATGCCAGTAAGATTTGCAGAGTCTATTACACTGAGTACCTCAGTGAGTGACTCAAGGCAAGATGAAACTTTCTCGGAATGCACACCGGGCTGAACCAGAACGGGTTATCCTTGGAATCCTCTAGAGCCTGAAAAGTTAATTTCTAACTTCTGCCATTTCTTCTATTCTAGTGAAAGCTTTTGCTTTGAAACTTGGAGTCATGCTACGGTCTCTGTTTTTATTACTAAGCAAGAAATTTATGACTCTTGGATATAAAGATGAGACGAAAATGTAACCAAACACATTACAAAGACTCAAAAATATAAATATGAAATACAAGCAATGCTTTCTATTTTACTTTTTTTTTTTTTTTTAAGTGACAAGCCCAGTTCCATCAGCTTGTGAAGAAATCCCTTCATCTGAGGTGAAATATAGGTCATGATTTTTGAGTCCAAAAATATCAAGCCCATGCTTGGGCTTGCCAGCATGATTTTTGGCCTGCAGCTCAAAATGGAGCTGGCCATCTGCACTTTGGGAATCCATTACCGTTGTCAGAATCACACAGGGTATTATAGCAACTGCCCAAAGCAAAACAAAACCAAACCAAAACACTTCGAGATACTATAGTCATTATATCCATCTGTCTAGCTATTTATAAACTGGTTTGCTGAGGTACTCCACGCATTTTGGAGGCAATAATTTGCCATTCCTGTTTATTTTTGCAGGTGTCCTTGAACCATGGATAAAAAAGCAAAACAGCACAGGGTCGGGAAGGGGCGAACTTGTTTGCTGCACTGAGTGAAACAGTAGGTCCTTTTCTCAGAGCCTGAAAAATGACACATCAACTGCAGTGAAGAATTTCTGGAGTTGGTTCAATTCATTTGACACTTTGGGGAATATTAATTGAGCATTCAATAGTTCAACACTGTGGGAGTGGGGTAAGCCAATCCAGGAAAACCATCGGCCGTGGGGAAACCAATTTCCTCTCTCAAGATTATAGTTCCTGCATGTCAAAGGTGATCCCAAGAGATTCTACTTGTTGCTGACACATTCCAGAAATCATTTAATTTTCGCACCTCTTTTTTCTTTTTTTCTTTAAATCGGCAGAAGCAGGCAAGAGAGATGTATCCCAAGGGCGAAAGAGAAAGCTTATAAAAGAAATGTTGGGAAGAGAGGCAAGATAGCTAAGAAAGGGCAAAAATGCCAAACGTGCTTGTTTCCACTGCCCTTGGAATGCTGTCCATGTAGATATGCGTGAACAAATAACTAGTGCATCTGCAAAAAGACTATTTTCTCTGCTGATTCGAAATAGAGTAGCTCTGTTGAACTCATTAGAATTCTGTCTCTGTTAGACTGTGGCTGCTGAGCTCACCGCAAAACTGAGCTAGAAGGTCCTTGGAACATGAAGCTATGAGATAAATGTTGCTAACGTGCTGACGGTGTGGCTGCCCCACACAGTGGGGATGTGCCAGACGGAGCCTTGTTCTTCAGAGCTGGGTTTGAGAAGCTATTGGGAAATGAAAAAACTACAGTAGAAGTAAGACCCTTTCTACTTCTCCTCCACACCAGAGTTACCTGGCTGTCCCTGAGAGCAGCAGTGAAGTCCCCGGACAGTCACAAGCCCTTGTAAGCAGGTATTTCACCAGTGAACATGCAGAACAAACAACAGGCATCTCCTAGATGCATTTCTCTTCCTTTCATGCAGTTAAAAAGGAAAACGCACAATTACCACATTTGCATAATTCCCTTACAAAACTAGTCTCTCAGCAGTTTCAAAGACATTGCTTCATCTCCTTCTCATTTCCTCCAGGGATATCGCTGTCATCTGGAAAATTTAAGTCCACCTGACAACAAATTTTCTGGTTGAAACAAATAGCAACATGGCAACAGCTTCAAACATTCTTTGCACTGTTTGGTTAGGGAGTCAGGATTAAAGACATACTGTGTTTCTCTACTTCACTAAAAGCCTGTACTTTAATGTTTTAAAGCTTCTAAAGTTGTGTGCCAATAGTATCATATCTGTCACTGGCAACAGTATTTATTCTCAGAGTGGCAGAATTCTTCCATGGGAGAACTTACTGTGGTTTTCCTTATGTTGTGGCAGATCCACAGTAGGTCGTAATTTCTCACCTACTAGGTATTTTCCCTGAAATTTCAACACATGCAATTCTTCCTCACTTGCTTCACAAAGTTTAGCAGGCCTGTCAACACTGTTACCCCAGGATCTCACATTAATTAATTTATCCTCACAGCGCTCCTTTGTTAGATGCCAGATTTTTCAGAGAGCTCAGACTCGAATTTTTGAGTGCTCAACACCTAAATTGGAGCCAGATTTTCAGAAAAACTGACTTCTCTTTCAGTTTCTTAAAGAAGGTGCAAATTTTTCAAAGTTTCCAACAACCCTGGCAGCAGTGCCCTGCTGCCCAGATTGCGTGAGGAGTTGAGGACTCAGTGTGCTAAACTTCTTTTCTGCCTAAGAACATTACATTTTGGTGCCTAAAGCGGAGGTGATTCCCTTGTAAAGTCTGGCTGTCAGAGTGGGAAGCTGAGCTCTTTTGAAAATCTGGATCGCTATTGTGAGGATATCACTGCTTTGCAGGAGACAAACTGACAGCGAGAGCGAGGGCCCAGAGCAGTGGAACATTTGTGTAACAGGTGGAAATGAGATCAGGATTCGGGCTGTCAAGCCACCCATTTCTGTCCACGTCGTACTTGGAATCGGGCTGCAGTGTGGCTGGCTGGTACCAGTGTGTGCTCAGCTCCAGGGAGAACTGCATGGCATGGGCTGTGACGTGGGCACGGGCTAGAACATGAGCTCAACAGCATCCTCAGGATGACAGAGCTGCTGCGTGAGGCACAGGGGATGAGGCAGAATGAAGCAAGTTCCTGGAAAGCTGCAATATAACACCCTGCCCTCCTCCTACTCAGTGGAACTGAGGAATGCAGATGTACTGTCTGTGCTTACACCTCAGAATTAAAGCAACCCCGCAAAGGGAAAAGGTGGTTTGTTGGGGTTTTTTTCTGCAATAATTACTATCTTGTCCTGACTCCGGCTTACAGCTTGAATACAATGCCCCGTGATGTAGAATCATCCACTGCAACTCTGTGAGCCCATGAAGCGATTGCAAGCCACCGAGGGCTCCTGCTCAGGACAGCCCCAGAAAGAAAGAAGCCCACAGGTCAGGCTGAACTGGCAGGCACAAATACACAGTGCTGAACGACACAGGGGAGTGAAAGCAAGAGTGGGAAACAGCCCCAGTCATTCACACTGTTCACTCATCGGGGTTGCCCTGTCTTCATTTTGGACTGTGCTAAGTAGCTGCCTCTGAGACAAACTGGGCTCAAGTGGAGCTAGCTCTGAGACTTGCTCCGGGCAAAGAACAAGGCTGTAAAGTCTGTTTTGTGCAGCAGCAGAGGCACAGCCCCAAAGCCTTGCCAACAGAAAAAGTTAATTACTCTGAGCATGCACACATCTCAGCTGTTCCACTTCTCTTTCCTGAGTGACCATATTCAGTGCTCGCTTGGTGAGATCTGAGCTTCCTGTTTCACACCAAAGGCTGAAAACCCACCACAGCCATGCCCAAAGCAGTGGTTTTGGTGGCACAGGAGTTTGGCTCAAAGGAGAGACTGTACAAAATCCTCCTCCTTTTTGAAAACGTAGGCAGAGCTAATTTTCAAGTATTCCTATTCAAGCTCTGGCAATTGTTAGGCACCGTATTTTTTACTTCTAACAAAGGTGTCTCAGTTTTTAAGGGTCCAGAGCAAGATGGCAAGGGCCACAGTCACAGATGTGCTAAACACCAACAGTGCAGGTAGAGAATGGTGGTTGCTCATCCTCTATAAAAGCAGCTGAAGCAAGTTTCGAGGTGGGCCTAAATTCTCAAACCCAAGGTAGCAGTACTTCACAGTTTCCCATTACCTCTCCTCCTCCCAGTCACGTAGGCAGTTCCTTGTCCATTCCCTCCCTCCATCCAATATCTTAAGTTTTAAAAATATTTCCAACCAGGCTGTGTTAACGTGACAGATGGGAATTCTCTGTCAGCTCCCTTCTGGTGAAACATTTATAAGGTGTTGTATGGCTTCAGAAGGCAACATATTAGAAAATTGGGACGTGGAGGGTGTAGAGGGAGAAGCCTTCCTATTTTAATTTTAAGCAGTAGGAGCATGAGTAGAGTGAGTCATAGCTCTTCAAACACAAATCCCAAAGCAAATAAAGAAATGGAAAGAGGAGAAATATAGATTAGGCAGACAGAGCAAACAATGCTGTTGATCCCTGCACACCTAGATGACAATTTCTCTGCAAAATGCCCAGAGAATGGGCTGAGGTGCCTCGCATGGGTGTTTTGGCCACAGAGGAAGGTGAATCATTCCTTAACTTCACTAAGGGGCAAGTGACTTGGGACATGAGTGGAGCTGTACTGATGGGCTGCAGAACAGCCAAGGGGCCACAGCTTGCATTCCCAGTCCTGCAGGGAGGGAGGGATGGAGGGCGTGCAGCACCCAGGGAGAGCTGCCTTCTCCACAGCCGGCTGGGATGCTCACCTAGCCTAGAAAGAGGGAACAGCAATCACCACCTCAGTGAATATGAAGGGTGGGTGGGGAAGATATTTCTAGTTTTGCCCACACCCCCTCCTGGCAGAATCACCACCGTGAGTACTCCCATAATGTGCTGGTATCCCAGCAACGGGGCTGGAATAACACCTCACGGGTACAGCGGTACCTGCGCCACACTCAAAGCCCTTCACAAAGGCGACAGCCACAATCATCCTGGGGGCTCGTTTTGTAAATTAGGGAGGCGCTGCAATACCAGTGATGTTTCTGCCAGCCAAAAGGAGGGAACAGATGTGCATTTCTCCTGAAGTCATTGCTTATTTGCTTTGGCCAACAGCGGGTTCCAGTATGCTCTCCTGGATGGCTTCACCACAACATCAGCCTTGGTTACCTGCACGGCAAAACAGGGTATAGCTCATAAAGAGGCACTATCTTTATGTGTTTTCTTACATGGTGTTATTTAGAGATCCAGAACTCTCTTGGTTGCTGTGGTCCAAGACACCTTTAATCTAGTCTTTATTTTGTCACTGTTAGACAGCAGGGCATGCTTTCCTGTTTGCTTAGCTGGAGCCATTGCACTTCAGTGTTTACTAGCACGGTTGAGAAAAATTCCAGGAGGGTTGGGTCTGGTTTGGGGGTTTTTTTTAACTCTTTTTTTTTTTTCCATTAGCATTTGCTTATTTGTCAAAGTTGAGACATTTTGAAGAGATGGTTTGGTTTTGACAGTTTTTCTTCACAACCCGGGAAGCTTTGGGATCAGTCAGCACAAAGGCTGGGTTTCTTAGGGCTCTTGGCATTGCACTGGGGAAGAGAGCCAAGATGTCTGCTTCAGAGCCCTAGTCCCGTGGCTTTTTCTTTTTATAGAGAATTTTAAAATACGTCTCTTGTCAGAATATTACCAAAATTCAAACCATCTAAATCTTCCCTTAAGCAGAATTGCCTTTCAATGCAGAACTGCAATATTTATGCACTTAACACCATTGCCAGAGGCACAAAAGTACAAAGCGGTCCTATTTGGAATATTATCCAGCACTTACTTGTATTACAAACAATAATGCAGTGTCTTGCTAGAGCACATGTGAAATACAAGTTCTCCTCTCATTGATTCACTGCCACCCAGATGACAAAGTCTAACTGGAAATGAATGCACCCTGTTGGATCCGGGATAGATTCCAGGTGCTTCACACTGGCTTTTCTGATCCAAATACTCTCCAAATTTTAGCAGCCATGATATTTTTAGACCTCTCTAGCATCTTCTGTCTTAGAGCTTTGTAGCAGGCCTTGGAGGTGGAGGAAACACTGCAAGCCCCCATTTCGTAAATGAGAAGGCTGGAAGCAGGAGGTTGCCAAAGATCACAGTGCAGTTCCAAGGCAGAGTTGGGAGAGCAGGACAGATGGCCACCCTTGCAGGAGAGAGGAGCTGTGTTATTCCTGGCACCCTCAGGCACCTCCATTCTGCCAGCCTCCCCTCTAGAAGCTGGGATGGCTATAGGAACCCGTCATTTTCTGTCCAGACAAGTCACAGCTACTTTGTGCTATGAAAAAGAATCCATGCTTTCCCCCGAAGCCAGACACACTTCAGGAGAAAGTGAAACAAACTTGCTCCGAGTGGCAAATGTGCCAAATGCTAGGAGCCAGTGCAGAACCAGGCTGAGAACAGAGCTCCACATCCCTTTGTGCTCCTGCTGTGCCCCACAGGGATTTAGGGACTAAATGTTTCATTTCTCCTGCAGAAAGGACTCTAGTGTTTTCTCAGGAGCTTGGTACTGTGCAACGGCATTCATCTCAGAGGGTACAGAACTTCAGCATTCTAGGCTGCTACTATTTACAGCATTTTGAGAATCAGTGAAACACGCTGTCTGTACAGCATCTGTTACCACGGCCTGCAAGCACGCATTTCCAGAGAGAAGAACAGCTGTAGGAAAGTCAAAGTTGTAGTAAATAGCTGCACACTACACGAGAACTGCTACGGAAAGCAAATCAACCACATCCATTTCTTCACAACCTCCTGCCACCTGCACCCTAAACTGTGGCCTGGTTTTGCTGGTGGCCTGGCAGAACTTACTTCTCTCAAATTGCTGAGGCTGCACCTGCTTTACTCAGTGCTGGTGAATTTGACTCACAAGCATAAAATTGCTCTTGCATCTCCAGGGCTGTTTTCATTGCAGTTCACGGGCTATGAATAATTAACTACAGTCGTCTGCAACAGAGGCATCTGCCTTGGCACAGAAATTCAGGGTCTGAGCTGCAGCTGAATTCAGCACCTGAAAATAATTTACAATCCAATTCTCTCTTTGGCTCACTTTGGGACTATGACGAGTGATGAAGAGCTGCACCTAGACTCTTCCTTTAAGTGAAGTTCTTCGTCACTTCTTGCATTACAAATACGAGTCAATGTGGGAAGGGCAAGCAACACCAGTTTGTATGTCCGGATCTGTTTTACTCTAAAGCTGCTTCTTAGGCACTATCCTGCCCTGTGAGACCTCTCATGATAATCTTTGCTCCTGGTCTGTGTTTGCATAGCACCTAACACATCCTGGTCAGGTGTGCTGAGAACTGAACTGCTACAACTAGAGAAGAAACTCAGTCTGGGAGGAGCACCACTAACGGAGCCCAGGTTTTTTTTCAGATGTGGCTCCAAAGATTAAGCTCAGATGTCTAAAGAGGAGAGCTTACAATGAACAATTTCTTCAACCAGGGCTTTACATGCACTGTAAGGACACAATATGCTTCAGGTAACTACATTTATTTGTCAAATTTGGATGCAGTCTGGTCAGAAAATAACTAAATAAGAGACAGATGGCTAAATAGAGCAAGACAGAATGATGGGGGAAAAATGAAGTTTCCCTAGGAAACCAGGATCACAAAGACAACAGTGAAATGGAACGTCTGGATTCACATATTTTCTCGTTCCACATTTTTTTGTGACAGTTCACACTTTTCCAGAAGTACCTCTCCTTATTGTTTTTCCCTTACCAATTAGACTTGTGCTTCTCGTGTAATTAAATCAGCACCTCCCGACTTCTCAGAGACAGAATTACAGTGTAAAAAATAATGGGCTACAGTCAGTTAATGTGAGATTAGAAGAGTAAACACAAAGCACATTTAAGATACTTTCTCACTAACATATAACATGACAATACAGATGAAACAAAACTATATTCCCATCTCAAATCAGACCTATATAAGCAAACTCTGCTTAAGCTTTGTTGTGGGTTTTTTTCCCTCTACGCTCCAGTTTAAGCAGAAGCAAGTAAGTCCCACAAATCTCATTATAAAAGGTATTCTTGCAAGACTTCCAAACTATTTTAGGATGTTGTGAAACTTTTGAGAAATACAATCAAAATAGATTTTTTGTGTTCCTTCCTAACCAAGTTATGTGAAAGTATGAGATACCATTCTAACGGCAAAATCTCTTACACAAGAGAACAGCTTTATAAGAAGATTGTTGCAAAGCAGTTCCCTTTTATTTCTTTGGTTGTGCAGGAGCAATCTGAGATTTTTAAGCCACCTCCTTCCTCAACATTTCAAAAGGTGAAGTATGCTCATACACAGTGGAGCAGAACCGTGGCCTCAGTTCACCACGACTCCTGGTGCAATGATACAGGACAAAAACATCGCAGAGGACATTTGCTGACCCTTTGTACAAGGCTGTACACCGAGATACCAAATCTAATAACAAAGAAAAAGCCAAAGTAGTGATGGGAAGACTACTTCATCTCCATCTGGGAAATGTTCCACCACTCCTGTCTGCACAAAGGAAAACCAGGAATGAAACCATGAAGATCTATGAAAAACTGAAGCTGAATACTGGCAATTTTTCAATATATACTTCTCAAATCTGCAGCCCCTTGGGAATACTGCATAATAGGCTGACAGTGCCCATGTCCTGATGTAACTCATGTAGTGTTATAAAGAAAGGATTCCTCTGAACTCTGATGAAGTGCACCGTTTTATAAACTCTCCCAATAAACTCTCCTTCAGCTATTAAGAGCTGAAATATTGTGCTTTTGCTGCATAATTCTTACATTACACAGACATAAATGTCACATCATTAGCAAGGCCAGTATAAAATGTAGTTGTAAATCATGAAAATACAGCTTTTATTTATAGATCATGGCTTGTAATTTTGAAAATTTATGTTTAGATACACAATTTTCCTCATTAAGGGAGGATAATTAAATCACAGCTTTAAAAACTGTATTTCAGTAGCTTAAGGGCTTGCTGATTTTCTCGGGATAGAGGAATGTACTCTGGGCTCTGGCTGACCACTCAGGTGTATTATTCTCAATTTCAGCAGCTGGAAACGGGCCATCCACTGCTGCACACGTCAAAATTATCTGTACTGCTAACAGCCTCTCCCAAATTGTTCCATACTCGGTTTTGCTGGTGTTTTCTTCTTTACTCTTTTAATGGGCTTGGATTGTGCAGCGTGATGCATGTTTATAGCACGGTGTCTTCTCTCTCCACCAGCCTCATTCCAGAGGAACCTGCCAAGTAAAGAGAGCAGCCAAGGAGCTTGCAGAGCCCCTGCTGAGAGCTCTGTCACTGTCCCTTGTTGGAATCCAGAATGCAGAGAATATCTCTCTGCCTCTTTTGAAGGATTCTACCCCCCTGGACAACACTGTCCTTGACCTTCACCCATGGAGAAAGTTCCCGACCCTTTGGGAAGAGTTGGAATCTGCACTGGTGTGAGCGAGGTGATAGAATGTTATGTGAGATTGTCACAAGGTGAAAATTTAGGGTCTTTGGGTTTGTTAATATAGTAAATAGATAAAAGGTAAAAAACTTCAAAATGGAGGATTGTTGTTGTTCTCCAGGCCTTTTGTTCCTTCTTCTAGTACTCCATATTCTGCAGTAGAAGGAGTTTAAGGTGATTGGATAAAGAATTCCGCAGTTCCTGCCTACGTGACAAAGTGAGTTACGGAACATTGGTGGCAAAGTGAAAATACCTTTCGTTTTACGTTTTTATTGGATAATTTACCTTTAAAAAGACTGTCTAATCTTGATAATGCGGGCTTCTCCTGCATTCTCTGCTCTGTGCTGTGTCTGGGTCACACAAGTGACTCTATTTCTCTGATAAGACTTAATAAACAACTATCTGAGAGCAGAGACTGCTGAAGGTCCCGTTCATCTCCTGAATTCCTGGCAAAGACGCTAAAACTCTCCCCCATCCGGGGAGGCATTAATTAAGGCACAGAATGTGTCACCTGCCCTGTCACTTGCATCAGCTGGCCCCAGGGCAGCTGTTTCTCCATCACCCTCTCCACCAGCACGGCTGGGAGCAGCACAGGACAAAGCCCCGATGGGAAATGCAGCCTGTGGCTGTGGGGGAATGGGGGCCCAGGTGATGGAGATCAGCTGATTGCAGCACTCCCTTTAAACCGCAAGCCCGGGGGATACTTAGAGCAGTCTAAGCTTGGAAAGGATGCTCTCTGGGGAGTGGAATGCAAGGCCAGAAAGCTGGGAAGGAGCCACATGACAAAGGTAAGAGTCCTGCACAGAAACTGGAAACTGCCTGGGGATGTTCCTGGAGCAAACACTGATTTTGTGTCTGGATACCAAACAGGGATTTTCATGTCTACCCCTCGCTTACACCAGTTCCATTAATGCAACCCACGTGTGGATTTATGGTAGTGTAAAGCAACCCAAGAAGCAGTGAGAACTATTTCACATTCTGCAGTCTTGCAGGGGGGGATTCAGGGAAGGTGCTGTCTTCTGGCCAGAGTTAAAGGAGCAAAGCAGGAGCCCTTGGGGAGCTCAAACTGGACTGGCTGGGGCAATTTTTCTGCTTTGCATTTCTTGTGTAGAGAGCTACTTGAAAAATTTCCAGCTGTTTTCTTTTTTTTTTTTTTTTCCCCCTTCTGGAAAATGCCAATTCATGAAAATCAACAAGTTTCATGGGAATATGCTGTTTTTTAAAATATTTTCACTGTGCAGAAGAGCAAAAAGCGAATGGTGATGACAGGGTCAAGGAATGGTCTGGTATTTCATTTCAGGCTTGTCAGCTTTAACATTTCATCTTGCATAAAATTTTAAACAGCGGCAAAAGGGAACCATGGCTTATTTAAGTAAGAAAATTAGTTTAACTTTTGTAGCTGTGTGGAGTTGGAAACAGGGTGTGCTGAAAATAACAGGCCTTTTGTGAAGCTCCAAAATCTACTGCTGTTGGTCTCTGCTAGGGAGTTTTATCCTGGGTCAAGGAGCTTGAAATGGGAGAGGGTAGAGCTGTGAAAGCCCACTGGCTGATGCCCACTTGAGGAATCAAGATGCTGCTGCTATTAATGAGTTTAAAAGAGAGCATGGGATCATTGTGTATCCCTAGGCATGGAAGTGCAGCTCATTGCTAATGCTTTTCATACAGCCGTGTTAGGCAAGCTGTGGGATTAGATGCTTTGTGTGGAGAATCTGCTCTAAAGCTTTAATTCACACCTGTCCCTTTCAAATACTAACCCTGGGTTACTCGTGTGTCCCGTTTTATCTTGTGGGAGCATGACTCTAATAAATCCTTCACCGTGGCCAGCGAGGCTCCCAGCCCACTTCTGTGAACAGAATGTATTCATCGATCCTTCTGATGGGATAAGAAATAAAGTACAACCAATTTTGTTTCTAATTAGCAGTCTCTGCTCAAGAACACGACCAAGCAAGTTCAGGTTCTCCAGCTGCTCCTGTGTTTTTCCTTTTATTAGGACAATGATTTTGTTTCTTGGAGGGCTTTGGGGTTTTTTTTTTTGGTTGTGGAGAAGGACTGAGCGGTGTTACAGGGGCTGAGTGTTCGGTTTTTAAACTCGCAATAAGTGTTACAAGGTACGCTTGCCCTGAAGAACAAAATATATGTGAACATGAAATACCTGTAGAGAACAAAGTGCTTTTCTAAAATTTAGAGATACAGGGTCACCTTCTGGGCTAAAAGTATTTCTTTTTCTGTATTCAGCCTAAACAAAGCAAAGGGGAGCCCATTTGAACTCAATTTAATGAAAACCTGCTCTTGAAATACGGCTTTTACGCAGAAAGTGTCTATTTTTTAACAGAGTTATACATTGATTGCTTCCTACATGCAAACTGTACCTATGTTGAGGCCAGAAGTGCTAAATTCAGCACATGCTTCTTGTCTGGAGATGGAAGAGCAGCTCTGAGCACCCTGTGAGGGCCATGTGTTGAGGCTGGCGGCCAGACCCCCCACTCATACCCCTTCTTTTACACGACAGCAGACAAGCCTGATGTCAATGCTAGTCTGAACAGCATGGGAGCAGATCTTTGGAGGTTTTTTCCCCCATTTCAAAGGCTCCTCCCACCATGTGAGTCAAGCCTTTTCTATAATTTATCTAGGTCTGCTCCTAACTTATTTTATTCATACCCAAGGCTCCAAAGAGCCTTTTATGATTTGTTTCACAATGCCTTTCCTACATGCTTTGGAGAACGAGCTCAGAATCCAATTTATGACAAGGTTCACTCTCGCCCCTCCATCACAGAATATTGCTCAGCTGGAAGGACCCCAAGGATCATTGGTCCAACTCTGGGCACTGCAAAGGATGGGAAATATCGGATGTGATCTAACTTATAGTCAGCTCCAGCCACAGAACCTTGGGTTATAGCAAATATAGCTGATCTCTGTCTATTGTAGTCAAATAACCCTTGGGACGATCTAAATTTTCCTAATTCATTATGGTGTGTGTTTACAAGCACATGGGCCTTCAGCAGCTTTTCTTAATTTTTTTAATTGCTTTGATTGATGTTTTTAAGCTTAGTTTGGCTCAGCTGATGGAAAAGAGGCCACTTTATTTCCTATACTGGAGAGCAGGTGTGCCTCCACGTGCTATGGATCCACTGCAGACTCCAAGTGCTTTGCGAGAGTGTCTCCCCTACAGGGCTCCTTGCTTTGAGAAAGGACTAGTCCAGAAATCACGAGCTGTGCTGTAAAACACTTTTAACTATTCAACTTCATCCTAGGAGCCACAATGCAGAGAATGAGATTTTTGGCCTATGCCTCACCAGGCATCAAGAGATGCAGCACTGCCATAAGGTGTCCCAGTTTGGACAAATCTGGAGGAAAAATCATCCCAAGACACAAGGGAACACTTTTTTTGTCCTCCTCTCTGGGGCTAACCAGGCTGTGCCATCTGTTCCTGCGTGCTGGACAGGGCCCAGGGAAGTGTCAAGCAGAGCAATGCAGTCTTAGAAAGTGAGAGGTGAGGGTGGATGAAAAGGAGGTTCCAAGCAGGGCAGAGGAGAGGGAGACCAGGAAATGATGAGCAGAAAGAGAAGTGTGCAGGAGTGGGAGAACAGCCTTGTCCTACATGTCCTTGTGTAGTCTGTGCCTGGCTTGCTGCGACTTTCCCTGCAGTGTCAGTGGTAACTGCACCAACAGGGGAGCTGGGGGAGAGCTGAGCTCGGGAACTGAAGAGCAGCAAGTGAAGGAATGCAAAGAACACTCCCAGGTGAAGAGATGCAGCCCTTACCAGAGACTGGCCTTGGCTCGTCTGACCTTAAAAACATGCAGATCCTAGGAAAAAACTGTGTTCTAAAGGGATGTGAATGATTTGATGTCATGAAACCAAAGGTGGTGCCTGGCTGCAGTCGATGGAAAGCACTGAGAAACCTTCCTAGGGAGAAAATGTTCTGTACTGAAGGTTTAGCATTTGGGCCTGAAGTAGTCAGTGATTTTTTTTTTGCTGTTTTCCTAGACTTTTGGCTTGACTCGTTTGTGAGTGGCCCTTCTCCAAGAAAAATGTTACGCTGTTTCTATGGGATACACAACAAGTCGAAGTTTTTTCAGGATCTGATAATCCCACTTCCCTTGTATGCCAGTGTGTCGTACTATGCGATCCAGCAACTATCTGCTGGTACTACACTCCGACCCAGCAGTCACCAAACACCCTTGCACGTGAACACCACGTGCTAGCTAGAAAACACGGACAACCTTTAGAGTCTAGCAGCAAAATTACCTAAAGACACAAAGCCAATGAGATGCTTGGTGTGCTATATACAGCTTCAATACGCGTGGTAGGAAACGGAGACCTGAGGGACAGTTCAAGACGCAAGCTGGTGTGAGAGGTGTGAAGGATCAACGTTCCTTTGCCTTCTCCCACCAGGTTCAGGGAAGAAACTGCCTCTTTTGCTGAGCTCAGTGTCTACATGTTCATGAAAATCCCGGGGACATTACCTGCAGCAATGATGAAGTGTGTAATTCTACAGTCCTGAGCTCTAGCTAGCAAAAACTTTGGGTCTCATCATCTTGACCCTGCAAATCTTGTTGCAGAACTGCCTTGGGGTGACTTTATAATGTGCTACTCTATGCCCACCAATCTTTTCTGTGTCTTTAACCTGAGCCTGAGAAGGAACGAACACAAAAAACGTTTCAAAGCAGTTGTTTCAAGGACACGGAGATATGCTCCTCGGCTTCAGCGGTACCCTTGGGGTTTTTTTCGGCTCTTTTTTCTCCCAGCGAGAGACGGAGGGTTGAATTTCGTTTTCCTAGGATTTTTGGGTTTTTTGTTCTTTCCTTCTCTTCTGGACTGTTTCAACAACATCTGAACACATCAGGAGAATTTTCCTGGAGGCCCGGGGGGGGTGGCCCCTCGCCGACCAGCTCCGAGGAGGAGAGAGACCGCACCTACAGAGGACCTCTGAAATCTTCTCAGGTTTTCTCTCCACAGAGAGAGAGATCTCATTATTTAGCATTATTATTCCCCACCTGTGTGTTTGTTAAATAAATAGCTTGTTATCTCTTTCACTTTCCTTTGAGGAAATTTTTTCCCGAACCTGGGGGGGAGGGGTGGTTGCAGCCTGACTTCTATCAGAGGATATTCTCCTCCAAATTTGTCCAAACTAGTAAGAAAAACTGTGTAAGGCACTGAAGCCCCTTCAGATAGGGAATGTGGTCATGGTGGCTTATAAACCAGGATGTGAAATTTCAATTTGACATTCTACAAGCCATTTGATAGCACACAGGCAATATTGTAAGCTTGTGTTTCATTTTTGAATCCCTGATGTGGAAAATGAAAGATAAGACACTTTGAGTTCTTGGAGCTGCAGTTTTGAGCAACGACAAAAATACCTGAAAAGGAATTCAACTAAATCATAAAACATTTGGCTTGAAATCAGGATAGCTATAGAGAGAAGTATTCTAGAATAGTCACTATGCTTCAAATGAGCCCTATCTTCTTATTTCAGAGCAACTTCCTTGTCTTCTGGGAGTGTTCTTTGCAGGATGTCTTTGCAGGACAGTTCTTTGCAGGATATGCTCACCTCAGAGCTGCCTGTCATTGCAATGTGCCGAAGATGAATTAGGTTCAGTGTCCTTCTAAGGCTGTGCTTGCTCATCTTTGCCCATTAGCAAAACAAATTCTGCACATCTTCTCTGACACACCTATAGCTGCAAAGTCCCTTTGCATGCAGGCAGAACTGCTGCAGGACGGCCCTTTGGCACGGGCAGCATATTTAAATTTCTCATCTGGCTTAAGCTGCCCTAACTAAACTGCGTGGAGCAGGGTGTCTGTTAATAGTAAATCTTCACACTTAAAGGAAAAGTAGGATGCTTTTTTCTTAGCTCCTTGCTTTGGAGTGACTTCTGATAAGGTGTCTGTCTACAGTCTTGGCTCTTGGGAGGAAGCATCCTTAATTCTTACTGCACCCTGATGCTTGCAGGCAGGTTTAGTGTCTCAGCCCTCCTGGTTTCCGCAGGAAAAGGGCATCAGGAACACATTTAAGGGCTAATAAGTAGCACTGGGATATTGCATGAAGATGGTCTCTCAAACATGTCGTTCTCTGGGACAGAAGTTTCTACAGGGGAGATCTATTTCAGATGAGTGCTTCAGTGCCAATGGGAAAAACATAGGGAGAGAGTTTAAAACGGACTGAGAGGAAAAACATTTGCTTTGAACCAACTTGCTGAGTCTCCTACATTCCATTAAGAAACATTTTACAACCTCCGGTCTTTTTAAAGCAAGAGTATGAGCCTGCCCCTCACCACGTAAAGAGCAGAATTTTCTTCTACTCCTATTGGAAGACAACGTTCTTTGTGCTTTTTAGAAGGGTCCAAGTGTATTCCTGGGTCAGGGACCCCAAGTTTGGGGGGTTGGGGGTGGTGTTTAAATGCCTCAGCAGTGAGATGGGAGGAAATGCAGGAGCACGGGGATATGTTCTGTAGGACAGAGTGAAGGCATCTAAGTAGCAAACTCTGGATGATCCAAGTGGGAGCACCCAGAGTGGAAGGCTCCTTGAATCCTCGTGACCTTGAGATTCCACATAGAGAACACGTTCTGTTGGATGCCCAGTGAATGGGCAGGGCACTGGACTTTGAAGATACTGCCAGAGATGTTTGGACAAGATGGGGAATGTGCAGGTGAAGACACAACCTCCTTGCCTTAAAATATTCTGACTGATGGCTTTCTCTCCCCAGGGCAACAGGGGCATTTCACACATTCACACCCCCAAACGTTTTTCTCAGACACGATCTTTGTGGTCCCTTTCTTTTACAAGAAACTTATTTTGATATTAAAATAGATTGAAAGAAAACCAATCTGCAAAGAAATCTCATCGACTCCCAACCATTTTTACACAATTGCCACACAAGCTGACATGCTTATGTGTGGAGCCTCCCACTGATGTGGTATTCAACTATTTAAAGGTCTAAAAGCATTTATTGTCCCCAGGCTTTTCTGAAGTAAACTTCTAGCCTAATAATTACATTAGAATTGAAGTGGCTGAACTAAGGCTGTACCAGAAATCTCTGACAGACACAAAATTTGAATTCAAGTCGTTGGTTTTCAAAGACATCTACTCCTTAACTACATTGTAAGACACAGGTACCCCAAACTAATTCAGGTAGGCACTACACCATTTACTTTGTCCTAGCTGCTGTTTGACTAGTCTTTCCCAAACAAAGAAGGAAGTCTGCTTCCCATTAGGGCTACCTTGCATCTTCCACAGTGTTTCTTTTGCAGATAAAAAAGTGGGAGAACAAAACCGTTCTGGCTGGGCTGACATTAAAGTTTTTATTAGAAGCCAGCCCTGATGATCAGCAAACCTGTCCCCAAAATTGTAACATTGGTACAAGCAAATGGCTTCCTGCTACATAGAAAATACAGTCTAGAGAAGCACAGAAACTCTGCAAGTGGTTTCTAAGAAACGTGACAAAGAAAGCTCCTCACAGAAAGGGCATTCAGGGAAAGCTCTTTACATCTAAGGACAAATATTTCCCTGAGTCATAACTACATTTAACTTCCATATGTTAGAGAAAGGAGGAGGCTGTGGAGTAAAGGAAATGGGAGGTTCCTCTAGTAAAAAACTTCAGATGAGCAGTTGCTTCTTCAGGCATCTGCTTGTAGGATTATGCCAGACGAGAACTTTGCATCCATATGGTGCACTGCAAACAAGGCCCTCGCTGCTATACAAACATCAGCTGATTTCTGCACATCTTTTGTTTGCCTCCTAGCAAGCAGGAGAGAGAACCCTCTAATCTCTGCTGGGGCTTGCTGGGTTCTGCCATAATTAAAGAGGAAGCAGGAAATTAAAAGGTACTGCATTCTTCAGGGACAGGGAGAATTTGAGGTAGCAAAGGATTGTGACTTGCCAGGACCACACAAGGGGTGAGAGAACCCTCAGACTTCTGTCTCCCAGTTTGCAGCCCCCACTGGGAGACACGGGACTTCTTGCATTAAAACCGGGATTGCTCTACAGGAAGCATCATGAACCTTGGAGTGTGGATCATTGCACCCTGTGGGGGTCTGGACAATCTCCTTGCTACCTGTGCCCCTTTGGCATACAGGGACGCAGGCAAAGGATGTCTTACAGCTCAGCTCCTCACAGTAAACCACCCTGGCCTTGGGCACAAGCGACTGCACACCTTCTTCTTCAGTAACTTAATGTGTAGCACTCTTAACTGAGGTTAATTATCAACTCTGAGTGCTCAGGTTGCTAGAGCTCCTTTGAAGAGCACTGTGGTCCCACAGGGGTTTTGGTAAGGATGTTTTAAAGCACAGTGGTGTAGCTGAAGTATTTGTCTACAGTGAGACAAATCATTCTGCTGCTTGGCTACAGGTATATAAGGTTTTTTACCTCAGAATCTGGGTGACTGTTTAAAAAAAGAGAGAAATAAAACACAAAACAACACAAAAAAACCCGCCACAATGAACAAAAGACCCGCCCCAAAACTAAAAACAAAACCACAAACCTGCAACACTTTGAATAGCTCTAGCTTGAAATTTTATTAGACTTCTGAATAAGCGTGTTTGTGTGTTATATTCTTTTGTAAGGGCTGAATACCCTTGCTTCCAAGGGAAAAGAACACCTTACGGACGGCCCAGCCAGCACAGAGCAGTGCCTTCCACATAAGGTGCCCTTGCAAAAGGAAGGAGCCAGGCAGAAGCAGAATGAAACATAAGCCAGTAACTTCGGAATCACAGTGAACTGAAATGCAACTGCCCGGATTTCGCTCTCCGTTTCACTGGCGTTGGTTTGTGTGGTCAAGCTGTTGCAGAAGTTTCTAGATGATAGACTTTAAGACACAATTCATCTGCTCAGCCTTAAGAAAAACTACCCCACGGTGCTGGGACTGTGGTGAAAGGGGTCCTCTGTCAGGAAAACAGTGTTTTTGTGCCGATTCTGTTTGTTTGTTTTTAATACCTGTGTGAGACTTCGAGTGCCACTCCGTTGTCTCTCTTTGATGGAGACCTTTGAAATAGATTAACTCAAGAAGCTTTTTGATTTGTGGAGCTGAATGCATAGAAAATCATCCTGATGGCTGAGAGCCAGATGCAGGCTCCTTTAGTCACAGAAGTATTGCCATCTCTCATGACTTACCTGCAAAGTTTTTTGACATTTGCTGCCTTTTCTGCAGCCCTGACTGATGGCAGCAGACACAATGAGAACCTCAGCTTTGTCTGAAAGCCCATGGAGATGTGTGTTCAGCCACCCTGATTACGCAGAGAAGTTTGAAAATGTTATTGCAGGTGTGTTCTGAAACCTCACACACAAACAGAAGGCTCTTGATAGCTGAAATAGGAGTGCAGGAATTCCTTTCCACCTTCCCCTTCTTTTTACTCTCTTCCCAGGGGATTTTCTCTGTCATCCACACGTTGCCCTTGTATAGCTGCCCCAAGACAATGACTTTAAGCATATCTCTGAGCTTAATAAAACCTTCTCCTTGTATCTCAGCATAAGATGGGAAGGAACTCCAAGTCAATGGGAGCTTTTCAAAGTTTATATAATAAACAGCAGGAGAATTAGGAAGAGACGCTGGAAAACTAGGACCAAAGTCTCTTGCTGTCAAGAACAGCTCACTGTGGTTCACTCTGAGACACAATTACTGGAGAACGTTGTAATGTTGATTCAGACCTTCACACCAGCCTGACTTCAAGGTTAAATATTGAAATGTATGTATTTTTTCTGGCTGCTAATTAACTGTCGGTGTAGACACACTTGGACTTCAGAACTGTCATTCATCTGCTCTGTGCACATAAACATGACCCTTGCACTTGTATTCATATTAAAACTGTTCTCTTTAGCAGTTAAAATTCACTGGGAGTAGCTTGGAACATTAATGAGAATTGGTATGAATGACACCACAAGTCAGATTATGATTCCCCAGGAGATGCAAAGAGGCAGGGAGGTGCTGTCTTCCTGTATCAAAGGAGGAAAATTGCAAAACACTCTGTATCAAACTAGTCAAGCTTTCTTCCTTTCTAAACAGATTTTAAGACCACTGCTCAAAAAGGCTCAAGCTCTTCTCAAATTCACCTATATTTTTTTTCATATACAAAAATATGGAAACACGTTGAGGGAAAGCTTCCAGAAAGAAATAGAAAAATAACGTGGCATTCTAGATCTGTTGACATCTCCTGTGGGTTTGCTAAAGATCAGACTTTATCCCTTACTATAGGTGTAAAATTAATATGCCTCAGATTAATATAAGTACTAATTTCATGCCTCTGCAAGCCACAGGGGAAATGATGAATCAATGCAGCTTTCGCAAAGCTGTGAGCAAAGCAAAGGTTTGAGCAGGAAAAGTCTGACACACAGGCATCCAGTGTGGAAGGATGTGTCCCCAGGAAAGGCAGCAGACCCCTTCCCACTATTCTTCAGCGACGGGAACAGGAAAAAAAGGGATACTGAGGGGAGGCAGCAGCAATCCATCAAAAACCTCCTTTGTAACAGTGCACAGAAAGCCTACGACAGACCCAGGGAATTCCAGACCCTTCAACTCCTGTGCACAGGGACAAATGCTGAAGGGGGGGGTTTTGTTTCACCCAGCAGATGCACCAGGCAACAGTCAGAATGATTAACTTAACACTTGCACAGGCTGCTGATGCTGCCCTCTAAACAGATCTTAGCTAAGTTTTCAGCTCCACAGACTAAGCAAGGAAGGTACAGTTTAATGGAGACATCGTGGCATACAGGATCAAGAACTGCATACCAAACCATGCCTCTTCTTTCTCCTGGTTTTCTCTTAGTAATGCACGAACCAAAGTCCAAATGTGGACAAACTCACAGGGTTTTAGGGTTCTGCAAAATTGAAACTGGCCTTATTCTCACAGGGATAACAGATTTTTCCTCATGGCAATTTTGGACAAGGTGGAAAATGCCATTCAGAGAGCTTGCTTCAGTATTGCAGCACTGAAGCAGAAAAGTGGAGGGAACCAGAGCGAACAGCAGAGGAAGTTACTTTATAAAGAAAAATTGCATTAAACTCACTTTCTGAGTGAAGATGAAATTGAAGTTGCCCTTAAACGAATTATTTCCCCCACAGCTTGTTTCAGCAGCGGACAAACTCCAGAGCACTCATTTATTCACTTGCTGCATTGTGGGGAAAACACAGCAGAAGAGATGATTATCGAGTTGTGTATAAGGCTCTGACTTTGGGTAGCACCAAATAAAACCTCATGTCAGTGTTGTGTCATTCACTGCACGCATGTAATGCTCATCTATGCTGTGTCCCCACAGAGTAAGTGCATTCTTTAATATAAATTTCCTCGTTAAAACTGCACTGATGGTGCTAAATGGGGCCTGCGTTGGTGGTAAATGCATTGAGCTTTGACAGCGAGATACTTTTCACCCCTCATCTGAGGAAGGCGCCAGCAAATCCATCAGAGGAGATTTATTCAAAAGATTCATCACGCTGCTGCCCTTGCTGCAATAAAACAGGCCATTAAGTCCCACCAAAGCTGAACAGCAGCGTCCTGCTGAGCTGATGTAAATGCCAGCACACGGAGTGCCCCACGCTCATCGCTTGGGGCAGCCTGAACTGCAGTCTGGGGATAAACAAAGGCTTTGGCACTGCTCTGCAAGTGCTAAGCCTTGGGAAGGCATTTGGGCCACTAATTCTTTTAAGAGCCTTACAGGCATTTAGTTAAGGTAAACATCTAGCATTAAGGTGAACACCCCAAATTAATTTAATGCGCTGACAGTGGTTTCTGGGGCTACTGCTCCATGGTATATACTCAGGGCATCAGAATTTCTTCCCAAGTTGCTCCCTGTCCTCACTTGAACATGGAATTCCAGCCTGGCACTAAAAAGCCTAAAAACAAAAAATAATCAAGAAGCCGCAAGCAACTGATCTTCAATTGAAGTGGTTGAAAAAATAACTCTTCTGGAATGGCTCCGGCGTAGGACAGTAGATAAAATAGAAAAATAAATGACACCCTGATGGAGGCAGGCTTTTTTTCTTCCTTTTTTTTTCCTTCAGCACTTTAGTTTCTTAAATTCCTAAACAGCCCATATATACCCCTTGTTCCACTTGAAAGCTGGAGTCCTTTTGCAGCACTGCAGGCTCTGCCCAAGCTGCTCAAAGGACAGCGGATATATGAGGCCACAAACCCATACTGCCACGAGATAACTGGGGAGATTTGTATCTCTCCTCTACGTAATATATCTGTGTGTGTACATGTATATCCATCTCCCTATGCGTTTATATGTTGGGGTGCACTGGGTGCTGGAAGAGAGATGGGCCCTGAGGATCAGAGAGAGGGGCTCTGTCCTGGGCCCGGAGGTGACCCTGGGAGTGCATCCAGGCCACCGGGGATGGACTGAGAGAGGATTGTGTGTTTATGGACAGCCTGGGCCTGTGAGAAGTGTTAATTGCAGTTTGTGGCCTTATAGGGCATTGTTTGCCTATTACCATAATAGGTAAAATCTGTGCAATGCCCCAGGTGATTGGGGGACACTGTGGTGAGCATCTTTCCTGTTTATATGATGTTATATCCTGCTGGGGGCTGGTGTTTAAGGAATTCTGACTGCGCAATGAACAGCTTTGCATTCTTCCACCTGATGAGCAAAGTCCTTGCCCACGTGTCATTACTGCATTTATATTTCCTGTATTAAAGTTAAATCTTCTCCTGGACCAGTGGGGTATAACCCAAAGCTCAGGGCTGAGGGCTTTTTGTGCTGGTCTGACAGCCCTTGAGACAGGAGATCTTCACTTGCCCACAGCGTAACCACCCCACAGGCAGCAGCAGGAGGGAGAAATCCCTTTGCCAATGTCTTGTAACGCTGCTCAGTAGGGAAGTGCCTCTGACTGGGTGAGCTGGGTTCATTCCTTGTCTCCAGCTGGAGAAAAGATGCAGAGCGTAAAAAGCTCTGTCCAGGCCCAAGCACGGAGGAGAGAAAGCTTCACAGTGATGTGCAGAGATGAGGTAAAGCAACTGAGATTTTGCCACTCATCTCTGAGGCTGGGAGCTGCATTTTTTTAGCTTCCAGAACTGCTTCCCGAGACAAATCTGTTTCAGATAAGCTAATGGAAAGACAAACTTAATCCCGATTTGCTGTTTGCTCTTCATTTCTTGGGACTTTTTTCGCCCGTGCACTTCATCACTTCTTCAGAGCGTCTGTGCCCAATTTTTTTTCCCCTACACAGCTTCTTGAAAAGAAAGTGGCCTATATCTAGGGCTGGAATGTATAAACTGGCGAGGAAAATTTAACTTCTACCTCCAGCATGTGAAACACAGCTTGGAACTTCCAGAGGCACTGGTTTGCTAGCAAACACAGGTACACTTTCAGAGGCAAAGAAAAAGAACACCCTTGCTGACACGCTGACCCCACTCCTGTCATATTTTGTGTTCCGGCTTTGGGGACTGATAATACTCGAACACCTGGGCAGAGTTGCTACAAGAATATTTTGTAACACAGGCACACAGCTACTTTTTGTTTTCCTAACCTTGTTCTCAGAAATGTCTGTACTGCTTCTACAGACACCTTTCAGTAAAAAAAGCAGCCTGGAGCAGACACCCGGCATGGAAATGTCAAGTCTGAATAGTTAAACTTAAGCAAGGTCCTAAGAAACTCAGAAGGGCCCTGGTACTACCCTACCACTATTTAAGGCTACGTTAAGAAGTTTTGCTTCCAGCTCCACCTGTCAGACTGAAAACTGAGGCTTATCCTGACAGATGACACTCACCCCTGTCAGAAAAAGAAATGCAGGAGCCCCACTGGCTTCACTCACACACGTCAGCACTCAGAGGCAGCACAGCTGAATAGCTCCTGTTACTGAACCTATGACCCTGACGTTGTGTGCTAGTCATTAGCATTGTCTCCTCATTATTTTAATTGCCAAAGCTCTTAGCAAACGACCTTTTTTTTTTTTTTTTGCTCCTCTGAGCAGTCCAAGCCAGGCTCGTGTAGAAGAACCACACGCTATTGAACAGAAAATTTCTGTAACTGTGGGCATATTCTTGCTGTCCTGTGCTAAGAAGCCTTCTACTAAGTGCTTGTATCTAGCAAATCTGTATTTATGTGACTGAAAAATATAACATGCTGATGGGGCAGTCAGAATCATTCAGACAGCTGGAAGAGTCCTTGGTCCAAGGAGTCAGGGTCTAGACCGAGCTGGAATGGTCTGGGTTAGACTCCTGGGTTAGATCACCTTGGAATCAGCTCTCCTTTGTGGTTTTATCCTGTGTGTCCTCAGCATGTGACATCCACACTACTGCAAGGGTGTGTTAGTGCTGTGCTGTACGAAGTCAGGTGTTGTTGCAAGGCAGGGGTGGAAAAAATGTGTGAACTGCAACTTCTTCAGATGGTGTGCTTTTAGAGAATTTGTACGAAGGGCTCCAAATTTTGAATGAAAAACAATGCAGCACCTACGACTGAGGAAGCTGTCACGCTTTCCCTGGGTCTGTGCTTCCCTTCCAATGCTTGCTTTTAAACTGTGTTTTGTCTTTCAATTCCTTCTATTACCTTCTGAGAGTCTGCTGGCATTGGTTGTGGGGCCACCCCAGACGTCCTCTTTCCTCCCTGGGAGGAGGCAGAGCGGGCACAGCCCATGGCACGCCTGATCCTGCTCCTCATGGCCCTGTTCCGAAGCCCACAGAAATAAACACAGGCTTTTCCATTTATTTTCATGTATCAGCCTCCTTCTATCTGTGAGGGCCACAGCATTTGCTCAGGACACTGCACAAGGTTATTTAGTCTAGCACTTTGTGGAGCCTTGAATTAATCTTTAATTTTCCATAACTAATGTTCTTTATTAGCTTTGCAAATAATCCTCTGAAATTTTCATCTAGTTTTGAAGAGTTGTAACTAAAGCTCACCTCCTGTGACTTTGCTTTTTCATCTTCCAAGAGTATTAACTTAAGGTTTGTCTTTCTAACACTGACTGCCTCTAGATTTCGTCTTTGATCTGCGCAGATCTCCTCTGTGCAAGCTCTTTATTTGCCAGTGTGCTTTCAAATCTTACACCTTGTTCGAAGGTAAAAATATTCATGTTAGCATGGGTCACTGGAAAGCTCTGTATTTTTGTTCTGATCTCCATGTGAAAAAAATTGCATCTGTATTCTGCTCTTCTATGCGCTCCTGTTAATCCCTGCTCTTGCAAATAAGCCACTTGCTGCACAAATTGTGCTGTTCATTTTAATGAGTTCAAATGCATAAAATTTGGATGTTCTCATTAACAGCCCTGCAGCGCAGTCCAAACATTGACTCAGCGAATGCTTTCAACCTAGTGCCATAAAGTTATATGTTAAATAAAAAAAATACAGAAAGTTATGTAATTTTTTCCTCAGGTACTTAATATTAAAGCTTAAAAAAAGATTTCATAACAGTGTCATGAAGATCATCTGCCTCCTGAAACGAAGAGGGGGCTCCATGTGGTTAGTGGGTAGGAATAAGCAGATATATAGAATACAAACACTACTAAGAAAAAGGGAAGTGGCCCAGAGGAGAGGATCATGACTATAGCAGCGTTTTAGCTCAAGAGGAAGAAAAAAAGATCCACCAAGCACCGGGGAAAGATTCTTAATTTAATATACTCATGGTCAGCAAGATCCTATTTTTCAAGTCAGGAAGGGTTATTGCAGCCATCTACTCTGACCCCCCTTGCAATGAAGGACATAAAATGTTTGTCGCTGGGGAAATTATTCAATGAGGAATAAAATCCTCGAGGGCTCATGAGGTGCCTAGACTTGGACAGGCTCTGCACTGCTGAGAGTAGCAGGGTAGAAAACCCTGCAGAGTACAACAGTACAGACAGTCCAGACTCCAGGCTCGTCTCAAACTGAAGCGTGGTGCCGAGTGCACCACCTGTGTGACAGTATTTAGGCAACAAGGTTTTCTTTCAAGCGCCCGGGCTGTGTAGACACTGAAAAGCTTTGGTAGAGAAATATTTCAGCTTTCTGCAGCGTACTGTGAGAACTTTGCGGCTCTCACAGAAGCTATGAAAACCACTGCTATGGGTTTTGTAAACTAACTCCTTATCTTGCACCTGTAGGAAGGGCTCCAAATTTAGAATGAAAAACAATGCAGCACCTACGACTGAGGAAATAGTCAAGCTTTTTCTGGGTCTGTGGATTTGCCCTTCCAATGCTTGCTTTTAAACTGTGTTTTGTCTTTCAATTCCTTCTATTACCTTCTGAGAGTCTGCTGGCATTGGTTGTGGGGCCACCCCAGACGTCCTCTTTCCTCCCTGGGAGGAGGCAGAACGGGCACTCACAATTATGCAAGATTGTTACGGTTCCGGCCTTCTGATATTTTGGAATAAGTGTCTTAGAGCTTGACCAATCCCCTCAAGGGGTGGATGGCTGAGCACCCAACTGTCTTATGCCATTCAACACACTCTTTGCGAACCCTGTTATAAAAGGACGATTTAATTAATTAATACAGAATCGAACTACTTTCTTCCTGAACTTAGTCGTGTCGTTTCTCGCCGTTCTCGGTGCTTTACAGCGACAGGGCTGAGGGAGCTGCTGTGACTTAGCTTCTGGAGACACAGGTGGCATCAGTCCTGCTACACCAAGGTGAACAGCACTTGTTTCAATGGTACAATTTCTCTTTCTTTAGAGGCAGTGGCTGCGATGTTGTGCTGGGAGCTACAGGGACACCCTGAAGGTGGAATCGGGCATTACACAAGAGACAGTCCCCATTCCCGTGTGAGCCAGCACCTCCATGCATTCATGCACTTTCCTAGGCTGTTTGGTGGGTTTCACCGGGACACTCCTTGCTCCTCAGCAAGCCTGCAATCCAGCTGGGAACTAGAGAATGCCACTCTGTGCTCCAAGCTTCGGGAAGATGTTTTTCTACAATACTCATTCTGGAAAAAACCCAAACCCAGACAAAACCCACCACATTCATTTTGTTCTCCAAATTCATTTTGTGCTCCAACAGGAACAACATCATTAAAAGCATCCTTAAGACTCTTCAGAAACTGCAGAGGTGCAACTGGATTAGCCCTTACACAGTGACCCAGGAGCAGAACTACTCTCGCTGGTTTAGCACTCTGGGAGTCACCCTGAGCATCCTCTGTTCGTGACTGGCCTGCAAACTTTTTTCTGATCTCAGTCTGAGATCTGAGAGCACTCTTGCAATCAGCAGGTTCAAAGTGCTTTGAGTATACCTTTAGAATGTCACAGGACTGTAGAGCCCTGACTTCTTAAGAGACACCTGCTGAAGCCATCAGAGAACTCCTGGAATTGCACGATGACTTAGTACTTTTAACACATGATGTCAGATTGCTCATGCTTGAAACCAAAGCCTTTTTTTCAATCCTCTGTCGCGTTATCCACAACAAAATCATTTCAACCTCCACCACGAGCAACAGTATGAATGGGAATGAACAGAAAATAACAGTGCACAACCAAGCTTCAAGGTACTTTCGTCATGAGCATGCTTCCCTAGGCCCTGTTCCAACTCCTGCTGTTGGTCACTGTATTTTCCCTGCCTTTTTGAACAACACGCCTGTCAGCCACCTCCTGTGCAGAAACTAAAGGTAGGCTCTAAGGTGGTAAAGTACTGTTTTAACTCAGCTGGGAAGGTCATTCTCTTATGTTGAGTCTCCTACTTCTATTTGCAGCCAGTGCCTGTCTGTGCTGTGGCACTGGGAACAGAAAGTGATACTTCCAGCGCTCTGATGCGCACAAAAAGTTCCTCAGACTGGATAACATTAACATTTTCACAGCTTACTACAAGGCACTATTGAGTAAATGTTTAGCAATTGAAGAAATGCTACAAAATGAACCATGCAAAAATTATTTCAGGTGAATAAAAAAGTCTTTTTGATACAGACCTAATGTGAGGTGAGATTTATGATACTGAACATGGAATTAGTCTTAATAATACTGAAACTTTGTCCAGCTGGGTGTGAAGACCAGGCAAATCATGATACTTTTCACACCCGTAAAAATGTTAGAATTTAAGAAACTACTCAAAGGTTCTTCTGCATTTTCCATGGTCTGTCTCTTGCCTCATCTTTACAGGGATGCCAAACTACCCTGGCTCCAGAGCTGATGCTGATCATACCATGAACATCAGTGGCTGCATGTGATTTTACAGATAAATATACATCATAGCTGCTAGAGCTGCTTAGGAAAAAGGCAACTTTACTGAGGCTTGTCCATGAAAATAAAATAGGGTAAAGAAATTTCTATATATTTTGGTGGGTTTTTTTCTGTAGAGGGAGACTAGGAAAAGAGAACAGGCAAAGCTCCTTTCTTAGTTGAGAATCTAATGTATCTGCCTTTTCAAGCAGGAAAGAGTAGAAATAGAGTATGATCTTTTCTGTGGAGTCCTAGAATTCTGCAGAACTGTACATAAGACCTGTCCAAACTACAGAAGTATTTCTTAAGAGTACAGGCTCCCAAACTCCTCCCAATCTGCACTGAACACTATGTGAATTTCCACCACAGTAGTACTGAGTTAAATCTCAGGGGCCTCCTTCGTGCTGGATCCTAAATAGCAGATTCATGAAGAAAACAGTCATACTGAGTTTGTTTAAAATAGAGGTAGTTTGTTTTCATGAGAGAGGCTTGGTTATTTCACATGCCAGGTCAGAAATTTTTCACACAAAATTTGCCAAGAAATTACCGAAGTGGTACTGAGGATACGTGGTGGCGGGTGGTGAGAACTAGACTGGTTTAATTATACTGAACACTGACAAAAGAGTATTCTTGCATGAGGTGAAATTATTTGAGATCACCATGGGAGACTGAAGACTAGGATATGAATGTTTGATTATCCAGGACACAGCTTACTGTATTATCTTGAGACCTACCATGCTTCCCGTAGATAAAGGTCGAATTTTCTTAACTGGAGATAAATTTTTTTGAACCTTTGCCTGGAAGCAGATCTAACAGACCAAATCATATTGTGGATCACTATTAAATTATTTCACGCTGGAAATCGGCCTGGAGGAGAACCAACTCCAGTGCACATAACCACAAGAATCCAGTTGGGTTGAGCAGCAGTGCTTGGCATCACAGACTCTGCCACTGAGGCTGCTCAACAAGGTGTTTGTTTTGGCACACACACTCCCATGTCCAGCAGAGAGTGGGGTTTGGTGGGGATTTTTTGTTTGTGTGTTTTTTCTGCCACCCATGGGTCTAATACTGCATTCCTCTGTGGTGACTCTTCAATAATTTTCAATTTATTCTGCAGTGAAAAAATAAATAGCTCACTCTGATCTTTTAGCTTCTAATTCTTCCTTACACTTTCCTGCCTTGAATGACACTTTTGAAGTTCTCACTTGTAAAGCTCCTCTGGGTGAATTGCTGGGTAGGTCAGAAAAAGATCATGGTTGACAGCTCTGTCTAACTGGCTTCCACTGCTGTGGGGAGTGGGATTTTTGTTTCCCAGGGCAGGCGCAGAGATGAGCTGCTGACAAAAGCAGCTCTCTAGAGCAGGGTTGTGCAAATCTCTGATAGATTTTATTATAGTTAGACTGAGAGTTGGATGGAAAGTACAGCCACATGAAGGGGAGAAGGGAAGTAAAGACAAGCTCCTTTTGTGCTTGTGGTCCTGCGGGTCAAAATGAAATTAGGCCCTACTGGGGAAGTAGTGAAAGACAGGATTGCCAAATATGTTTTCAATGAAAATAAATGTTGTTTCTGTGCTTTATTTTGCTGTCAATAATTAATGTCGGTGGAAGAGCCATAAAGGATCCCGCAGGGCTGACAGGGGCTGGGTCGCAGATGCTGCCAGCCTGGGAGCCGTCCATCGGGCTGGATCTCAGCAGCCCTGGCCCTGAAGAGAAGTCATGGAAAGGAGCTTTGGCAACGCCCAGGTCACAATTCCCTCGGTGACTTGGGACTATCAGGCTTCCCCTTCCTTCACCTCAGTTCCCATACTGGCCAGTCCCAGTGGCCTGCCTTGCAGGAGGGCCGTGGTGCTGGCCATTGTTCCCACAGCCCTTGGGAAAGCTACAGTGCTGTTCAAGCACCAAAGAAATTCCCTCCTCCCTGGGAGAGTGTATCCTGTGCACTGCCCACTTGCATCCTTCCACCAGGAAAACTTTTCAAGCCACTTATCCAAACAGTTCCCCTGTGGTAACACAACTGCCCCAGGCCTCTGCTCTTGCTTGTCTGCAGCTTCTTTGCTGCTGACCCCAGCGCGGCAGCAGCAGAACAGCCCGGGAATGTCAGCAGCTCCGTGTGCTTTCAAACCCAGGCTGGGTGTTTTCAACATATTCCCTCATTTTCCTGAGCGCAGACTACTGTCTAACATTTCTGGGAAGGCAGCTGGAGGCTCCAGCCAACTTCTACGACATTTTAAAGCTGCACATATGTTTAATGTATCTACTACTTCCTTCCCCAGGGCTTCGTGCTTCTCCTGCCATTCATCTTTTCACGCTGCATGCACAGAATATGAGTTATCCACAGCGTCACTGCCGTAATATATGGCACTTCCCAACACCTACATGGCAAATCCATTAGAAACCGTAACAGCTGCAGACCCAACTCCAGCAGCGTGAATGCTCTACCTGGTGGGAAACGGCCGTAAAAAGAACTTTTCCCATTCAGAATCATGAAAAGGCGACAGAAACAGATGCACCTCCCTCAGTTATTTTCCTGTCTCCAGGAAGAGGTAGGAGTCAGCGAAAACAGGAGGGGCTGGTTTGATCTGAGGTGAATGGAAAGAAATGTGGGTTCAAACAGCAGGCCAGGTGGAGAGCTGGTGAGGTGGGAGTTCCATAGCTTTGGAGTGGCAGTGGGGAGCACTCCATCAGCACCCCTCAAACTGCCTGTGGAGAGGGAAGGGAAGCTGAGGGGTGTCCTTGCCCAAAGCTGTAAGTGCCTCTGCAGCAGGGGGTGTATAAAAAACTGCTAGTAACACTGAGCCAACACAGGCTTGGAATAAAAGCAGCAAAGGGATGAGGATGCCATAGTTCCCTCGCTCTCTTATGCCATTCTTTGTCTCTCCTGCTCACCAGAGCGCTGGGAGTGCCTGCCAGGCGTGTGGTGAGAGGGCACAAACACCCTCAGTCACCAGCAGATAATCACAGCCCTGTAACCAGGGCTCAGCTAGAGCCTAAAGCATTTCATTGATCCTCCTTCCTTGAGGCAGTGTTAGTTTTTCATACACCTAACATACTTATTTTTGGGTGCTGTAAATGTACAAGGTTCAAGGGTGGCACAAAAATGCAGAAAAAAGAGTTTGCTTGGAAAATACAGACATAACTTGTTTCTCCTGCTCTGCCACAAAGCCAAAATAGGTAAATTTACCCACTTCTATGACCAAGACTAGCAACGTACAGATATACTCTGCTTCCCTTTTTAACCTGTGCAAAGCTGGCTCCATGCAGTGACTGCCTGGAGCAGTCAAAGCATGGAACATCCTCAAAGCCCATGCCAAGGAATGGATTCCAGGACAGAAGGAACCACTTCAGAGTGACTGTTCTTCGCTGCATCATACCACTGCTGCCAGGATTAGCTCATCTGGATCTCATGCCCTGAGCATTCGATGATGCACAAGGCACTGACAGTGTGGGCAAAGAAGGAGCTGGGGATGAGAAACAGAGATGGGAGGAAGCCCAAAGTGAGGAGGGTGAGAAAGGAACTGTGAATACAAAGTTTTCCTGTGAAGTACAAAGCGTATGCAGTCCCTAGGGAACACGTACAGCTCTAGGGCACTGGCAGGGGGAAAGGGGGGGGTGGCAGCTGAGAAGAAACAAGGCAAGAAAAGTAGATGCAAGGCAAAGGGACTTCAGGTATCAGGGAGGTAAACAACACGTTTGTGGAAGAATAAAAATCTTGCTGTTTCTGAAAGGACCTCCCAGCGCCCTGGGGGGGAACAGCAGACTGACCCAAACACTGCAGGCCTTCACCACACCCTGACAAACCCTTCCTGGCAAAGGGTTTTTGGCAAAACTGCAGGAGACAAGCAGGCAGGGCAGCTATCTTATCAAGGCAGGAGCTGCAGGGGGTGGCTAGGCACAAACCTAGGGAAGAATTTGTGCTGCACACATAAATCTTGAATCCTGGCATTCCTTCCCCAGTAATCATCCCGCAGGCTATATTTAGCCCAACCTAAACAAAAAAAAAAAAAAAAAAAAAAAAAAAAAAAAAAAAAGAAAGAACAGCAGGACTAGTTTTAGCTCCAACAGCTGCCACCAGCTGCTCAGAGGGGATACAGGTAGAGCTGATGTCAGATGTAGTTAAATGAGATGGAACAGGGGAGGCAGCTATGCTTGAATGAACAACGTTGGCATCTGGTTAGAGAAATCCTGCGTTTTATTACTCCATGGTTAGCCAGAAGGAAGATCAAACGTCGAGCAGAGCATGAATGGTTTCTGCTACACCAAGGGCAAGGCTGTAGTGAACCATGGATAGGCAAACAAGCAGAGGAAAGGGAGGAGGCTACACACACAAGCAGAGCAAATGTTTGTACGTCTAGCCCAGGTTCCTGGTGCTCCTTCTCTTTAGTTCTAGCACGACAAGAATCAACAAATGCAGTTTTTAGAAAGACTGTTGACTAAAGAGCTCGCATCTGTGTGGTAAGGCCACACTGCAACTTATTTCATCCATGGATGAACCTGGGGCTCACCCTCTGAATAGGCATCAACATCATCCACTGGACAGGAGCTTGGGAAGGTCACTGCAACACAACTGTTTGCTTTCAGTATTACTTGCTCCAAGGGGACGCGTTTGTCTTCTTGTTGGGGATGAAATAATCTTAGAATTAGTGAGCTGGTTACTGTTATGACTTAGACACCTACATGCACAGTACCTTCAGAGAACCTGGAGCTGGTTGAAAAGTGTAAAACCAGAGAATGTAAAAAGTGGCAGCGTTTTATGAGTACTTCGCCAGCAGAATAATACAAGATGATTAATAAACCTGTGTTAATCCTGATCACTGATCAATCACTTAAGCATCTGGTTGTCATTGCCATTCCTAAGAACAAAGGAAAAAAAAGCCAACTGAGCTACTACACTAGTGTAAGTTAAAAAAAAGAAAACAAAAACAAAACCCACGACAGAAAATCCAATCTCTTTCCACCCACATTTCTGGATTTCAGAGGCACCTTATCACAGTAATCCTCCCTCCATACATCAGGTGGTGTAGCACGGACTTTGAAGATCTTGTGGCAGCTTTCCCTGTCCTACTAGCAGAGCTGTGAGCTTGGTAACTAATCACTCCTTAATAACTCATGTTTCCTCTGCAAAAGTCCCTGAAATGCAACTAGTCGGGAAAAAATATATGAGCAGGGATTTGTGAAGCAGAAAAATCACTTTGGGCTTCTTTCCCAGTAACCCACAGGGTTTTTTCAATGGGGGATGGGGTGACAATGAATGCAGCTCAATTTCCCACAGGCCCAGACCCTGCAACAGGGAAGTGATCCCTGGTAGCGTGTTTCAGACATATCCTCAAATAATGAAAACAAACCACAGATTGGTTGAAGGACTCTCTGGCTTGGCTGCTGCTTGAGTTTGTTCTGCAGGAACTTTCAAAACCAGGTATCTTCCTCCCAGGTATGTTCCCCCATCCTGGCTTAGACATGAGAAAACAGCCTAAGCCAACAGACACATGTCTGCTCAGGACTTTCCCACTTTCCCACCTGTGGCTGAGAGATGACTGGAGCTGCTGAGATCTTCATTTCTGTGATGGCACAGGCTCTTTGCGAGGTGACACCTACCAAAACCACGTGTCTGGTCACCCTTTTGCCCAAATGGAAGCATCCGAGCTGCTGCTGGATCAGAAAGTGACAACAGCCCTGTGCCTCACCTACCTGGTTGCACAAGCTATGATTTGCTCAGAAGCCGACACATTTATTGGGGGAAGCCCGTGGGAGCATCAGGATCTTCCCTGTTGCTGAACCCACGGCAAAACCCACACATTCCACGTCCCATTCCTTGCTGCAGCTGCCCATCCAGACTCAGGAGAGCTGCATCTGCCAGGGCCCGGCCAAACCACCCGTGCTAACGCAGAGACCTGGAGTGCTCAGCCTGGCACACACACAGCAAAAAGGCACGCCGGGGAGCACACGCTGCAGCTGGACATTGTCTCTTCCTTGGCCAAAACAGACAGGCTCCTAAGCAGAGGTATTTTGAGCATTCAGAGTCAACTGAGTTATGAGTTGGAAAAGCCTCGGCCGTGCCCTGTTATCCAGCCCTGTTTTTCTCCTCCTGGTTCATACATTTTCGCTCCTCTTTAGATTTCTGGGCACATACTGTGTCTTGTGATGACATGGAAGAACAAGGCCTTTAAGTCTTTATTAATTGCTACTACTGTAGTTTTAAAAGGAGCTATTTAGGAAATCCTCGGTTTTGTTACCATAGGAATGAAGCTGTAGGATTCAGTGAAAGAACAATTTAAACAGCAGTGTTTAAGTAATTCACTTCAACTTTCATTCTCTGCTCCATCCAAGCTCCTCTTGGCTGTAAAGAAAAAGACTTTAAGAGCTCTCTCCCCTCCTCAGTGCTGCTTGACTCCAGCCCAAATTAGGAGGTACAGCCCTGTTATCTATAGCAGGTCTTAGCAATGTCCCTTCCCACCCATGGAGCACTTCCTCCTCTTCCCGAGTGAGGCAGCTGCAAAGTGCTCCTTGGCTCAGGCAGAGCTCCTCGTCTGGCTTTTTTCAGCTGTTTTAAAACAATGTTTATGCAGCTTTTACACAGTGAGAACGGGCTGAATGGAGGAGCATCTAGTCCACTGGACAACAGCAGGTTGGGATGCTTGTACCTGATGAGTTTGCCCGTTACCCAGTGTAACTCTGAGCTGGGGGAACTCCTGGGTGCCTCTTTCCGAGCTGGTTTGCTCTTCTTTTTCTCTTTGAAGGGTTTAGGTCTGCATTAAGTAAAACAGCCAAACAGGACAGGTGAGCTGATCAGCCACTCTGCTGCTCTTCTCCAGCAGGCAGAGGGAGACAAGGCCAGGAAGGAGGACACTGAAAAGCTGACACTCACATTAGCTATTGCCTCCTGGCTTTTTTTTTAAACCTTTGAACTGTGGAAACTTGGTAAGCAGCAAGAAAGTGGAGTAAAGTTTTGTTTTCCTTGGATTTAACTCTTCTGAGATGCTATCACTATTCACACTTGTGAATAGTTCTGGTTTCCCCACCTCATGTTTGGGAGAGTCTGGGAAGGGACTGCTTTGTAGAGCAGGGAATCTTTCACCCTTTAAAGATGTCTGGCATTAAGGGTGAGATGGGGATGTTCCTCAGCTCTCAGTAATGGTGACAGGTCTAATGACTGCCTGAGGGACAGCTTTAGTTCCCCACACGTCCCAAAGCACAGCACTCCTTTCTCCACTGCTGCTTTGACTCACTGATCCGAAGTCTGGGTCAGGAAGTGGAAGAGGAGCCCGTCCAGGACGTTACCACGCGTGTCTGTAACTTCACAGATGCCGTCAGGTGCTTCAGCCACTCACAGATTAAGAACCTAATGCCTGGCTCTTCCTCAGCACACAAAGATGAGCCAGGAAAGCAAGCCAGTGACCATATTTTGGCATGACTTCCTGGCAATTACAGTGGCCCTATTCATCACCCAGCGTCTCCTTTTCGTTGCATATGTGCTCCAGCACTCTGCCTTGTGCTCTTGCTTCTAGAGCCTGGCTTATCTTTCAGCTGTCTGGCCAAGTCTGCTCCAGCAAGCTATGACCACAGGATCCTGTCTCCACAACCGGTCACAGGGAGAGGGAGTGACATGGTTACACCACCAAAGACACCATCAGCACTGTTCCAGCAGGGTATTGCCCACCAGAGCCAGCTGTCTGGAGACTGCTGTGTGTCCAGCTCTGTTTTTAGCAAAGGTGGAATGGCACTTTCACAGCTCCCACTGTTGTTACTGTTGGCTACAGGCAAATAGGTATTTTCAGACACCACCCCCCTCTCACACACACACACACACACACTTATTTCTCTGGAGTTGGCCAAGCTGTTGAAACTGGATCCTTTTATGGGAATGCACAAGAGGGGTTTTCATAAGCAAGCTGGAGACTCTGGGAGGCACAGTTGCTGCTCTGTTGAGGTAGCTGATAGCGCTCTGTGGTCCTCCCACCCCATTAAATTCACCTTGCTGTGCTGCCCACTTCCTTGTGCCTTCATTCCCACACATATTCACAGATATATGGTCACAGTCAAAAGAGGGGACCTTATTCATATTTTATGTCATGTTTCATTGCATCTCAAAGGGAAAAAAAGGACAGAGGAGGAAGACTTTGAAGGACTAGGATGTTTTTATTGGCTTTGCATTTGTCTCCCACCTGGTTCCAGAACTACAGGGAAACATTTTTACTGTTTATGCTAGCCTACTACATATTGAAGTCTACAAAAAGGATACAACAGGTAAAAAAGGCTCTTGGTGATCCTATGCTGGTGTAGCATTTTAACTGAGCACTTAAAAAGTAGCTTTGTATTTTTTAAATATAAGCTCTCAAACCGTTAAGAAAACCAGGGAGAGGGGACTCTTTTAGTGTTTCAGTTTTCCTGCAAGTATTTCAATATTCTCTTGCATTATTTTGAATCCAGCCAAAAGACTGGACAACCACAGAAACCATCAACTGACTGTAAAATAAACCCAAAGGGGAACCACTGAAGTTGCAAAACTTGGGTAGGACAGTGAAACATGGACACAAAAGAGGGGATGGGGTGAGCGCAGCAGGGAAGAAGGAAGAGTTCAAACTTATCCCGGTATATTATCAGCATTCCCTCAGGCATTCTGTTCGAAAAGGTGGAATTTAATCTGCACTGCCTTTGAATCAGCAGTATAATCTGTAAGAACTTCTGCCTCACATACGGCTTTCTTCCTGATAGCTGACAGAGCTACTTCACTGATAGTGTTCTGGTGAAATACCCTCGGGGTAAATGTGCTTTTATAAACAACCCATTCCCAAGCTAGTGAAACTGTAATACATTTATGGGACGGAACCTTGGCATGTGGAACATAAAAGTCACTTTGGGGAATTGGAGCTGGTTGATAGCAGCTGAGTCTGGCTTAATGCTCTTACCAGGACACCCTATCTCCTGCCTTCTCTTGTGCAGGTTTTTTCTAAAATAAACAGGATCTTGCAGTTCCCAAACTGCCACAGGAGCATGATTAGGCTCAGTCTCCTCACCTCCCCATCCCAGAGGTGCAAGGACTTGTTGGAGTGGTGATGGAGCTGTCAAGTTAATGCAACACCCCTGAACTACCCGAGAGAGATTGCAACCCTCACACTCTGCTCCTCGTCTCACCGGAGGAAAGGCTGTCTGCAGAAATGGATTTTTAACATTCATGCCTCCCCCTTGTGTCTCTACGATATCAGCTCGCCAGACTGTATTTATTTCTCAAAAGATCTCTACAAATGCACACTTTGCACATGGTGTTGCCATAATTTCCTGGTAAATATGTAAACCCAGGAGAGCACCAAGAACAAAACTTCTCTGAGTTGCTGAGTCTAAAATTTCCTGTGGAAATCAGCCAGAATTACAACTGTTACAGAAGTCATCTAATATTTAACAGAGGATAGAGAGCATAATATTCCATGCCTTCATTGAGCCCAAGCTGTGAAGAGACAAATTGAATATTACTAACTCTGTTCCCCCAGAAAAGAATAATGTTGCCACTCACTTCATAAAAAATGGGTTTGATTTGGGTTGGGAAGTTTGTTTTGTTGTTGTTTGTTGTTGGGCTTCTTCTTAAAAAGTGATAAAAATACTTTTATTTGGTAGAACCTAGAGAAAATAACATGAAAAGCCAAGGAAGAGAGAATTCCTGGCCTGATCGCAACCTCCCTGACAAGAAGAAGGTCAGAGATGTCCTTTTCTACAAAGAGTTTGTCTGCACAGAGGGAGCAAAAAGTTATCTGATGAGAAGCAGAAGGAAAAATCAGAAGTCAAACATACCTGACTTGCCCACGCCAGCTCGACCAAAGATCGCCAGCTTCACTTCGGCACTCTTGGCCATGCTGGAAGGAACGCAGGGGTGGCAAACTCACTCAATCACCACAAGTGAAGCAGAAGAACTGTTCCCAGCTCCTGCCTTCAGCTTCACCGTGTCATTGTGACGTCAATGCAGAGCCTGGGGAAGAACACCACAAGGATGGAACTGCAAGGAGCCGGGCTCTCCCTTTCCCCTGCCCACCCCCCTCCTTTTTCCTTCTTTTTAAATAATCATAATTGATGCTATGCTCCTGCTTTGAACACTGCAGTAACACCACTGACACACTCGGCACTGTTTGTGCAGAACCTACCTTCAGCTTTCTGGCTATTGCTCTTTGCCTCACACTGACACTGTAAGATTGCAAAAGGTACTTAACAGCCCCGAGCACCTGCCTTGCAAGGCTCCTAATTATTTATTTCTTCCTTTCATTTTATATAAATTGCATATATTTACTGTATTTGAATCACATGCAAGGAATTATTTTTTGTAGAATATTTTTAACAGCTGTGAGCACTCACTAGTAGTGCCTGCAGATAGCTAATCTTTCCTTGAGCCCTCCAGCTCCAAAAAGGTTTCAATTACTCAGCAGCAGTTGCCTAAAACCCTCCAAGCACTTGTACCTTGCTCACTGCCCTAAACAAATCCACACCCAGAAAGCTCTTTAGCGCTCCTTTTTAAGCTACCTCAGCTCGTACACAAACATTCAGCAAAGCATGGGGTTAGCAAAAGGATGCCAGAGTTTCTGGTACTGCACTTCGAGCATGGGAATTATCTATGTTCACAGTTTTGCTGCACGACCTTGTTTTTGCTAACCTGGACAGTAAAATCTATAACCATACCTGTCATTGTAGAATGCTTTAAAATCTTCAGTGAAAACATGGCAATCGTGATGATGATGATCCTCAGCCCTGACTAAAACGTCAAATACTCGGTCTCCCCTTAAAGCAGGGTAGAACTCCACGTGTGAATGCAACCAGTTACGGGTTTGCTGTTGAGCTGAAGTACCCACTTTAGCCATGAATTCTAACAGTGGCGTAGGATGCTTCCCGTGTCAGCACTCCGCGCCCTACAACAAAATGCATTTCTAACATGCTTCTTGGAAAAAAAAGCCTACGGCTCTTTCCTACACAAAAACGCTTGTAAAAAGAAAAAGTAAAGACACCTTACATCGAGAATCGTCCCGATTCATCTCTGACGTCTAAATGCTCCTGATTCCTTTTGCCTAAGAGTAAGTATCAGATCACTCTCACTCTGGACGCACAGTTAGAGGCACGAACTGTTTCAGGACGCGGCGGGATGGGACACTCGGGGACTGGGACAGCGGCGTCTGCCTCCCGCGAAAGCTCCCGGCCGCCCGCAGCAGAACTGCTGCCCCGCTCTGGCCCCGCTCCGCAGCTCTGTTTCACATTTCCCTGCAGGCATTGATTCCTGCCCGCCGGCTCCGTCCCTCCGGGCGGGCTTTGCTCCCCACCGCTCCGGGCAGGTGCCGCCCGCCGGGCGCAGGGCGGCTCCCGCGGCCCCCGGCGCTGCCCGGCCCCGCACGCT
>VZTI01003226.1:588777-614027 GCA_013397865.1 Struthidea cinerea
GATTGCATTGAAAAACAAGGAAAAGCAAAAAAAAAAAAAAAATTAGAAGGCAGATGTGAAAGCAGTAGTGTGGTTTATGCTTTACTTCTTAAAAGCAAAGGCTTCTCTCACTGCTTGGTTTGCATAATTTAGGGGGATTAGCTTTTTCCATCCTCCTCAGAGAGCAACTGATGTGTATTTTGCATCTGGGGAAATGTGCGTTAGTCTCGAGGCCTGACATTTGTTTTGTATGTATGGAATTCACCCTGCATGGGGCTGTCAAATTAAAGACGATAACTGGCTTTTCCAAAACAGCAGATACTTTATTGGTCATTAAAATCCCAGTGGCTGCGCAGTCAGCTTGTGCTGAAGTCTCTCATTGGTGCCAAGGCATAAGAATTCAGTAAACACTAATCGTGGACACAGGCAAAGGTTTCAGAGGGTTGAGACCCAAGGCTGGTCCAGGAGTGCTCCAGCTGCTGTTTGTTTTCTGCGTACTCACTGTGTTTCACAACGTTGATGAGTTTTGGGGTGGTTTTTTCTACCCAAAATGGATTTTGAGAGCCTTAGTCTTTACTCCTGTAGATCAAGGGCCACCTTGCTTTGTTGTAAGCAGTGGTTTTTGGTTGTTGTGGCTGACATGGTGTATTTTCTCAATAGCTTTGCCATTTGTGCTGATCAAAAAATGTGCTTCTGGGTAATGAGATCAGTGAGTGAAGTCCATCACATGGCTGACTGCCTGAAGGATGGGAGGTTTCTTTTCTGCCCTTCCATTTTATGAAAATTTGGGGGAAGGGAAGCAATGCTGGGGCCTGATCCCTGATGATCTGTGTGCTGTCAGTCTGAATTCAGCCTGACCCAGCAGAAAATCAGGAGAACCCTCTTTCCCATCCATCAGAGCCACTGAGATTTCTCCCTTTTGCCTCTTGGTGAGTCATAGCGTTTCACAGCTTAATTAATTTTTGAAAATAGCACTTTGGTATATTTAAAAATACTATTTTTGTTTCACCAGGAGGAAGAGCAATCCCAGCACAAGAAGATAGATGTCTTATGGGAATTACTGGCTGAAATGAAGTTGAGGGAAACTTAGTGCTCTTGGCAGGCTCCTTTTCTACAGCTGTCAAAGCACTGAAGTGTTTCTAGGCACAGCCATCAGTGAGTTTGTCCGTGGCTTTGTGACTCCTAAGGGCAACACCGAGCCTTGTTACAGGGCAGGGCAGGAGACCTCCTCTCCCTTGGGGAGCCCAGGCACAGCAGATACGTCACTGCTGAAGAGCTGGTCCCATCCACGCTGTGAACATGGGAACTGTGGCTGCAGGTGCATGGTGTGGGATATATCTGGCTCAGCTCCCCTGATAACCCAACCTGGCTGCACCCCTTTTTACTTAGGAAGATGCCACCAGTGGTCCGAAACAAGGATTTTGATTCATTTCTGGTCTAGCAAATGACTGTAGTCAGAGCTTTGGACCGCAGTCTGAGCTTTGGGCAGCCCTTCTTCACCAGAAAGCTCGATGGCTGAGGAGCAGATAATGAAATAGGAATGTGAACAACTTGAAATGCCAATGGAGCCAGATATTCTTACGTCAAGGCAGAATTCTGTTTCAGGATTGATTAACAGAGGTCCATCACAGCAGTTACAGTTGACAGAAGTATTCTAGAAAGACTCACAATTTCAAGTACCACTAAATAATACTTCACGGGCTTAAAAAAGATGTATGCAGGTGCTGGCAAAGTCCAGAGGGTTCTTTCTGCCTGGTCTGAAGGTGCTACTTGTTTAACATCAAGCACTTCCACTGGCTTATTTTTTCATCCTGGATGCTTCTGGTGTGTTTTCTGAAGGTGTTTTTCTTTTGTGAAAGCCAGTGGCATTTGATTCCCGAGAGGTGGGAGAGAGGGCTGGTATGACACTGCAGGCCTGACAGCTAATATGTGAAGAAGACATATGAGCAGGAAAGGAGCTGAAGTTGTGGGTTGTTTGGGTTTTTTTTTCCTTTTGAAGCTGGAAATCCCGTTATAGATACAAGGCAATTCTGTAGGTTTCAACAGCTTCCAAAACGAGATTTGGGCACGGGGTTCGTTGAGACTCACGAGAGATGAAAAGCGAGACACAGATTTCAGGAGGTTATTTAGGAGTCTCTGAATCCTGCGGAACTGAGTGGCATTTCATCTGCCGAGCACCTTTGTGCAACTGAGTCCAAGTGTGTACAAACTGTAGGGCAGACCATGCCCCTGGTGGCATGGATGAGAAGAACAGACTCCTCTGGTACAATTCCTGCAGTAAGGAAGCGGCTCTTGAACTCGGGACTATTGTCTTTGCTGCTGTCGTGGAGAACAGCCCAGACCTGCCGTGAGGATTGGTCTAGAACAGGATATCCTGTCCTGTCCTGTCCTCAATATCTGGATCCTTGCACTAAAAAGCAAATCAGTGACTTGGTCTATTTTTCACCCTTCCTTCCGGCCCTTCTGCTGGGAGCTGAGATGATACTTTATAACTAGTAGAAAAACTACCCAATAAAGAGCATGTTAACACAGTATTTGCAGCTTATACTAAAGGTTCGCAGGGAAAGATTCAGACTGTTTTCTTAATTTTCAGAGAATATCTTCCAAATGTTTTTGAGTTGGCTCTCAGCAATGCACATAAATCTGCTCAGTTACGCTAATCTAGCACAGAGAAAAATATTGCAACTTTGCCATTAAATTATGGATAAACTTTGCTGTTAGCTTGGCTCGTAGTCAATATGAAATATTGCTGTTTTAAATTAATATGGCATTTTCTCCTATTTTCCCTGGTAGCTTATGAAATGCTGGGTTTACAGTGATGGGTTTTCTTGAGTGTAAGCTACGCATTCATAACTTCTTTTCCTCTCCACTTTTTCCTCAATATGTAGAAGAAAAATCAAACACACCACGCAGGCTTTATTCCTTAGAAGTGTTTATTTCTAGTGGAATAAATAAGACCACAATCCTGCGAGTATTTGTTTGTGTTTAACCTTACATGGGCAGGCTTAATGGAGTGGACGAAGGAGGTACAAATTCCCCATCAGTACCACGTGAAGGTGCTCTGTGGAGCCTCCTCCTGCACGACCCAGGCTTCAACATTTTGTCCCATTTGGCTCCACGAGGTGCCAAAACGGGGCACAGGAGGCAAACATGGGATGCTCTTCACAGCACAGTGGGGATCTCACACATGCAAATGCCCCTGTGCCGTGTGCTAATGCAGACCTTCTGTCTCAAGTAGGCATTTGGCACGTTCTGTGCAGAGGTGTGAATACACAGCTTGGGTTTCTTGCAGTAGGAAGATTTTTATCAGGTGTATTTAAGTGATACATGAGCAAAGTAGAGAGGCACAGCTCAGCAGGAGCTATTGACAAGTGGAGGAGCGAGGTATCAGCTCATGTTTTGTAACACATGGCCAACAGATTCCCTTCATATTGCCCGAGTTAAAATTCTGCTAATCATTGTTTCTTCTCGCCATTGAATAGGTTGTGTCCTGAGAGTCTGTCCTTAAAAATGGGCAAGCTGAAAGGCCACACTCAGCTGTGACAGCTCTGACTCCATCAGAGCTTGGTATGTTACTATTTGGTTTGCTCTTTGCTGAGGTTTTGTTCTTCTGGTATTGTTATTTCTCCCTCCACACTTACTCAGATCACAAAGAAATTGTTTAATAGGTTTAGTTAATGTAAATATAATTGCTGTATCATCAAAAAGAAAGCAGGGTGACTGTAAGTCTCTTGCACATTTTTTGTAATGATTAAATGTCTACTTACTGCAAACCTGAACAAGTTCAGTTTCTGCACCAAAATAAGTTTAAACTAAAAATTAAATCACCTACAGAATAGTCTGCAAACAGGCTAGAACTCTTCTGCTAGAGAGATTTGTGTTATGGTTTTAATAAAGTACACTTATAGAATTAAAACCCACTGGTAACAAACGCAACAAATTTTGCAACAAATGTGCAACCCCAGACTTTATTAATGAATGAGTTACACTGCTGTGTCATCTTAATTTCTTACAGATGTATTCACGTTCTTTGAAAGGACCAGTGGAAATTGTCATAAATTCATTTGCTATTCACATTAATGAATGCTAGCCCTTATTCCTCCTCAGTGGTATTATGATTGCAGTCTGGATTGCCGTAGGGACCCCACTGCAATTCATCATTGCTTCAGTGTTCAAACTCTCTGGTGGAACCCGATATTGGTGTCGACAACATCTGGAGTTTTATGTCTCTCATCTTTTTTCTGCCTCCTTCCTTCTGTTTAATCAAGAGAATGGGAAGGGGAAATTGCTGCCATTGTTAATATCTTCAAGACACTGAGTGATTGCCGGGAGTTTGGAGCACAGTCATACCTAGGAGGGAGGAGACACAGGTCTCTCCGAAGAGGTGGGACTGAGGAGCAGCTGCTTTCAGCACACCGCAGTGCCAGTCATCACAGCACGCCTGGAGAGGCAGGAGGGAACTTTTCCATCTTCTATCCTGAACCCAGGCAGTGGCTTTGACAGCTTTTGACTTCTCCTTCCACAGAAGACTGTCTTGGCAAGCATATTCCCTGTTTCTTTCACTGGGGCCGTTCCATGTTCTGTACTTGTATCGAGGAGAGACATAGGCTGACATGGATTTTAAGCAGGAATCTTTATCTGTGCCTGATCAGATCCTGACTTCTTTCCTACCAAATCCTTCAGATGCAAGTCCCCTCTCGGGGCCAGGGTTTAAACGAGCTCAGGAATGCACAGCAAGGTAAATCTTGAGTGTGGGCTGTTGCTTAGCTTAGAGTGTGTCTGCCTGTCCTTATGGTGAGTGACAATACACTGCTTTGTGGCAACGTGACCTTGGCCCAAGGGACACATGAATGTTTATAAACTCTCCAGAAATGTGCTTCCCCCTGTCCTGTCTGCTGCGCTTGGGAGGGGCTCACACAGAGATAATTCATCATCCTCCTTCAAGTCTAGCCCTTAAAATTCCTCCTTGCCACAATACCTAACTTCAATTTGACAAATGTTTGTCTGCAAATATGTTATGGCCACTGCCTATCGTGCTAAGGAATATTTTACAGTCTTGGTCCTTCTACATCTATCCAAATCCACCAGTTGTGGATCCAGGGCTGTGAGTGTGTGGTAGGGAACCAACCTTTGTGCATCCAAGCACTCTGCAGCTGGAACGGCCTCCGTGCAAGTCACGTCCATGGGATGGTGACACACCTTGTGAACATCCTGAAGGAACAGTAGTAAGTACACTTCTCAGTCTAGGAGTGGATGATCTGCTGTCCACGAGTCTTGCAAACTCAAATCGGATTCACCTACCTTTTGCAGTAATGACACATGGNCGATTCACCTACCTTTGCATGGGCAAGGACTTTGCCCATCAGATGGAGAAAGGCAAAGACATTTATTGCACAGTCAGAATTCCCTAAACACCAGCACCCAACAGGATATCACATCATATAAACAGGAAAGATGTTCCCCACAGTGTCCCCCAATCACCTGGGGCATTGCACAGATTTTACCTATTATGGTAACAGGCAAACAATGCCCTATAAGGCCACAAACTCCAATGAACACTTCTCACAGGCCCAGCCTGTCCATAAACACACAATCCTCTCTCAGTCCATCCCTGGTGATGGATGCACTCCCAGGGTCACCTCCGGGCCCAGGACAGAGGCCCTCTCTCTGATCCTCAGGGCCTGTCTCTCTGCCACCACCCAGTGCACTCCAACACCTACCCAGGGCTGTTTGGGGCTGAATTATTTCTTCTCTCCTCCCATGTGTGCTTGGACTATGTAAGTTTGCCTGAAAGCGTATTCCTTCTCTTCGGTGCTGTTTTAGAGAATGATTCACTGGGATTTATATTGCCACTTTTCTCCACAGTACTTGGGTACAAGTTCTAGAAGAAAAAACCCAACCAACTATTGAAATACTTGACATGTTAGTATCATCTAAATACTTTTTTTAGAACTATCCCTGAATTCATTATGTATAAGGCGATCAAGGAATTTAGGAGCCTCAGACTCCTCTCTGTTCAGGGCACAGCTGGAGAAGGTAATCAGCTCTTCCAGCAGTATAGGAAATATTTGTAGCTGGTAACAGATGCTGAGCATTTCTGTGCTGCTCTGTGACTGTAAGACATGAGGTGACGGCGCTGGTGGGTAATCCATCCTCATCTGGAAATCATTACTGCTAATCAGCCTAGCTTTTGGGTACTAATTACTGTTATCATATTACCTGTCAGAGTTTCTGGGAACTGGTTTCTGAGACTTTGCGTGTGCACTGAAAGTTTCAGGCATCAGCAAAGTCCTTTGGGCACCGTTTGTAAATGAGTGATTAATAAACCAACATAAAAGTTTGTTAGGACAGAATGAGAGAAGCAGTCAGGGATACCCTCCAAGGAAAGAGATGAAAATGTTAAAAAAATTAATGTTACAAGCCCAGATTTCTCTGCATGTTATCCTGCGAGGAACTCTGAAAGGATCTATTTTAAAAAGCAATGAGTAATGCCAGAATTTCAGGAATCTTTTAAGCACATGTTAAATTCCTATGGACTCCCTGCTCAACTGATGGCACAGCTTGAAGGATTCAATAAAAAGCAGTAATTAAAACAGCAGAAAAAAAAAACAAACCCAAGATTAAGTCTCTAGTTCTTTACCCAGGGTTCCCATCTTCATATAAACACAAATCCCATGGAAAACAGTGTAACAATGTAATTTTTATGGAGATTAACTAACTAAGCAGTCACTAGTTTATTTAAGCTGTTCATTATTTCAGTATCCACTGATGGTAGGATTGCAGGAACACAATGAAGTGTACTCCTTAAGAAACACTATTCTCTAATGCCTGTCCTATACCCTTAATTAGTATGGTATCATCCATAATAATAATGTATTTTTAAAAATTCATTAAATGTTCTGGGATGTAGTCAGAAAAAAGATTAAAAGAATAAATGTTTCATTTTGAAATACTTAGAGGTAATACTTAAAATCAGTTTAACTTGTTTTTTTGTTTTGGCTTTAGCTAGAAAAAAAATTCTGCAGGAAACTTATAATTTAGAACAACGAGTAGAGCTGCAATATTCTTGCATGGTTAAAGAACATGCTGTCCAATGGTACATTGTTTTTTTCATTTGTTACTTGAATGTTCTGTCTCAGGAATGAAACAGCACTTCTTCTCCAGTCACACAAGATTGCAGTTCAGTCTCTTGATGCATGCAGGTGCAGAGCAAATGGGCACTGGGAAAGGATACATCAAATGAAATAGCTTAGTTAGAAGAATTTTATAATATTTTGGCTGGTGTGGATTAAATTTATTCTAAACTGTGAAATCTTAAACAAAAAACACCAGTACCTTTTCCACAGTCAAGATGATTTCTGTTTATATATTCTATTTCCATCTGGCAAAGGACAGAGTTAATCTGAAGTCCTTGTAGCAAAGAATGAAAGATTAAGACTTTTCTGTCCTGTTCCAGACTGAAACACCAAAACAACAGCTCACTGCTGGCCTTGAGACAAAACAAGGAGATGCCAACATGTTTGGAAGTGAATAGATCAGAAATGGTTTTCAGTATTACCAATAACATAGAAGTTCATCAGTTACTAACACAAAAGTCTTGGTAAAAAATGTTAAAAGGTATTTGCATTCCAAATTTTTTGCTGTATGTTTAGGAAGTCTTCAAGAGGCCACAATATTAATGAAGAATTCTTAAGCACGTTTTCTGAGGTCTCTGTTGCTTTTGAGAACACCAACTCTTGCCTAAAATTACTGTTAATTGGATCAGTACTCACCTTTTGAGTGGTGTAATTAATGGATGTGGAATCTGACATCTCTCATGCCGGGCTGATGCTCGGAGAATGGCGATTCAGTATTTTGTAAATACTGGTTCCGTGTTAGATGTTTCCAAGCAGGCAGCCAAACTGAGGGGCCCCACAGCATCCATCCCGCCTGTGGGGTGGTTTTGCGTCGCTGTTAAGTACCGAGAACGGCGAGAAACGACACGATCCAAGTTCAGGAAGGAAGTAGTTATTTAATTAATTATAACTGGGTTTATATAACTTGGTTCCCCAAGATGACAGGAGGCCATTGGATCTTGGACCAGCCACCCCCTGTCCCATTGGCCAAAGCTCAGAACACCTACTTCAAAATATTATTTCACTGTGTACCATAACAACTCTGAAAAACAGACCCCAGGTGCACAGATAAAGACCCAGTTTACAAAGAACCCATAGCAGTGTTTATCACGGCTTTCATGAGAACCACAGAGCTCTCACAGATTGCTGCAGAAAGCTGAAAAAATTCTCTAGCAAAGCTTTTCAGCATCTACAGATGTGTGTCTGTGTACAGGCTGCTTTATGTTGTTACCTCTCGTGATTCAGTCGGGACACGGGCTGAGAGGCCAGCCTGAGTACAGTATCATACGAGGAGAGTGTTTGTAAGTGGCGTCCCTGTCGCTGTGAGCGGCACTAATGATGAGGAATGGCACGACAAGTTCAGAAGGAAAGCAGTTCTGATCTTTATTAATTAATTAATTCATCTTTTATAACAGGGTTCGCAAAGAGTGTGTTAAATGGCATAAGACAGTTGGGTGCTCGGCCATCCACCCCTTGAGGGGATTGGTCAAGCTCTAAGACACTTATTCCAAAATATCAGAAGGCCGGAACCACAACAATCCTGCATAACAAACCCAGGTGCAAGATAAGGAGTTAGTTTACAAAACCCATAGCAGTGTTTTTCGTAGCCTCTGTGAGAACTGCAAAGTTCTCCCAGAGCGCTGCAGAAAGCTGAAAGATTTCTCTACCAAAGCTTTTCAGCATCCACACGTCCCCAGTCAGGGTGTGACTGCTCACGGGGTCCTGCTCAAAACAGCCAGGGGTGGCTGGGTTATTTCCTTCACCTTTAGCCATTTAATACACATCTAGTCCAAGCTACCCATCTCATTTTCTGCAGTCCGTGGAGCTCTAACTTCATCTTCTCTCTCTCTGAAGGCATTGTGGAGGCCCCAGTGTTTCAGTTAAACCTAACAGTTTACTGCTGGTATAATCTACTTCCAACAACCCTTCTCATCTAGCTGGAGACTGGTCACAGGCGTCCTGCCTCTGCTTAGAGTCAAAGTCACCTATTTGGGTGAGATGCATTGAGTTTAGCACACTCCTTCTTTTTTTTTTTGTTTTGTTTTCCCATTGGCTGTGAAGTGATTTTAGTTAAGTAGCTTAGATGGAGCCATTTACTGCTGGTCAAATAAGTCCTATGTCCAACTGAAACGTTGAAGATTTAGTTCTCAAGGTCCATCCCTATTTCCCAAGAAGTGACTGTCCTGCAGATGGAGGCGTGGGACTCCTCTCCAGGAGCTCAAAATTTGGCATTCCTATTCTCTGTAATGTAACCTACCAGGAAAGTTTGTGGCTTTTATTCTTGTTTTTACAGAAGATGAGAAATCTATTAAAATTACATATATTTATGGTACAATCTTGCGTGCAGTTTTGCTCTATGGATAATTTTTTGCTTTCTAGACCACAACAGAAGCATCCTGAAAAAGCTTCATATGTGTCACTCCTAAGAGCTTTTCACTCCAGAATCTTTGTCTCAGCTCCTGGTTTTGTCTTCCTCCCACTTTTACAACCAAGACCTTTTACAGCCACTTTAATTGCGAACTACGGTCTGTCGGGCTTTATTATAAGATCTGAGGCAATCACCATCATCACCTGCAGCTAAATAAAGGGCTTGATTGCACTTTCTCTTGAGCCTGAATGGGGTAGACAGCTTGGCTTTGAGGAGGTCCACTGTTATCCCCCTGACAACCACAACCCTTTCAGTACAATGACCATCCCCAGGCTATTTAACACGGGCCTCAGGGTGGCACCTCTTAAAAGGCACAGTCTGTATTTAGAAATTTGAATTACCAGGCTGGCTTTCAAATGAAACAAAGATAAAAAACCCTTTTAGGTTTTCTGGGGATGCCACGGTGAGAGGAACGTGTTTTATGTCTTTTTTTAAGGCAGGCAGCGTGTGCATTCCATGGCCCTGTGCCATCTGCATCAAGCCACCTTCTTCCATGATTTATATAAATCTTACAAGCACCAAAACTCTGCTAACCATCCAGCCAAACAAAAAATAACCTCTGAGAAAGATCCAATGTAAAAACGTTTGCCTTCAAGAGAGAAAGCAATCTATTCTTTACAACACTTCTACTGTGTTAAACCACTGATTAAGTTACTGGTTAACAAGAAATTTAAAGCTACTAAATGCTTGCAAGCTGCTTCTGAATGATAATTGGAGAAACCTGGTGTAGGTGCTGCTTTGAGCTATTAAAATGCTGTTAGATTAATGCTATGGAAAGAAACATACTGAGCTCTCAACATTACACAGTTTATGCATTGAAATTTCCCTAATGGGGTGCAAATTTATCTTTCATTTGTACCAAGTGTTGAACACTCATCCTGTATATTTTGAAGTATTTTGCTGATTTTGTTCATTTTTCACACGGCTGATTGGAAGGTTGTCTTAAGTGATCAAAAATCTGCAGAGCTAAACTACCACTAGCAGTGGGGCTGTTCATAAATCCTGATTTCCATGTATTCCAGCTTGAAAAGACACTTATAATATTAACTACCCTGTAAACAACCAAAAACTGGGGATCTGGTTTCATAATTTTTGGAGGGCCTTTATTTTAGGGAGGGAGACTCCTCTATTTGAGTGCTGCTCTGTTGTTGGTGGAGAAACGGAGGGACTCCTCCAGGTAACTCAGGACACCTGCAGGGCCTGATTTCTGATTTAGCAGCAGCCAATCCTGATCTCTGCTTAAAAAGGGAGCGAAGGTGTTTAGCCTCCCCATGTAACTTCTTGGAATTAATACCTTTGCCTGTTAAGACTTATGACTCCCTCAGGTGTCTTCCCACTCCTGTGCCAGGTAAGGAGCTGGTATGCAGGGATGCTGACTTGCAGAAACATTTATTAATAGCTGCATCAACCACAAATTGTTGTCACATACGAGCTCTGAATTTATTAGGAGAGGTTCATTGCGTGTTTTGTGTGGTGTAAGGCTTTAAAATGTGAGAGCCAGCCAGCTCCTGGCACAGGGAGGAAACTTCTAGAAAGGGACCTTACCAAAACTCTTGGAATATTTTTATTTAATACGTAGGAGAAAGAGAACAACAAATAAAACCCCACCCAAAAATAGACCATTAGTGGCTTCTTTGTAATTTTTTGGATTTCAAACTGCTGAGACAGTAGAATAGCATTGGAGCTCTGTAGCCAAATTGTAATAAGAAATGTTTTATCTCTGCTGTTTAGGTCAGTAGCACTGTCTGAATGAGCATTTCCAAAAAGAAGTGGGTGGAGAAACTTCAGATCCTATGTCTGCCTGGTTTAATACTTGAATTCTGAAAAGCTTTGTCGATGAATTGGGAGTATCTGAAAAAAGTTTTGGAAACATTTGTTTACAATGGGGTTTCAGTGGCTGGGTTTGAATTGCACTTACTAAAGGCTTCTCTCCGATGCTCTTGTTCTCAGACAGCAACATTTACATTCAAGCACCACCTTTAAAACCAAGGTCCTACTTCTTCTAAGTTTTTTTGTTTTTTTTCAATGACTGTATCAATGACTGAAATGCAGAAAAGAAGTTTTTGTTTCTAGGCTCCCTAGACGGTTGTAGGACAGGATTAGCTTACACTCTCAATGTAGTAGAATAATGGTAATTTTCATCCCCTGTATTTGTCAGGGACTAAATAAGGCCCAGTATCTGTTAGCCCATGGTTGGGGGGTGCAGAGCAGAGACAGTGTTGGTTGTAGCTCATTTTAGTCTGCATGTTCTGAACTTGGAAGAGTTGAGAGATTAGCACAGCCCAGTGCAAGGATGGCAACCTGATTTATGAGTCATTCCACATCGTGTCACGTGTTCTCACGCCCCTGAACACACTGGAACTTGTCTCACCCTGAAGCTCAGCAGGGCTGGACCCCTAAAGTCTGTACTGGGGGCTGCAGGCTTCTGGCTTGACATAAAGGGGAAAAATATCACCCTGAGGACAATCAGACCTTGGAAAGGGCTGCCCAGAGAGGCTGTGGACTCTGCTCCTGCAAACTTTTAAAACCAGGAGAAGCAGTGGGTAGGCAGGTCTGCCTTCAGGTGCTGAGCCTGCTTCTAGCAGGAGGCTGAGCTAGAGGACCTGCTGAGGTGGCATCCAACCTGAATTATACTAGGATTCGGTGGTCTGAGCTTAATTTTATGTATTTCAATGCCTTGATGTAATTCTTTTTTATAAAGTTGCTTGCTTGCATGAGTTGACTGTAATGATAATGTTCAATAATTATGATAATTGTATCATTAAAAAGAGGTCATGCTTTCTGGCAGGAATAGACAAAATATTTTTTTATAGATTTCTAAAGATAGCACTTATTGCCATAAGGCCTACTTTGTTTATGCATAGGAAAATTTTCCACCAATCGCTAACGGCAGACTAAGATAATCGCCTCTAAATGGAGTAAAAAATTAAATCATTAAAATAATTGCAGCATGGGTTTCTTAGAATAAAAGCCTTTCTTTTTATTTTCCTCTTTAAGAAGAATAAATGTCCAAAACCAGGAGTATATTTGTGATAGAAGCAGAGTGGGCTGGAGTAGAAACTACACAATTCAGATATCACATAAAAGTTTTGCTTTCCAAGGTTCACCTACTTGTTGAGTCATGTTGGGCTTAAAGCTCCTTGTCTATGTAACAATATTCTCATTTTTCTTTCAGATGGAAGAACAATGGCTGGTATTTTGAAAGGACATGTTACCGGTTTTGGCCACTGATCCTTCAAAACAGGTAATTATTCAAATGTGTGCCAAGTTGTCCATTTCTCCATTGTTGAAAAATTCATTGTTCTTTTGGCTATTCTGAAGACCTGAATGGCAGAGTTGAAGGCTTTGAAAACGTAGAGAGTCCAGTGTTTTTCAAATATTAGAAGAATATACTTTTTTTACACTGCAGAAAGGATTGACTGTGGCAGTTTTGAAATTCTTCGATAACGGCAATAATGGGGAGACTCTTCCAGTGACTGAATGCAAGTGAATATTTTTGAAGTTTTTGAAATACTATTGCAAAAACAGATTTTATGCATGTTGAAGGTTGAGATAAAACATTTATTGAGATGACAGGTAGATCATGGCAAAGTGTGGAAAAAACGGAAGGCAGTTTTATTCAGCGATAGAATTTCTCTCTGGTATTTATCGGTTTGACTTTTACTCAGTAGAATCTATGTCAGTTACAAAAATTAACGAACTGCGGTTTTTCCTCTGTGAAAAACCTCCGCTTTTTAAGGACATTTTTTAAGTTCTGAAAGGTTAAGGCTTGACTAAGGAAGAACTATCTGAGGAGTTCTGTGTTCCAAAGGGCCCACAGTGTGTGAGTGAATGTTCCAGCATGTTTGTAGTCGGCCATGGGGTGATGTCCTTTCTTTGTTGTTATCTCATGCTCACGTGTACCTTAAATGAAGCAGCGTAAAACTCTTTTCCTTGTGTAACCAGGCTCAGACAGACTGCAGAAATGTGCTGAAAATGGGTTCTCTGAAGACAAGTGTCAAAAGCCTGTAGTATTTTTAGTTGTATGACTTCATAGCCCACGGGATTTATGGCTTTTCTTTACTTCATCTTGGTTAGCAAGAGCATGAGCACACAGCATTTTCTCTCTGTGGGATTCTTGCGTGGGCCTGGGAGTTCTTGCTGCATGGAGACTTTTGCCTGCACAAGCAGCAAGTCTTGTGCAAACCAGCGTGCTGGGGAAAGTGATTGTCTGTGCCCCTCGCTATCTCTTGTGCAGCTCAGAAAAGCAGCAGAAATAAGGGAGAGGCTCCCACTGCGCCATCCCAGAGGATGTGGGAAAAGGGAGGGTGTGTGAGCACACACACACAGGCTGGGCTTGAATTCAGAGGGGATGAATTTTGACCTGGATTTGCAAAAGGAAGGGGGTGTGAGCGCACACACACACACACAGAAGCTGGGTTTGAAGACAGACTGAATTTTGACCTGCATTCAGGTATTTTACGGCTGTGCTGCTCCTTAGTGGAGCTTGTCAGCTAGAGCTCGCTTTGGCAAGGAATATGAGCTGTGGTCTTTGCCAACGGGAGGGTTTTGCTGGTTACTTATAGCCTTAATTAGTCCTGATGGCTTTGGGAACCAGTTGTTGGGAGGAACGTGCTCCCTGGGTGGATTATCTGCAACAATGTCCTTCAGGGTGAGGCTTGGTGGAAAAGGCTGAGTTCCAGGAGGAAAATAATCGTTTGCATCACATAATTATGGAATGTATCACTGAGTATACACCTAGTGAAGGTGAATTATGGAGGCTTTTGGAAAGATTAAGTCTGGAATTTCATATTGTGTGTGTTCTTCTTGTGGTTTGTTTTTTTTTAAATGTAATGTATTAAAACGGCTCACAAGATGGATATTTGATCTGAATATGTACAGAAAAGACTAATAACGCAATACCTCATAAACAGAGAGACAATTCAAGTCATTTTGGGAACTGCAGCTGCTAGGAAAGGCAGCAGCTTTCCTTGTAGGTGTTGCATGCAGTAAAGGTGCCACAACAGCGTTCCGTGACATTCACCTATAGGAAGGGACGTGAAGACAAATAGATTTTTTAATTGCAGTTCTTAACAAGACATGAATAGAATTTCAGATTTCTAGATATTTTTTTTGAAGCCATTCTTTACTTTCTGCCTATATTAGACTGCACCCAGACTCCAGAACCTGGGAATAGTCTTTAGGTCCAGATGTATTTTGACACAAGTCGAGGCGAGACCCCAGCATGCACCAGCAGTCAAAGTCTGCCTTGCTTTCCACCAAAAGGCATCTGGGAGCCATCTGGCAGCAACACCAAGGGTATCTTCTCATATCTTCAGGGAGGAGTATAAATGTAGGCAGCTTATCAGGGCCCTGGCTCTAGCAGGGACTTGTGCTGACAGTGGAACTGACCAAATTATTCAGGATACCCCTGGTCTGCAATGAGATGCTCTCAAGATGCACCTATTCCGTGATCAGCCCAGCTTGCTTTTCTTGCCGAAGGCTGCCTCGCTGCACGTCTTGGTTAAAACACACCCTGAAGGAACAGCTCACACAAGATTGTACTAATATTGACAGTAAAGAGTTAACATGCATCCTATCATTGCCTTCTACCAAAGCAGATTTTGTTTGAGGGATCATGTGTAACAGTCCTTAATTACATTAGCTTTAGTCAGAAGCGTTCTTTCCTTACAGAAATATATCCCTAGATATACTTGCTCAGTAGCCACCTGGGCTTTTGTTAGGGTAGTCAAATAATAATTCTTTGAAAAAGAGCAACTAAGAGCTCAAAATATTGAAGAAAATCAGGATTCATTAATTATTTGCTACATTAGAAGTAGTTTGTATCTTTAAAAAAAAAAATACCAAGTATTGAAAATTTCTAGCACTTTTATTGAGATGAAAGTAGGAACAATCTGCTTAGGATGATTTGCCTTAAAGTGAACTTGAGTATTGTTGTTTACTAGATTAGACAGGATGCATTTCAGTCGATAAATAAAGAATGGAGCTTTTGCCAGATGACTCATTTCCCCTAAATCATGATTGACTTTGAAAGGATTTGCTTTGCTTCTTGTGTAGTTTTTCTGTTACACAGCTCGCCTGAGGTGAGCTTTGACCAGCTCTGCAATGAGATGTGATTACTTTCTACTGCTCTCCCTACTTAACTGCAAAAATTGCTGTGAGCTGAAAATCCACTCACATGCTGAAGTTTAGACTGAGCTGTGATCAGAGCTGTGGAGAGAAGCTCCGTGGAAGTCAAGAGATTGCGTCACTCATTCTGCATCCTTTTGAGAAGGCAGGGACACAGCAGATTTTGCCCATGAATGTGCAATAAAATGGTGTCTAGTGCAGCACCCCGTGGAAATGATAAGATAGTACTCAGAAAATGTTGTCAAATAATTTTCAACTGAAAAAGCCATGGTGCAATTGCTTTTGAATGGAAGTTGAAGTCAGGAGCAATGTGAAGGGCTGACTTTGATATGCTCTGAATTCAATTAGAACAAAGGAAACCCAAATTTTCCAACTCCTCACATGTAAATGAGGATTTATTCCCTAGCATGCCACAGATTTCTGCCTCAGAGATTTTTGCCAGAAATATTGTTAATTTGTTTTTTAAAGACTTGCTACATCTGAAAATCAAACATGCAGGCCTCTAAACCTTATTGGAATAATGGATTTTAATTCCCTTGCCCTCTTCCTTGTTTAAGCCCTCTTGGTTTATGCTTGCTATCAGGAAGACCTTGTGATCATCTCGTTGGCAAAGACCCTGTGCTTTTATCATTCTTATCACAAAGAGGAGAAAAATTATACTTTGGTACAGTTTCATGCAACTGTACAGTGGGAGAGAGTTTTTTTTTTTCCTAGTGACCAGTTGTCTGAAACCAGCAGTGCATAAACACATCCATTCACCCAGATAATCGCTTTCCCAGATTTGATTTAAGACACTTCATTGAAGTTACTATGCTCATGTGAAAGAGCAACCATATATGAGTGAACCAGGCCTTAGGCCTTGATTTTCCTCCAAAAGATGAAAGCAAATGAAGAAATTCAGAGAACAAAACAATGGGTAAAAAACTGGAACTGAACCATTTCTGGAGGGAGATTTAGGACTTAATCCTTCGAAGAAAAACCTGCTCTGGCCCTGATCCAAAACAGTACTCAAGTCTTAACTCTAACTCCATCAGCAGTTTCACTGAAGCTTAATGTCTCTCCAAGTGCTTTGTAGACTGGGGCCAGAATATCAGTAATTTGCAAGACTAAGCCCTCAAAGAAATGATCTTGGTCAAGTGATAAGGGCAGGTAATGAGCCGAACTTGTAAGAGGTAGAAGGAGCTGGCTGTGGGCATATCAGTGGGTTGTAAAATGAGGATTAGTAGGGAAGTTGGAGCAAAACCCACTGAAAGAAATAGCCTTACTATTACTTAAACTTTTTCAACTTTCTCTTTATTTTTTTTTCCTCTATGACATTTTTTCTAAATAGGCTTTGAAGAAATACAATGTTTCTGAGAACTGATAATTTTTGTTGCGGCAAAATTCTTTTGGTTTTGTCCTCAAACCTGCTATCCGAATCTGTTAGGTCAGGATTTAGAATCAGAATTTAGGCATGCGCGAATGCCTCCGCCTTTGTTCTCTGGAGGTAGAAGTTGTTGCTTGGCTTTCTTCTCCAATAAATACCTCTGCTGCTCATCTAGTTATTTGATATCACTCTTCTTTTTGCACAGTTCTGTGGTTCATGTGTATAAATGCTGTATGCAATATATTCCTATTATTTGCTAGCAGCATACTAATGCAGCCCATATCATCACCCATTCCTTGCAGATTGCTGCTCCTTAAACCAAGATCTTTACTGAACCACTTAAAATAATGTTTGTTCCAGGGTTCCCCCTCCTTTCAGGTAGACAAGAGAGCAGTGTTTTGGCTGTGGGCGAGAAAGGCAGCGCCTGAACGGTGAATTTCTTTCCATAAGGCAACTGTGCCTGTGGCAACATCAGTGGAGATGGAAATGGATTGTAGATAACCGCTTGGCACTGAATGTAGGTGAGGTGAGAGCACTGAATGCTAAGTGAGGTGGGAGGGCAGCCCAGAGCTGGCCAGCCTGCTTCCAGGGGTGATACCGAGGACACTGCTTTGGGGGATTTGCAGGTGGGTGTCCTCTCTCCACGGCCAGGCTGTGCTCCAGCAAAGGGAGTAGACTCAGTGTGTCCCCCCTCCAACCCCAGCCCCGGACAGATGTGGTGGCAGAGGCTTCTGGGCTGGAAGAGTGACCCTGCTGCCTCCTGCCAGAGCTGGGCTCTCAGTGGGTTCAAGTGCTACAGGGCCAGTTATGTCTGGAACTCACTGCAGGGCTGCTGTGTTTTGGGTTCTGCATGCATGTTCCTTTTCAAACGAAATGTGATAAAAAATTACTTTATAAGGAGTGATTTGTGCAAATAACCCAGGAATCCATGGCTCATATGTGGGTCAGAGTTCAGCTTGAATTTTGAGCTCGCACTTGCTGGCTTAAAGCGAGCTGGTTTAGAACTCCTCACACTTCCCAAGATGTGCATTAGCATCCAGTGTTTGTTTGCTGGTTTTTTTTCTTGGGTGTTTGGATCTGGGACCGTGGTTTGTACCATTTGAGAGAGGACATTCAGATCCAGACACAGAGTTTAAACGTAGATTTAATCTGAGCTGTCTGTAGTTATGAACACATGTAGAAGAAGAGAAATGGGGAATAAAGAAAGCGACTAAATTTCTCGGTCCTCCAAAAGTGTTGCACTTGTACGTGGACAGAGATTTGAAATAATTTTCAAATTATTTAAACAGACCGTCTCCTTATGTCTTAATCTGAACTGGACCTCTTTCTAAATGGAGCTTTTTAGAAGTGCTGCTCTAAAGCAAGTATAAATCACTGACGTGATGCAGGAATTCCTAATTCAGAATCTATGGCTCGTGGTATTTTGCCATTCCCACTGAGTGATATACTGGCTAATCGTTAAGGTGGTTAAGAGGAAGACATGTAGGAAAGTAACTGCAGATGGTCCCCAAGCTGCTGGAGTGCTGCATCCAGATTTCAGAGAGACCTCCAGCTGTTCAGGTTCTCATCATGCAAAGCAAGCGTTGCCCCAGAATTAACTTTTACCGCAAGCCCCCCGCCAAGGCTTTGACCACCCAAATGCCTACAAAGAAAATTTCTACAGCGCCCCACCTCCTTTTCCTTTATGCCACACTTCGTTATATGGGCTGAATAAGGATCAGATAACAACCAACCAACAAGAGTCCTTTTGCCTACCACCCCACATGGGAATCATCTAACCTTAATATGGAAGATGTGCTTTTGGAGTTCAACCAAGCTGGTAGTAGTCCTTCTACATTAGCTTGTCCTTAAGAAAATGCAGTTCATGCCCTTTCCCACTGAGTAAATGGTTCTAATTATCTGAAACATTTCACATTTTTTTTCCACTTTTAATCACTGGCTTCCAAAAAGCCTGGACTTGGAACAGAGTCTTGAAACTCTGCATGACCACAACAGTTTAGCTCTTATCTGGCTTAATCTTGCCCACCTCAGGGATAATTTACAGCTATTTGATCTGTTGAATGAAATACACCCAAGGTTATTGACCTCTAGTTCCACTTGCTCACACAGGATATTCCAGGCTTGCTTTAGCTCAATTGAGCAGTAATATTTTCTAAAAGTAGCCCCAGTGAAACTTGTAGGGCTGGTGACTTGTTTAGGAAAGTCATGTGTGAAAGTACCAACCTTGAACTTGGGATAATGCTGCTTCCTTGATAAAGACACTTGCCAGGGAAATTCTACATCTGGTAAAAAAATAAAATAAAACAATAAAAAACCCCATTAGAGCCCGTATCATTAGCAGCATTCCTAAAAAAAGGAAATCCACACTTACCTGAAAATCTATGGGTTTTTATAGGGCTGATCACACAGATCATCCTACAACTTTTGCCTGTTGCTCAGGATGGGGAGGGTCCTCAAGCAAACACTGGGGCACAGTGTTTGCTGTGCTCCAGAAGTGGCTGTCTCCCAGTACTCTGATGGCTTCAGGCAAACTGGGGTTAATCACACACTCTGCAGTAAGTGGAAAAGGGGTGGCCTCTTGGGTGTCTAGGTTTGAAATGACTTCTCACTCTGTACAAGATACAGAAAAGAAAGGTGTTATCTCAGGGAGCAATCTGTTTTTTTGGTTGGTTGGGTGGTTTTTTTTTTTTGTTTCTCTCTGCTGTTAACTGAATGACAATGTTTTGAGAAAGTCAACGTGGATGGGCTTAGGAAGATGAAAGTGTAATTAGGGGTTTAATCCATCTCCACATCTGAGAAACTGTGTAAAACCACTGAGAAGGAGCTGTACAGCCACAGTCACATGCGCTCTGTAAGCCTGATGCTGATAGTGGCTCCTTGGCTGGGACCGTGTGACCTTTTAAAGGCTTGTCATGGAAAGAGGAAGAAATGTCTCCTGACTGTGAAAGTCTAGTTTACCCTTTCAGGCTGTGATAAATTAACTGCTTTGTTAAAGTGACAGTTTACCCTGTGTGCATGCCAACAAAGGCAAAAAATGTGAGCATGCCTGCCTGGCATGAAGCATGGAAGTAAACCACATGCCTCCATTCACCCCGGCTCACTAAATCCACAGAAAAGCAGGACTCGGAATAGATGTAGGAATGTGTTGGATGCAGCATCAAAGCTCTGTCCTGATCACCACCATCCATTCACAAGCTTGCAGAGTGTAGTAATGCATATTTTCTTGCTTATTCTTAGATTTGTAGTTTGACCCATGAGAATTATTTTAACTCTTGCTGGGATCGGGGGAGGAAACAGGCTACAACTCCAGCTTTGATATATCAGCTGATTAGAGCTTCTGGCAGCCTCCAGGATGGAGTTTCTCAGCAGCAAGTTCTCCAGAGGATTTCTGAGGGTGGGATTAAAGTTTTTTTCTTGATCCCAGTCCTGCTGCCAGTGGAGTGTGTGAAACAAAAGTTCAAATGTTGGCATATTCTCCTGTGGGATAGCCATACTCGCAGTAGATAATTTCCATATCTGAAATAAGCCACACGATGACATGTTTTTCAGCTGCTGCACCCAGCTGAAGCATAATCAGTGATTTCTAGTCTAGTTACTAATGCTTCTGTACTACTTTTCCCATGCTCATGCAAATTAATGTAAAAAGAAAAACAAATCATAGAAGCTATGTGATTGTTTTTCTATAAAAACAGAGTATCAGGAATTGAGAAATCAGGAATTCCTTGCTCCCTCGGATGCCTGAGTTAGAAGCAGAGTCATTTTTCAGCTCTGATACAGTCTTTGTAGAAAGTTTAACAGCTGAATTTCCTCCAAAAATGCTGATTCACTCCATTGACAAGAGACGAATCCTCCTGTACCTAGGTTCTTAAATTCAATATTTAAATTTGGATGGGTTTCGTTATTCCCCTCACAACTGCTGGCACCTTCTGGGGCTTGCTTCTGTTCCTCAAGAGCTTTGAAATCTGTGATAGAAATATAGCTGTAGTTTCTTTTTCTTTGTCACCCTGTTTGGAACTGGGTATGGACCTTACTGTGGTACACTGGTAAACTGGGAGACTATCAAGAAACAGCATGTTTCAGACAGTTTAAAATAGATTCAAAATAACCAAAATACAGGAGTTGCAGCCTTCTACCAGCCTCACAACATGTGCAGGATAATTGAGCAATATAAACTGATGATCTGCACTACATATGTCATATTAGGTTTAGGGGAATTTTAAAAGGGTCCAAGAGATTTTTAAATAATCTTAAGATTTGCTCCCTGCAGTAGTTAATCACCGGCTGTGAGCGCTGGTTTTTCTCTAGTGCTTCTAGTGAAGAAGGTGGGAGTTTCTTTCTCTCATCTAGCTGAGTAAGAGAGCTGGGATCTGAGATGTGTATGGTCCTTGTGGCTTCCAGAGGAGGTGCTACAGCTGAGCAAAAGCTCCTTTCCACCTCCGGGCTGCATATTCCTCATTACAATACATTACCAAAATTTATTCTGGAATTCCCACTGCTACCATCTTCCCTGGCTGCTGTCCTCAGAGTCCCACTGAGACTTTCAGAGGAAGAAGAGTTTCCTTTCTGCGTTCTCCCGTGCCCCTTTAGCGATCAGGTCCCAGCCACGGGCATGGCTGAGGTGCCCCTGGCTGCCCTCCCCCTGCACCAACCCCTGCAGCTGTCACTGCATCATCCATCCCTGCCACAGCAGAACATTGTCGCTGTTACGTCCGAGGCACATAAAGAAAACGACACAGAGTCCAGGCTCATGAGCAAGTGGAAGCTGAAGCTTTTCTTTAATAATTTTCTGACTACTATATAGGATAGATCTCAAAAAGTGTGTTGAGCGGCAATAGGTAATTGGTTCCTCGGCCATCCACCCCTTGAGAGGATTGGCCAAGTCCTAAGATACCTATTCCAAAATAATTTCAAAGTCAAAGCCATAACAATCTTGCAAAACAGCCTGCGGGTGCAAGAAGTTGAGGAAACTGTGACCTTATTTAAAGTAGTTTACATAGGAAAGACAGTCTGCTCACAGAATATTGAGAAAAGGCTGAAGAATTTCTCCGCTTCTAGCTTTTTAGCGCCTACAGAGCATCACACCGCAGGAGGGGCTGCTGCCTCGCCCTTCCAGTTACTCTTGGAACTGTGTGTGTTGTGTGCTTTGGGAGGGGCAGCAGGAGCACCGCAGACAAGACGACCTCGGTGCTCCCTCTGCCTCGGTGCGTGGGGCCAAAAGGAGCCCCTGATCTCTGTGGGATCAGCGGATACGGTGTGATGAAGCGTGCACGCAGCCACGCTGCTGCGCTTGCCACTTCATTGCTGCACCCCTGATTGGCATGATGATACAGAGGGCTAAGCCCGTGTGCAGCTCACACTTGCTTGATAATGAGGTCTAGGGGGGCTTAGCATCTGCTAGCTTCATGTCTGTGGAGAAGAAAGAAAAGGAAGAGAAATTATGGGTACTCTCTCTTCCTTGTAGCAGTACGTAAAGTGTTGAGGCTGCTGGAATAAATCCTTGGCCCAAAGGAGTCTTAAATGTATTGAGTGTGGAGTGGTAATTTACACCTCCTTTGAGGCTGTCAAGGTCGGCCAAGTACAGGCTACAGAAAGCATCAAGTAGAGAATTTAATGAAATCTAATTCTTCCATACTCCCAGAACTTTATCGCTCCGCAAAACCCAGCTAGCAAACCTGTAAATGATGGCAGATTAAGCACAAGTATCAACAAATTAGAAGTGAATTCAACACTGGAACGTATTTTACGGTGAGTGCCCAGTATAGGATGAAAATAAACAAGAAGTGATCCATGAAATGGAAAATAGGAGCAATGAGAAGACAACTGTGCTGCATCCTCAGGCCACTCTGTGTATCGCACTCCTTAAAAACCGATCCAACATTGCCACCTGCGGGTGGCTTTGGCGAGGAGCTGGAGGGGGCAAGGGCACAGACCCGAAGGAGGGTGGGAATGCGGGAATGTAGCGGCCAGCCTTTGGGAAGGGCAGTGGCCGGCACAGGGGGGCGATTCTGTTCTTCAGACGCAAAACGTGGTGCTGCCGTGAGGCACTGGTAATTGAAACACTCCTGTTGTGAAACACCACTTTCACTGATTTAAGAGAGGGGAATCATTAATCATAGAGGCTGGACTCATTGAATCAGTGAGGCTGGAAAAGGCCTTTAAGATCTTTGAGTCCGACCATTCGCCCAGCTCTGTCAGGCCCACCACTAAACCACGTCCCCAAGTGCCATATTACGTGGCTTTTAGATCCCTCCAGGGATGCTGACTCCATCACTTCCCTGGGCAGCCTGTTCCAGGGCTTCACAACCTTCTCCATGGAGGAATTTTTCCTAATACCCAACCTAAATCTCCCCTGGCACAACTTGAGGCTGTTTCCTCTTGTCTCCTGCACAAGAGGCTTGCTACTTGAGAGAAGAGACCGACCCCCACATGACTACAACATCCTTTAGGGTGGTTTTGGAGAGCAATAAGGTTTCCTGAGCGTCCTTTTCTCTTCAGTTCCCTGCTTAGGACAGATAACAGCATTGGTGATCCAGCTAAACTTCTCTTTGTGGTTTTAACTGAGTACTTGGAGTCACACCCCACTCTCTTTTGCAGTGTAGGTTTCTCAGTTCTCTGAGTTCTCTCAGTTCTCTCTCCCTTCACTTCCCTGGGTTATACTTGCAGGGAATTTTGGCTTCAGGTGAGTTACACCAGGAGAGAATTTGGCAGTTACTGGCAGGTCTCTGGTTGAGTGCAGTCACTGACCATTGTTAAAAATTATATTCAAGGGGAACTTTTCTTTCAGCAAAGGGTGAATTTAGCTGATATATATTAATTCAATGGTGTTGTATTTAAATGCAGATTTTAAATAAATATTGCGGTTTTTTTCATGGTTTCATTCACTAATCATATGTCCTAATTCTAGAACGTACATTAGCTTTACACCTCAATTCTTAAAGATGAAATACAACAATGAACAGTGAAATAAAATTGTTATGAACCAAAAGAAAGTGCTTCACTGGCATTGACTAGAAATATATATATGGAAAAGACTTGTCATGTTCGTGCCTGCACAGAAGCCAAAGTAAGAGGATAATGATGCATCTAACTTCTCCAAGGAGTGGGCATCATTGAATTAGCTTGTGCAGTGTTCTGTTTGTGCAGGCGCTGGGTTCTTTTAGAGAGGCACTAGAAGACACCATGTGCAGCATCCTGCTACTTTCCAGAAGGTTCCCTTCCCTCCACAGGGACTGCAGAGAAATGAACAGTGTGCTGATTTCCCTGCATCTGTGCCCTCTATGGAGAGGGGCTGAGAGAGTTGGAGCTGTTCAGCCTCGAGAAGAGAAGGCTCCAGGGAGTTCTTACGGCACCTTCCAGTATAGAAAGGACCTACAGGAAAGCTGGAGAGGGCAGGCAGTGACAGGGCAAGAGGGAATGGCTTTGAACTGTGAGAGGGTAGCATTAGATTAGACATGAGGAAGAAATTCTTTACTGTGAGGGTGGTGAGGCACTGGAACAGGTTGCCCAGAGAAGTTGTGGACTCCCCATCCCTGGAAGTGCTCAAGGCCAGGTCCGATGGGGCCCTGAGCAACCTGGAAAGCGTGGGAAGTATCCCTGCCTGTGGCAGGGGGGTTGGAACCAGGTGACCTTTAAGGTTCCTTCCATCCCAAACCACTCTACGAGTGTATGGCTTTCAACTGAAGGTCTGGAATCTGGCAGAAAAATCCATATTGCTTGGCAAGCATTTTACTGACCAGGTTTTTCTTCTGGAAGGACCAAATGAAGCAGATGGACAGCTTGCAGAGCGTGTTGCCTGGATGCAGGGTGGCAAGTGGTCAGCTGCAGCAGGACAGCTGAGGTGGAAAGGTGACTGATGCCATCTCTGCCAGGGAGCACTACAAAAACAACCCCAAAAAGACCTTGGAGCATTACACACACACGGCTCTTCTGGGAAAAATGAGAGCAGAACTTCTCATGTTCTGCCCTGTGGGTGGTACCACACTTGCTGTGTATTCCAAGGAGGGGTGGAACTCATTCTGCTACACGTGCAGTTAAAACAGCACGTCTCACTTCTCTCTGAATTATCTTTCACTCCTGTAAAGGCTCTGCACAACTTGCAACCCATTATTTTGCTCAGATGAAAGTATTATAATAATATATTACAAATACCTTATGTATTTAGGTGGACTTTTTTTTTTTTTTTTTTTTTTTTTTTTTTAGTTCCAGCTTGGAAAGGGAAAAGGGGGTTTTGCGT
>VZTI01003226.1:614053-632343 GCA_013397865.1 Struthidea cinerea
TTTTTTTTTTTTTTTTGCTATTATTTTAGATGCAGCTAGGAATGGGAAAAGGAGGCTCTGCTGTGCAAGAAGAGAATTATATTTCCAACACTATATTTTAATCCAAATGTAATACTGGATTTCTCCACCTTCATGTTAGTGGTTTTTAACATATCACTGCTCACAGAATATGGAGTTTGTAGGTTATGCTAAATGAAATTACTCTTGTTTAAACTATCCATCGCAATGTGTTGTGAAAAACATGTGCTTCAAGTAATTGTTCTGGAAAATAACTGTGTGGGACAAAATGAGAATGAACTGAAAAACCTGCTTCTAAAATAATTGAGACCCTCAGAATTATTTAATGTTCCTCCTTCTATTCTCTCTGGCTTGTTTCACAATCGTGACATTTGTAGTCTCTCTGGAACTTGATATATTCCTTGTCTAATTTCAGAGCAAAGACATCAGATTGACTTAGGCTGTGTCCTTTGAAGGTGTATGTTCGTATGTTCCTATCAGACTTTAGGTTTTTTTTAGAATTGGGCTGAAATTTCTTCTCTCTCTTGACTTTCCTCTCTGTCTTTCCCCTTGGAAGGCCCTGGTTGTGTTCACAGCCTCCTTACCCCACCACAGGCCAAGGAGAAGCAAATGGGGCCAGGCTGTTGCTTCAGCCTCTGCTTTAGGGTTTTGCTTCTTCTGCGTCCTGTGAATTGTGATATGTGAGCCTCTGTTGGCCAGAAATCCCCAGTCTTGTCAGAATGAATGCAGATCATAAAAGGGAAAGGAAGGGTAGGATGCATTTTAATGTTTTCAAGCTTTGCTGAGGACATCTGGCCTGTGGTGATTTGCTTAGAAGAGGATTAATTGTAATGCACACTCAGGAAGAATGGGGATCCTTTAATGACAAGTGTCAAGTATACAGGAAATGTATTGTGCGTAAGAGCCAGCGGAATCAAAACAGAATCATAAAACCTTTCTAGGATCTCCCTGATGCTCCAAAATGCTTCAGAGAAATCCATTATATTTGGAGAATTTCCCCAGCAGGAATTCTTCGTGTCCTCAATGTCTTCCATTTCAGTAAAGGACTTGTTTGAAACCCAAAGTCACAGCACATGAGGTGAAGGCTACTCTGTGTTTTCCTCATGCACAGAAGTGCTTTGCACAAGTGCAAAATGCAGCAAATGGGCTGGTTTGTGCCACACGACAGTGTTCGTGCCATGTGATTAAATTCTGACTATTTTGATGCAGACAGACATCAGTATGGACCCACAACCCGATTCTTGCGGGTGAACATCTGCAGCCCTACAGCCTTCCAACCTGAGGAAGGAGTCAGAAAGCCCGGGCATCTCCTGGCGAGCTGGAGGCCGGTACAGAGATATCCAAAGCACCAGAGCTTCCAGCCACTGGGAATTTCCAGTGCAGGAAACAGGTTTTCCAATATGGCTCTGAATGCAGCCCAGCCCTTCTTTGTGAGAAATGATGCCATGATGATTTTTGCCTTTTATACCCCTTTTATATACCTTCTATAGCTTTTTGTATTCTTAGTGTCTTTTAGCCTACATTCTCAGACCTATTTTTTTAAGTTAGGAGACTCAACATCTTAGAAACTCCTAGACACCAAGGTCCTCTCCAGAACACATTTTGTAACCTAAGATAGAACCATCCAGGGGAACGTTCCTTGGGGAGAGGGGCTCACTCGAGCCTCTCATTGGGGAATCTTTGATAGATATGCTAATTAGTAAGACCTATAATGTGATACCAGATCTTTTGTGGGTGTGCATTGCTGTGTGCATGGAGGGGCATTCGACCTGGGCGTGGTGCACCTAAGGATCCTTAAAATAAATACCAAGGTAAAATCCCTTTTTCCCTTCTAACCGTGTTTGATTCTTGATTTTAAGGCCAGGAAAAGGCACCACTGTGGTGCTCAGGCTAATAAACCTGCCCCAGGAGAGTCTTTGGCTGTGGTCCTACAGATACCCATGGGGACAGATTAATAAATAAACCAGAGCTGTAATATGTTTCCTGAAGGGTGACACTGGACCAATTGGATTTTCTAATAACAACAGCACTCGCTGGTTTTGAAAATGAGATACTGAGAATGGGAAATTGCTGCTTTCAGAATAACATGGAGGCCAACTATTACAGTCTTGGTATGAAATAAATATTGGATACCCATAAATAAGTCATGTTAGAAATGTTAGAAGACTTTGGCTTTTGTTCTGAGAATGGGATTTTGTAGAGCATCAGATGGGATGGCTGTAGTGTATGCTTTAAATGAAGGCTTTATTTTTCCCCATTCCCTCTAGAATTTTTTTGAGAATCTGAGCTTAAATGCCAAGGCTGTCAGGAAAGTAGCTCTGTGGTCAGGAGTGCCAGGGAGAGAGAGCCCTGTCTGGCAACAGGAACTTAATTTTCTAAAAGTCTGTGTATGAAGGAGATTCAGAACAGCTGAGTTCCCTTTTTTTTTTTTTCTTTTTCATTTCTGTAACTAACTGCTTGTGAGACCCAGAGCCACAAGCAAATAAAATTGTCAATTTCCTAAGACAAAATCCCCAAAAGGCAGGAGAGGGATAAAAATGGTTTTTACTTGGTAGTGGTAGCTGTTGGATTGCTTACTGTTTCAGATTGAGGCTTGCTTCCAAACAAAACAAACTTTACATGACAAATGAAAACAAGATTGAAATAGTAAAAACATTTTCAGCAACAGAGATTTTTTTTTTGAGGTAATTGCATGAATTTACTACAAATTTGTTAATCACATCAGCTGATTAAAAATGTTTACCCTTGCCAAAATGTTTTACCTGACTCTACTGTGATCTTTCCAAGTCACTCCTCCTTTTGTGTGTTCGTAGAAGCAGCACAACCGGACGTTCCAGGTAAAAAGAGGGACACCTACAGAGTTAGTGTGTGGCAAAAGTATTTCATGCTTTGCCTGTTCTTCTGAACACTCAACTCAGCTTTTGTGAAAGTTTCCCTACAGAAGGATGCTGTTCCCATCAAATAATAAGCACTTCATTCAAAACAAGCCCGTCCCACTCACCCCCCATTATGACCGTGCTTTAGACTCGGTTCAGTGAAAAGACCTAAATCTCTCCTTTAAGGCACATTTTTTCATCTTGCCTCTTTTAAAACTTCCCTTCCACTTCCCCAATCGGCTAATTACAGTTACAAGTAATGGAGAGGGTCACTCTCAGCGCTTGCTAACTGCAGCTAATCCATTTTACGGCAGGGGAGGTAAAGAAGTATCTCATCCAACAGGAAAGAGCTTTGGAAGAGTTAGATCATATTGTCCAGACAAGAACTTGGCTATGATGGTGCATTTAGCACCTGTAATCCTAATGGATGAGCTGTAGAATCCTTAGCAATCACAGGAGTAGTTAGGAAATTGGTTTTATGTCTCATCCAAAAGAAGTTACAAAGATAGGCAGAGGAAGGGAGCTGTGAGTGCCTGCCTGTTCATGATTAAATCAGTGGGGTTCACTGCAAATTTTTTCACTTTCTTAGGAGCACCTGCTCAGGATCCTTCACATGGTCACAGTGTTTCTGCTGACCAGGCGACAGAATTGTTATCAGCACGCTTGCAGGTGCTTCCTCGAAGGTGGTTGATAAATTCCAGGCAGGGTTTTAATTGGACACTTGGACAGCACAGCCGTTCTGGACGTCTCCTGTATTTTGTTATCTGGATTGCAGCTGCGTTGAGACACTGATGCCATGATGGGGTTTTGCCTTTTCTTTTATACCTTTTTACAACTTCTGTATTCTTAGAGTTTTTTTAGCCTACATTCTTGGACTTGTTTGTCAAGCCAGGAGACNTCCAGAGCACATTTTGTAACCTAAGATAGAACCATCCAGGGGAAGGTTCCTTGGGGAGGGGGGCTCATTTGAGCCTCCCATTGGGGAATTTTTGATAGATATGCTAATTAGTAAGACCTATAATGTGATACCAGATCTTTTGCGGGGTGTGCATTGCGGTGTGCATTGGGGTGCATTCGACCTGGACGTGGTGCACCTAAGGATCCTTAAAATAAATACCAAGGTAAAATCCCTTTCTCCCTTCTAACCGTGTCTGACCCTGGATTTTAAGACCAGGGAAAGGCATCAACACCACTTCCAAACAAGAATCTTTCTCCGGATACAGTGGGGATTTCTGGGTGCTGCTAGAGAAAGGGAAGGAGAAAGAAGCAACAAGCACCTGTCCTGCTGGGGGCAGCCCCGGCATAGCACCTTAAGCTTCCACAGTTTGATTTCCAAAAGCAACCTGCCTTTGGCTTCCTGCATTTGCTGCTGATTGCAGGCGCCGGGGGTTTTTCACTTTCCCCTAAGCTGCTTAACGTTAAACTGCATTTAGGGTTTTTTTTGAAGCACGGAAAAGCATAGCTGTTTTCTGGGAAGGGCTGAAGGAGGATCTCATCATCCTCACTGCTTGAAATCTCGTGAGGTCCCTTTCTATAGCCATGGTTTCTGTTTTCTCTCCTGTAGAAAGTGCCACATCATGATAATATCAAGACTGAGTGCTGATGCAGGCTGAAATCAGGAATCACTGACGTTAAAGCTCTGTGCACTGACATAATGCTGCTTCTCACTGATTTTTGGGGGGTTTTTTTCCTATATCATAACTGGAGCTATTTATTCTCCAGAAATCTTTCTCTTTTTAACATTATCTGCCATAAAGGTTAATAACAGATTTTGCAGCAATTGAAAACTGCTTAGCTGTTCAGTAGGGAATTGAAAATCTTATACTTTGAATTGCCACAGCGTGGCAATGTTTCAGAGAATTTTGTTCAAGTCTGCTGACAATATTGGTGAACCCCAGCACTGGGCTGATGGTGGAGCATTTCCCTGAAACCCTCTCTGCACTCTGCATAATTCAGTGTGGCAGCAACAAGCTCCTGGGTAAAAGAGGGAGGAAGAATGCACTGAGATGCTGTGGTAGAAAACTGCAGTTATTGGGGTGAGGATGAGGTACAGGGATTTAATTACATGTTTTTTTAATTCTCGTATTTTTAATTTGGGTGGGAGACACCAGCATTGCTGTTCTCTGAGCTCTCCATGCTCTCTTCCTGATATTTCCCCCCTGCTATGTCCTACTCAATTAATTTATTTTTCTGCAGGGAAAATCAAAACTGCGATTTTTTTGAAGCTAAGCAATGGGCAGAATGTCATACCTGCCTGCTTCTTACATGTTTGTATCCAAATATTCTGTAATGCGAAAATAACATATTAAGATTCTGAAATGCAGTAAGGTTGTTTACCATCTTCCATGTTGTTGTTTTGTTTCATAAAGTAAAGTAACCATGACAGTATCACACAGCTACTGTTTTAACCTCTCAATGCACTGATACTTGTGCCTTTTGGGAGCTTTACTCCAATAAATGCCTGCGAAGGAGCAAATGTCAATATAATTTCTCAAATTAGCTGTATTTGACAAGGATCAGAGATAGGACACAGCCCAAACCCTGGATCCAGCTAGCTTCAAGCTTAGCCAGAGTCTTGTGGCTGAGGCAGCTATCTCTATAATGTCTCTGTGTCCATATTTCCTGACAGAATTATTCACATTTAAATATTTGGATGGGAAAAAAAATTAATTTGTTGGATTTTGGCTAATCCCTGGAATTATGTCTTGACATTATGCCCCGTAATTGTGTAAAATCAAAGATAGCTTTTCCTTTTCCCTGGATGGCGTCCCTTTTCCTTCCTCTTTTGCCTAATCTTGAGGTGGAGCCCCAGGGCTCTGCAAACACGCCTGCTCTGTCCAGACCCCACCAGCTAAAAGCATCCAAACTTGTTTTCTGTGCTGTGGAAGGTTATGCTCAATGCTTAGCTTTATTTTCACCCACAAACCAGGTCCAGGGGGACATTTTGGCTGCTGCTGCTGCTGCGAGAAGAATTTCACTGTCAGTGTCAATTTGTGCAGCGCTTGGTGAAGGGGTTGCACATCAATACCCTGGTGTGCCTGTGTTCCTCCTCTGTCAAGTATCTCTGAGGCATCTCCTTGCCCCATCCCTCTCCTTTCAGAGGTGCCTCTCTGAACGTCCCTCCCAGCACAGGGAATAACCAGAGCGCTGGGAATTAATAGCTGCGTCCCACCCATCCACTGATGCCCTTTCTGAATCTTACCAAGTTTTGCACAGGCCTGCTTTAACACCTATTAGTTCCCAATGACATTCATGTTCCTGAGGGGATCTTAAATCCATTGAAGGGTTTTCCTTGCTCACTGTAAGATATTAAGCAATAGAGTTATCTTTGATACCAATGTAATTAATTCTGCTGCGAGACACTAATGTATTCAGAAGGCTACCACGGATATTACACGCACACTGTGTTGCTCATAGCTACTCTAATTTGCTGTGCTGCACTTGTATTGATTTTTGCTGTGGCAAAATCGAGTCAGACAATAATGCATGGATTTGGAAAAGCTTTACAGTTCATATACATTGGCACATTTATATTTGACTTTGTCAGCAAAGGAAAATTAGTTCAAACAAGGTGCAATGATGCATTCACTGCTCTGGGAGCCTCTAGTTCAGAACTTGACAGTGATAAACTATTATAATTAATTCTTTCCGTTTAATGAGATGGCTTATACTATCAGCAAACGCGAGCTTTGATGTCAACATATTATATTGACCATCTTCCTGTATTAATTGGAACACAACTTGATGGAGTCTCTTCTGATGGAAGAGCAAAAGACAAATACAGTGAAATTTGTTTATGTGCCTAACTAACTACACGTATTGAGGCAGCTCATGTGTGCTTACCCAGAGTCAGAGAATGGTTTTCAGCGATAAAGCAGAAGGAATTGGGAAAGGGAACTTCTTGGCTCCATTCCTGCATTTGTCATCAAGTCAGGCAAGTCATTAGACACAGTTTGAGTCCAGCTTACCTACCTGTTTAATGGAGATAATAAGACTTTCCTGTTAGGGAGAGGGATTTTAAGGCTTAATTAATTAATATTGTGGGGCTCTTTGCCACACTAAAATGAAAGTCAAAATATTGCTTGCTGTAGGTTAAATTGTGTGAAAACAAAGTGTAATCTGATAGTGCTTTAATTTTATGCATTTTTACTGAAAATTATACTAACTTGATTATAGTGATGCTTAACATTCAAATACTTCAGAGTTATTGGAGAGCTTGTACGAAAAATAAGTGCAATAATAGTTTACAGATCTGCACGTAAAGGGCTAAGAATAGCTGGTTACTGATCCTGTTCTCATTTGATGATTTTATTTCGCTTTATAAGTGCAGAGAACGTGCCAGAAAAATTAAAAATTGCGGTATGTTTTGACATTAACAGACACTAATAAGTGGTACTCAGTGGAGCTGAAAAATAAAGTGATTAAGTAGGTCAGCTTACTTAAAGAATAGGGAATAAAAACAAGGCTAAAACAGAGGTGTAAATGGGTAGAAAGCAAGAAATCCGTAGAAGACAGCAAGATTTGTACAGGTGTGCCCAGGTAATGCATTGGTAGTGACAAAAGAGGTGTTTTTATGCAAAATGTTCTGGCAGAAGAGGGTATTTGAGATCCATGTGCTGGATTCCTACAGCACTGTACGTGGGAAGGAGGGGCAAAAGCAAGTGGTGGAGCAGCTGAGGGTGACTGATGGCCTCGAACTGCTCTGTGCCACGTCAGGCTATTGCAGCACCTGTGTCCTTTGAATTCTGGGGGTTGGAGTGCCTTGCCACTAGACAAGGGCTCTGCTTGCTCCTCAGGCTCTCTGCCAGACTCTTGCTTGATCATGTTTTTTGGATGAGGGCTTGCTCAGAGTAAGCATCACCTTAAATATCCACCTCTACGTGTTCTTCATGGACAATGATCTTGGCAGGAAGTTTTCAACTGACTCCCACTTCTGTTCCTATCTCCTTCCTTAAAAAATATTTTCCAATGTTACTAGTTCCATCCCAGTGATTAGAATCACTGATAAACTATTATAATTATTATTAGATACAATAATATAATTAGAATTAGATCCCACTGCTATCTTGTGTCTGTTTGATGTCTACTCTGCTCGTGAGACTTTTGGAAGAAAACAGGTATTTTCAGGCTCAGTCGAACCTTTGTCCAGCAATGTTTATTCCTGTCATTGGAACAATGAACTTGTTCCCACCTAGCGTAGTAACCAGCTTCACCTTTCTGATTACTGTCATGTTGACTGCTTGAACCAATATTGCACCTTAAAATGATAAAATACCTTGATTCAGGTTGGGTGGATCAGCGCCTTGAGTATGATTGACAGAAATCTTGCAGATAAGTCTCTGAGACTTAGAATGCACTGAAAATTATCCTGAAAAATCTGTGTTTTCATCGGGGTGTTGTCTGTCATTTTAGTTTCATCCTCTTTTCCACAGTAATTTCAGCCGACCTCAATATGTTGTATTGGGGTTTTTTCCTAGCACAGTCCGATTTTCGTAATAAAGTTTGTTGTTACATATAACAGGATCCCATTTCTCATCTCTGTCAAATGTAATTCCTTTGATGGCAGTGCATTCAAATCCACCTTGATATTACAATTGTAGTTGTTTCACTCAGTGATGGGACAGAAACTGAAGACTGGTTTCTTTTTTTAAAAAGGGCTTTTATGGTCAAACATTCACAACAATGCTACTTAAATTTGTGTTTTGGTAATCTGAACCCCAGCGTGTATCTGTGCCTTTCTGCTGTTTGGGGGTGCTACTGGAATAATGGAGCCCTCTTAATTTCAAGCTGCCCAAGGTCAGCCAGCTCCTCGAGTTAGAAGCAGACCTGAGTGGAATTCCTGGGAGAAAGTATCTAATGTGACTTGGACAGTGGGGATGTGCTGTGCTGTGCTGGCCACATCAGGATGGGTTGAAAATGGGTGTGAATCCTGAAGCTGAAGTATTCTTGAGATGCATGTGAATTATTTTTAGTCTCACCCTGTGAATTTCACGGACTGAGTTCTGAAGCCTTTTATGCTGAATGAAAGGTATTTTCTCCTATAAACTGGTCCACCGGCTTGAGTAGACGTTGGTTACAGGAATGTGATGCTCTAACAGAGTGAGCCATTGTCAGGAAGCACTTCCCACATTTCTGATGGTGAATTCCACATTCTCACTTCCTTGGCCGATTAGAAATGTAAGATGTATCAAACCAAACCTTCGTCAGCTGCTTCTGGTGACACTCAAAGTTTGGGTTTGTTAACGTACCTGGGTGCCTTCGGTTTTGGTGCTTTTCAGCCCTCTGCACGTATTTGGGTCACGTCAGCCAGCAGCCTACTTCAGAGGGGCTGTTGCCATGCACAGCCCGAGCGAAGCTCCACATTTAATTACTGCAGCTGAAGCTATTATGCTTGGAAACACACTACCTCTCTCCAAGTCCCCATAATGTCATTTTGATGTTTTCTACGCTATTGATCTACCTCCCGCTTTGTGCAGCCTTCCTGAGCTGACAGAGAATGTCAGAGCTGTCTGGTCCACAAGCACTGGGCCACTCCAGCCACGCCGCAGCCGCCTCCGGTTTCACGAGGCGCTGGGCACGCGTTTGAACAGCTCTGAAGATGCCTGTTTGATGTGTGATGTGCAGCCTCCCAGGGCTCCAGAGTTTCACCCCGAGCTAATGCCAAGGTTCCACTCTGTGATATGGAAATGCCAAGGTAATTTCATGCTTTGTAAAGCCCTATGAATATTTTTAATTATGACAAAAACGCCATGGAAATGAAGATTGTTCTGGGTTTTATTGTTGCATGTAGTTCTGTGTGACTCTAATTTCATAGCAATTTAGTTCATTTGGCACTTTGAGGTTTGTGGGTTGTCTGGAAGCATAAGAAAGTGAACCCCATATTTGTCATGGGTTTGATAACCTTGGCTAAGCTAATGTAGGCACTCTTTTGCACACTGCTAGCAGTGATGGATTTTTATTTTTTTTTTGCCACTGATAGTCTCAAGGCTCTGACATGCCTCTGAAGTACAGTATTTCCCCACACCCTTTCAGTGGAATCCAATGCCACCCTGTAAGGACCATGTGGGTCAGGGCAGAAGACAGTATGTTACTTAGTCTTTGTCAGCTCAAACTTTGGGCTCTCTTCAGAATCAGTGGCAGCTCTTCCTTGTAAAATCCCTTCTGCCTTGTTGTAAACTCGGAGCATCAGATGGTTTCCTTTAGGACACAGGAGCTCCATAACTAAATAAAACCCCCTATTTGACTAGGTTGGTACCTGCCCTCAGTTTGGGCAATGCATGTCTTTTTATCTGTTATGCTACCTTGAGCTTGAGGTGGGAATAGCTTTTGTTGTGCTCCCGCTGGGACTGGGTTGTAGGTGCTAAAAAGCCAGAAGCAGAGAAATTCTTCAGCCTTTTCTCAATATTCTGTGAGCAGACTGTCTTTCCTATGTAAACTATTTTAAACAAGGTCACAGTTTCATAAACTTCTCGCACCCGCAGGCTGTTTTGCAAGATTGTTATGGCTTTGACTTTGAAAATATTATGGAATAGGTATCTTAGGACTTGGCCAATCCTCTCAAGGGGTGGATGGCCGAGGAACCAATTACCTATTGCCACTCAACACACTTTTTGCGATCTAACCTATATAGTAGTCAGAAAATTATTAAAAAAAAGCTTCAGCTTCCACTTGTTCATGAGCCTGGACTGTGTGTCGTTTTCTTTATGTGCCTCGGACGTAACAGCGACACTGGGTAAGGACACCAGCAGGGGTGTCCTTCATGGGGAGAGGACAGGCACTTGGCTTCTCCCTCAGCTGTCCCCACCATACCTGGGTCAATGTCACTGCCGTGACGTCTTGCCCTCTGTCCTCCTCCAGAATTAGGCAAACAGGCTGATTGAAAACACGTTTTTGGTCATGGAGAAGCAACTAAGAGCCCAGGCAGAGTGAGCTGTCACCTGTTGGTGACCCTTGGTGATGCTCAATGGCTGGTGGTGGGCACGAAGCTGCCTGGCATCCTCCTGGCGGGGCTGGGTGCAGAGTGGACACCTGTACTGGCAGGCATTGCTGGTCCAAGGGGCCAGAAGCTTGCAGATGTGCTCAGGGGACTCATGCTCACCCCATCTGATATTTCAGCTTCTCTGCTGGAGAAGGAGGCGCTGGTGCATCTGCCCGGGGAGGCGGTGGAGTCACCGTCCCTGGACGTGTTTAAAAACAGACTGGACGTGGCACTCAGTGCCGTGGTTTAGTTGAAGAGGAGATGTTAGATTAGGTCATAGGTTGGACTTGATGATCTCAAAGGTCTTTCCCAAGCTAGTTCATTTTATGACTCTGTGCTGGTTTCAGCTGAAGACAGCAGCTGAGGGCCCGGCTTTTGCTAACTCACCCTGACAGCACAGCTACCTGGCTGCCTTGCTCAGGTCTGCTGGCTTTCTTCTCTTTTAAGGGCTCGTTCAAGATATCGGGGTGGGCACAGCAAACCACGGCCTTGGCATATTTTCACACCCAGCTCTTTCTCTGTGGACTGTGAAGGATCATTCCTGGAGGTGAAAGTCGTGTTAGAAGACACAGTTGGCTGATGGTTCCTATCAATGGCTATTAGATTACTTTCCGAAAAAGAAGGCATCCTATGTCTGCTGGAGTAAAAAAATGCAAATCCTATTAGTGGGAGAGTGTGTTAGCTCATAATTGATGTATTTGACACATCAGTGTGCTAATTTATGCAAGCTGGGTAGACTGTGAAAGATGACCATGAAAAAGGAAAGCGGGCTATTTTTAATTAACATCTTCCAAATAGGCGCGTAGTGAGTCTAAAAATGGAGGGGGAGTTTTGTAGAGATGTTCTAACACTTATGTTTCAAAAAGATTTTTTTTCCCTTCCTACTCTTGGAATGAGCCCACACATAATGTACAGGAAGGCAGAAATGAAAAAAAAAAAAACCACGCATCATTCTGTTCTTGGTGTTTAACAGTCTTTTTGACCCCTGAGATTTTGAAATGCTGAAGATTGAAATTAAATAACAAACATTTCTGCCTTAGCTGGTAAATACACAGATTTTCCTGCTATTTCCATATAATAGGTAAAATTCTCTTAAATCCTGCCAACCTGCTTTCCTCGGTGATTAGAATACCTGACTGTGCCAATAATATATTTGCTGGATCTTCTCTTTTCTCTCTCTCCTTTGAATGAAATTCACCCCCTAGGAAGTAAATTGTTAGTGAATGAAATGGGATTTTTATGAATACATTCATGATTTCAGGCGATTTCCCCCATTCTCGCGTAGCCGCAGGCCCGCTTTCCACACGGGGCTGCTTTTGAAATTGTTTACTCTGAGTGCCTGGTAATTGGCACAATTAATCAAACGGTGTGACCGATTGCTTTAGTCAGGTGCTGTTGCCTGATTGATCAGCTGGGGTTTTCTGACCCTACAGAGCACATGAGCTACACACTTCCCTCACCTGCACGGTCAGGGGGGCAGACACTCCTATTCCTTTGAAAAAATGCTTCAATACCTGTGTTTGGGAAGGAACACGTAGAAGAAAATAATATCTTTGCATAGAAAAAAACTGTTTCTAAAGGAAAAAAGGCTGCTCAGTGATGCCATTTGGGATATGGGAGTGAAAAGGCACTGGTTTAAGGCATGCATATTTATATCGGGATATGGTACCCCCACACCATGGAGAGAGAGAAAAGAAATTCAGCACAGATGCCAGGGAACAAAAGGATGTTATCTGTGCAAAATTTCAGCTCCTACTGTAAACTTCTGGGGGGAGAAATGTTTCCTGTAACTATGACTCAGATTTCTGTGAATCAATAGAGCCTCTGAGGGTCAGAGGAAGTCAGTATATTTTAGAGGTGAAAGGTGCTAAAGTCTGTGGCTGACTGGAGCCCAATTTTTCATCTGGATATTTTTCCTTTTAATTTTTTTTTTTAATAAAAAGCCTGGATGGTTCTGCAATGTAAAGTACAGTGGAATCCCTGAGGATTACACCCCCAGAAAGATACACCCATCTTTAGTAGGAAAAAAATCACTTTTTTCCCCCTTTTTTTCAACTTATATGGCTGTAGAAGTTGCTAAAGACAGTCAGAAACTCCCATCCTCCCTCTTTCCCCAGTGTGAATGTGCCTTTGGCCTGCTTAGGTCATAGACAAAAATGAAGAAGCAAGTTGCATCTGGAAGGAAATACTGAGGGTGCAATGCAAAATAAGAACAGTTAGAAACTGCAGTGATTTATTTTTATTTTTATCAACCGTGTCTGCTGAGACGTGAGGGAGAACTATAAAAGAGACAGTTCTTGATAACAGGCAGGGCTGGCCAAATACTTAATAGCTCACTAGAAAGGTAAACACGTGAGTATTTTTTTCTATAGAACTCTGTTCACAGAACTCGAGCTGTTTCTCAGGCATCCTGTAGCACCCAGATACCGTAGGACAGATGAGTGAAAGTGGCACACACTGGTTAAATGTTAAATAATCTCATGTGGGTATGTTTACTGCTTCCCTTCTGGGAAAAAAAAAACCCACAAAAACCAACTCGGTGCCTCTCCATACCCCATTTCAGTGAACACTGCACAGTGCTGAAGGAAAGAAATATCAGACAAAAATCTTTCCTGTGCTTATTTATGAGGAAAAGATTCAATGTCAAAGACAGATTTCTGACTACTTTAAGAAGGGAAATGACCTTTTACAGAATAGTTCACTGCTTCTCCTGCACTGAGAGACTAATAAGCGTCTGGAAGCTGATCAGGTCCCACATCTGAAGTGTGTCAATCATTCTTGTTATGGAAAGACAGATTTTGGAAAAACCTGACAACTTGTTTGTTAGGGGGGCTGTGGGACATACATTTAAAAGTCACAGGGCCCGTACTTATCAAACTGAAATCAAAGAGAAATTTGTACTTGAGCACCTAAGTGCCAACCCGTGTACATTATTCCAGCCACCCTTTGCACTTGTTTTTGTTATTGTTTTATCCATTGCTGTCAGTGAAATGAAAGGGCTTTAGGTGAGAATACATTTAAGAGGGAACCACACTTTATTTTCATAAGAGCATTTGTCACTGAAAAACAGCTTTGCTTCAAAAACTTCATGGACCACTATGACTTCTTCTTAGGCTGGGTTTTTTTTTTATAAACCTCCTTTCATGCCATGTTTATCCAGACTTGCTGAGGCCTGTAAAGCTTCACATAAATCTGGGTTTATGCTGCAACTAGAAATAAATGCTAATTTACAGCTTTTTTCTCTAGGCCATGCAAAGTTGGTAGATCTGACAGAATGTTGCTTAGGGGTTTTCAGGGGTAAGGAAAGAATTTACCATAAACCTTAAATCTAGTCCACATAAGCTACCAGCAGGAACACTTATACAAACATTTGAAACCACAAAACGTCTTGATTTCTATTTTTCTCTGATAATCAAGGGTGGTAGATGGTAATTAATACTAGTTTAGTTATGAGGACACTTTCATTATATCGCTGATTAAAGCAACCACCAGTGTTTTAATTCATCAGGTCATTAAATAAAGGTAAAGCCCTAGCATTGTAACTCACACAAGCTTCAAGGGGTTGATGAGATACCTGAGAAGCTCTTGAAACTGTGTGTTTGATGTGGAGTCCTCCTTGTAGGTGGTGCTCTTAAAATGCAAGAGGATTTTCTTTAAACCATTTTTGTCTTCTAGGGCTGTGTCCTACAATGCCTTGAAAAACTTTTATCACGTTCCTGCATACTGCACATCAGAAAATAATTCCTGCCCAGCTTTTACAGTAAATCTAGTGAGTAGAGACAGGACCCTGCATCGTAAGACCATGTTATGCACCTCGCTGTCAGGCCCCTCTGCTCTAAATTCTCTGCTTCACTGTGATTCTGCCAGGTGCATTCAGAGAGAACCAAAGTCCCTTAAACCTGCTCTGACAGGTACCCACTGCAGCCCAGAGTTTGTCACAGACCAAGAAAAAATCAGGATGCCTTCCAAGTAGATGCTTAGGAGAGATCCCGGAGGAAAACTGAGAGATAGTTGTAATGCAAAGTGGTCTTGTCATGTATACGTGCTGTAATGGAGGAGCTGGGCTGCGATGATCCCTGTGGGTCCTTTCCAACTCAGCATATTCTGTAATGCCATCAATGACCTCTGATGAATTCTGGGAAAAGGTGGCAGAGATCCACACGTGCCAGTTTTATGTGTGTGAAGGCATCTTGCTGGGGGAGTGAAGGACTCCCTGGTCAGTGAGCTGCTCTGTGTTGCAGGAGCTCCACAAATGCAAAGGTCAGGGCTTTCACTTACTCCTTGCTGTAGGGCTGTCCCAGTTACTGGGGATATGTTTCAGCTTCTGCTGTGCCAAGAAGGGTTTTTTCAGGTTTCTGGAATGTAAACAAGGTGGGGGGGGAAATTCGTTCAAATCACCAAAATCACAGTATCTGATTCAGGAAAAGCTGTGTTTGACTCCAGAACGTGTTGCCCCTTTGAGCACCTTTTTGCCAGTTTTTACTTTTAAAATCTTTCTCAAGTGCTTGCGTGTTTTTCATCCAAATAAATTAAATTCCCATTTGTGAGATATTCTGCTGAATGCTTCCTTCCCTTCCCCCTGGGCTCATGGAGAGGGTTACAGAGCTCTGAGGAAGCCTTTTGACTGAGGGTGTACCTTTGACCAGAGGATCAGGGCTCGAAGGATGTCTGGAGCTTCTGAAACATCCTTGCATCAGTATCTTTCCCAAGATGACCTCTTGCAAACACAAATTACCCTGTTCCTTTTTCCATGAGTACATAAAGGATATCTAATTGTCTCTATTTTTGAAGCTTTGCTTTATTAATAGACTCGCTGCTTTTATTGTTTAGATTCTAGAAACAAATAAGGTTGCCTTTGTTTTCATAGATCCTCTTCTGTTTTTTCCTCTGCTCTGTATTTTTTTTTCACTCCTATTCAGGAAAGAAAAAATTTCTTTTGCTCGTCATTCGTGCCCTACCTTCTTCTGTTCTTAAGAAATGCTTTTTATGATTGTCCAGGTTTCATCCATTGAAAAAGCCTGGAGCCAATCTTTGCTTGTTAGCTTTTCTCACATTGTGCATTCTCTCCCTGTGTGGCTGTGGGCTTTCCTTGCAAGGAGCTATTCTACTGCCTGTCTCTAACACACTTCTCAATAGCTGCTAGAAAACACCTTTTGAAAATTTTTTTAAGCAATAGTAAGACTTAATTATAATTTTCTGAAGGATTAGGTTCTATTTACAAACTGGAATCTTCCAAAGCATTGGCCCTTTTTGAAAAAGTTGAGTAATGCTAGAGCCCCTTAACTTAAAGAGGATGCAACCCTTGAATTCTCTTGGCTTGTGTTTTCCTCTGCTTCAACAGCCAGACCAGAAAGCTTTAATATCTTGGTACTTTATTGAAGGTTTAATTCCAGAAATGTTTCTTGCTTCTTTCAGCTATTGTTCACTCTAACTCTTTGATTCTGATAGTGTTGTCCTGAGGCTAAAATGCTACTAGAATTTTATACTTTTTTTTCTTCTTTTTAAATACCTTTAATCATTAGCCTTGCTGATGCCATTCTCCTTTTAATGTTTAAATACTTGTAAATTAGTGGAATACTGGAGAAAAAAGATGCATACAATACAGTCCTAAGGACAAATACCATCGACTGTTTCAGTTCCATTTACTTAATAAACAAGAGGTTCCCAGCCTAAAGTTTGATCTACAGCTCTCAAATACTGGCGAAATTTTAATTTCCTATAGAAATTCACATCTTTGTCTTTCAGATAACCTCTCTTCATCCTAAACCTGAGTACTGAAGGAAATTTAGCTATGCTTAACCCCTTGCATACCAATTTCAGACAACGCTCCAAACACTATCAGAGTGAGGAGTACTCAAGAGAGGTCTGTGTCCTTCACTGGTAGCATTGAGTACATCTCTAATGTCCCCAGCTTCTTATAAATGAACATATGAATAGCATTTGCCTTTCGGATTTCTAAATTTAGGCTTTGTGCCAGTATCTACACAGGACCTGAATTTCTCCTTCGCTTTCTCAATTAATCCCCATCAAGTGTGGCAAAGCTTTGCTCAAGGGCCCATTTCAGTACAAAATAAGCACATCCCTCTCTGACTTTGGCCACTTTCAAATCAAGCTTTTGTTGACTGAATGTCCGAATTATAAGAAAATCAAAAATATGCCATGTATAAGCTGGGCAGGGCTCTGAAACACAGATTCATTATTGTCCAATTTAGCAATGCTCTTAGGAAACAGCTTTGTAATTGTTCGGTTTAAAGGACATTCCCACAAGACTGTGATAGAGTTCATCTTCCCTAAATGAGTTAGAAAATCTGAAAACTATCCCAGAATCTACTTTTAGCCACTACTTTATCTTTTTAAGGGAGAGTGAGATGGTGGCCCGTTACTCTTAAGTAATGGCACTACACCTAGATCCAAAGTTGCTTTGAAGTTTAATGCCCCAGACACAGCCTTTTTATTACAATTACAACCCTATTTTGTTTGAATTGATCTTTGTTATAGCTCTGATAGTGGTACCAAGGATGCATCCTAATTTACACTGGTGTGAGTGAGAGTGTGGTGTGTGACAAATCAGATTCTGAAGTAGTCTTCCAATTTTGGAAAGACTGTTTTCATCGTGGTGGTCAAACGGGGAAAGTGTTTAAGTACTTTGGGGTTTTGTTTTGGTTCCTCAAAGTGCTTGGGGTTTTTTTCCTGGGGACATCTTAAGCTAAGGCGAATAGCAGGTGTTTGGAGATGGCCCTGATTAACTTGCAGGATTTCAGGGTGGGATGTGGGAAGACACAGCAGGGGAGGTGACCTCGGTTTTCTCAGTGCACCCCTCGCATCCCTGGGCCCGAGTATCTTGTGGGACAGGATGAGTTCTCCGTCCCTTGCAGGTTCAGCCCTGTACCTTGAACATCTGAAGAGCTGTCCATAGGCTTAACCTGACTCCTGAGAACAGCCATAGGGATGTCTGCCTTGTGCCTGCTGCCGGTACCTGGGCACGGGCTCCAGCTCCTGCAGCGGTAGCTCCAGCAGCGCCGCAGCCCAGCAGCCGCCTCCCCGGGCAGGGTCCGGCCGGTCCTTTCCCTGCCCCACCAGCCGGGCCCCGCGGATGCTGGCGGCATTTCTGCGCCCTGATCGCGGCGGGGCAGGAAAAGGGACATCGGGGAGGGGCTGGTGCGCTCGATGGGGAGCGGCGGCGAGGATGCCTTTTTGCCCGCCGCCTTGTCTTCCTGCCCGCGGGGAGGAGATGCTGTGGGGAGAGGGGGGGCCGAGGGCGGCGGCTCCCGGCTCCCATCTCCCGTCTCCCCATCCCTCGCCTTCCGCCGGGGGCTGCTGCCGCCCCCGCCCAGGAGCCGGCGCTCCCGGAGCCGGCGAGCTGCGCGATCGCCCAAACTCCTGGGAGGGGAGACAGCACCCGCCGTCGCCTCCTCTTC
>VZTI01003226.1:632694-648873 GCA_013397865.1 Struthidea cinerea
GCCCCCTCCGCGCCGCCTTTGTGTGCCTGCCCGGCGGGACCGCCGCGCCCGCGCACGGCGCGCTGCCCGCTCCGCCTCCCCGCGCTGTTCCCGCTTTGTGCTCCGCGGGGACGTGCGGCTGGCTGCGGGGGAGCGGCGGGGAGCAGCCCTGTCCGCCGTGCCCCGGGGCGAGATGCGCTCCCTCCCTCTCCCACATCCCCCCCGAAAGTGCCGGCAGCCCGAGGGAGCGGGGCCGGCGCTTGCCCCCATCCTCGGCCCCCTCCGGAGTTACGCGGTTGGGGTGCCGAGAGAGGGGCCGAGGGGGCGTTTTGGGGAGCGCTGCCCGCGGGCCGGGGGCAGCGGGAGCGCCGCGCTGTCCTTCAGCACCGGCCGGCTGCGGGGCTGCCCCGCCCGCTCCCCTCGAACACCGCGTACCTTTCCCCCCGCCAGACAGCCGCTAATGAAGATGCCGCTAACAAAGGGGAGGCTGGTGGATCGTGTTGGGTTTATCGTGGCACAAGTGAACAGTTCTTTTCTGATCGGCGCCGTGCTGTGTTCATCCTCAGCCTGTCTTCTCGGCAGATGAATTTTTTTCAAAGTTCTGCCTAATACCGCAAGCTTGGTTTCACATGACGTTTTTTATCTTTGCTCTTTAGCTCATGTAATGGTTTCTTAAAATATGCTTCGTGTAACTTCTAAAAGAAAATGTATGTCCTGCCCAGGTGAATATACTGCTGGCTGCAAATGTCATTGCCCTAAAGAGCAGAGCTCGGCACTACTAAAAACTTTGTTGTATATTTGTCAGTCACTGTTAAGGAGAGCTCTGCAACTATGGACCTGACCTTTCAGAGACTTATAAATGTAAATGTTCTATGGAAATCATCCGGGCTCCCTGTGTGAGTAAGAGTTTGCCGGATCATGTCCTAGAACAGCAGTGGTGTCGCTTCTAAAATTGACATTGCATTGACAGAACTATTTAAAGGGAAGCTTTCACAGCATCTGTTCACATATAGTAGTCAACTGTCAGCTGTCTCATTTTCATAACTGCTGAAACATACATTTATGCAAGATATAAAATGTTAACACACAGACAAAATTTTGTTCCGTGGAATGTGGTAGTTTAAAAACAAAAAACATTTTAAGACAGTGAGTCTGTGGATGTTATGGCCCAGTAGAAAGATGAAGTTTCTGGTTTTCTAGTTTGTTCACAAACATGGAAGTGCACACAGTTTTAAGTAGCTGTTTCATCCCACAATCAGAGAATGTGTATTAGTTTATGTCCTGGCTTTTTTCTTTTTTTAAATTAAGATATTTTTGTGGTGTGTTTTTTTTCTTTTGCTAGCACTGCTGTGGTAACGTAAGACAGAAGATAGGTAGTTTAAATTTGTATTAAATGAATAATAAATCTCAAGTAATTGGGTAAAGTTTGAAGGTAGCCAAAAGCCCAGGTTTTCATTCTGTTGGAAAATAACCATCACTTCTCAGCTGAATAAACCCAGGACTGGGAGGACAAAGAAAGCTGATGAGTATTAGCAGAATTTTGTAGTGTAGGAGAAGGTAAAGCTGCAGCTTCAGATAGAGGTGCATCAGTATCACCCTGTGTGACTGGATTATGACTTTGGCTGGATAGCAAGCCCACTGTAATTAGTTATCTTTGCATTATTAGTGGACACTACAATAAAAGAACTGAGACTTCAGAAGATAGTCCAAGTACATGTGGTCACAGGAGAGAAGTTGGGGAAACAAGAACAGTGCTTGTTTCACATCACCACAACAGGACCGTTTTCCTGAGCCTCAAATTCACTGAGTATTCTTCAAGATCTGCGTAATTTTTTCAGTGACAAATAATTGAAAAGAACTCATTTCAAAACAAGGCATTTCTCCAGTTTAGTGCTGTTTACTTCTGCCAACTTGTTGAAGCAATACTAAAATTAACCAGACTCAATTTATTAAATTGGTGCTTCACCTGGAAGTTAATCTCGTTGAGAAAGCAGTGGCATTGAACTGATGAATCTGAAGACAGGCAGAACTGATGTCTGTGTGCTTGCCGTTTCAGTGTTAGCAGCCCAAATGTCACTTGCTAAGCTGAATCTGCTTGATGTGGCCTTGATGCCCATCTGGCGATTTGTAAAATCATCAGCAGACTTTGCAAAGTGATAAAGCTGCTCGAAGCACATTTCCTCTTCTCTTGTCTTCCAGTTGTCATTATTTCACGGTGTAAAGTAATAGTGCCAACTTACTCCAACTCCTGATGCTCTCTCAGGCTGCTGGTAGGGTCAGGGACACAAGGAGATCAAGCAGGGATATTGCCCACTGTGTTTCACGTGCCTGATAGGGTTGCCCACGGGCTAGTAAGATTTACTTCCCTCTTTCACAGTGTGATGTGAATGCTTTCTGTGCTGCCGGGTAGGAGCCTAGTATTATTTTTGGAAATACAGCCAATGTGATCTTGAACCTTTACCATTCTCCTTCGTTAGCAGTTTTCTTGTGTGATGGCTGACTTAGAAATTAGCAGAAGAAAGGCACTGCGTGTGAGCTCAGACAGCAGGATGGATTTGCAGTACTTGTGAGAGGAGGAGGGCTGTGTGTTTTGCTTCAGAGAACGCTCCAACCATGCTGCTGTAGGAATCTCTTAAAATATTGCCATTTTGCAGTGGGTCTGCGTTCCCTGTCAGTTTGTTTCAGTCAGAACGGCTGGAAGGCAGAGTCTTCAGCAGATTGCTCTGTAATCATCTCATTTTGGCGTGGCAAAGGCAGGGCTGAGCACAGCCCAAAGGAAAAGCTGTACTTGAGCTAAATAAATAAGAAGTAGACACATTCCCTCATTCCAGTGACTGATGTTATGTTTCCCATCTTTTCTGTTTGCAACCCAACAACCTTCCCTCAGTCATGACTACACTGAGCTTGGCCAGCTGAAGTTCTGCTCTGGGTGATGTCCCTGATCTGTCAGATGTCCCATGCTGTTGGTAGCTTGCACCTGGGAGATTGAAGGTTGCTTTATTGTAGTATTTCTGGGGGAGAAGGTAGAGCTTAATTAGAAGACAAAAGCATCTTGAACAAGCCAAAGCTGATGCTGAGACATTGTTTACAATGTGTGACACCTCTAAGGTGCTCTGAGCAAGGCTCTCAGTAGGAAAATAATGAGAAAACTGGTTGTCACAGTGGTCTCATGTCTGGGCTAAGTAGGAGCGATGACACTCTTCAGAAAAATTTTCTGTTAGTGGAATAATGCATCTCTTATTTCCAGGAGACTGAGGTCTGTGTATATCAGTCCTATATAAGCTCTTCGTTTAAATCAGCAACACCCTCGTGCTTTCTCTTAGCAGGGACAACTTTTTGTGTCTCGCAGGGTAGAATTTTGTCCAATACTACAGCATTTTTTGTAGTTTGGCATCACAGTGAGGTCTCGATTCAGGTTTACACGGACCAAGACATTCAAAGAGGTTGAGGTTCTGTAAGACTTTACTCAACCTTACCCAACAAAGGAAATATATTTCTACTGGTGTAATTTTCAAGAATATCCACATCTTCAGTTAATAACCTGAAGCAAAAGCCTTACCACCAGGATACTGCCTTTTTCTGTGGGAAAAACCTTTTTAAGAGAGAGGCTGATTTCACAGCTGAGAGCCCCAGCGTGTCAGTGCTGTTTCCTCCTACTGGGAAGAGCAATGAACACATAATTTGAATTTTGTTATGGAGTCCTTTTGGCATCTCTTCCGTCTCCAAGAGATGGTGGCTGAAACTCTTATTGAGACAATTCCTCATGATCATGTTCTACTAGTGTCAAAATAAAATAAAGAAAGCTCCAAACCTATCTTGCCAGCTCATTTTTGTTTGCAAAACAAATGTAAGGGTTCTTCATGATGGGACAGGCCCAGAGGTAAAAGTCTTTTCTTCCTCCCACTGTCCAGCCTGTATGGGAGAGAAAATCATCCTCCCAGGAATAGCAGAGACTTTTCTTTTTAAAAAACCTATGAATAGTCACCCTTGGCCCAAAACTTCTACAAGTCATGTTCTCTCTCATTTCATCATTTTCATGGATTATGTCTAGATCAGGGTGATTCTGGAGGGCAAAGCTAAAGAAGAGGATGCTTGTGCCAAGTCATGTTTACGGAACTGCAGTAGGCACTTGCAAACCCCTCTCTGCCAGTGAAATAAGAGTCTTGTATTACCCTTTGGCAGATTTCATTGTGATGAAATGACAGTGGACTATTGAGAAAAGATCTTTCATGCCTGCAGGAGTTATGAGCCCCAGACTCAAACTGCACGAGGTCAGTAAGGCAATTTCTAGGTTGTACCACCTCGGTCAGAAGCTGCACTCGGGGGTGATCCCTCATCCAGGCTGAGATGGGCTGTGCTGAATATAGACTTACCTGTGGTGATCCCGTGGCAATTCATTAAAGGGCTCTCGGGCAGTGCTGGCTGAACTTGAGAATCCCACTAATCTCTGCATTTCTGCTGTCACCACACAGAGCAATCCAGGCAGATCATGAAGTGACCTTACAGAGCTGCAGAATGAATGCTAAACTCAACAGAGTAAATCCATCTTGAGACTTATTTTACCAGACACTCTCAGCTCTGGGGAAGGAGCTGTTTTTTACTTAGGCATATGGGTCAGGACAATAAATGTCAAAAACAAACTTTTGAGAACTGGTCTATTTGCTGAAGAACTTAAAAGACTCATAGCTAACTTTGATTCTAAGTGTTCTTTAAAATTATTAGCCTTTTTCGTTGGAGGAATATGCATTGTCATCCTGAGCACTCTTATCTTGTGCTGAATTAGCGATTCCATTATTTTGTTACTCAGTGTTTTAAAGATTCTGTTCTTGAGACAAAACTCAGTTGGTTGCAATATGAAGAAAAAAAAAACTCTAATAAATATTAAGAATATTTTGAAATTAAAATCTTCACACAGACTTGAGTACCTACGAGTGCACTAATAAAAATTGAGAGACTGGTTTATTAAATGCTTTTCACATGAAAGTTGTAACTCTTTTTTTTTTTCTTATTTAAGTTCTATCGATGTAGAGTTGAAAAGGGGAAAATCTTTGAGACAAATGCGGCAACATATGCTAGCTGCCACATATGTAGTGTAACAGATGAATAGAGAATGGGAAACACTTGAAACAGAAAGGTTACCTTGCTTTTCATAGCACTCTGTAATCTTGAATGACTGGCAGCCAGTGAAGGGAGCAACTCCTAGGGAAGGGGTTTGCCATCTTTACGGCAAGCCAAACGCGATGCATTCCATTTCTGGAACTCCCTCGCTCTTGTGCTGGGAAATTACGGTGGCTTTTAGGTGGAGTTCCAGAAATAAAACGATACGCATCATGTCTGGCTTGCCATAAAGATAGCACGTTGTATCGGGGCTGTGCTGGAATGAGTGTGGCAAGCTCTGCAGCTTCCCTTCTTGTTCCATGCATGTGTTTAGGGAAGAAATGCTTTACAGTAAGGGTTGGTGATGGGAAAGTTGGTGACACAGCTGACAGTAACAGGGAAGAGAGGTAGCAGGAGGAGTTTTAAGGGAATTAGTGCAGTCAGCTTTAAATATGCTGGTCTTGAGGTGGTGGCGTGGAGAAGAGAATATGTGGGATAGGCACTTGGAGCAGGAAACATAATATTGGGGATGGCAAAATGTGAGCATGGTACTTAAGCACAGGCATTGAGCACCTCAGATGAGCTGAACAGAGATAACAGAAGGAAACAACTCTGAGCTATTATTCTATGTCAGCCAGAGATTTAACATGAGGTAGCTGCTTGGTGGACATGAACCTCTTGGGGCATAAAAATCCTAAATTCCTTTCTAAGTTCTCTGGTAAAAACAGATAAGGTTGCCTGTCAGTCTAACAGTTGTGATTTTTGAAATGATTTGGCCTCAGCACTTTTCTAGGTTGTTGAGACAAGGGCCTTCTAGTCTTGTCAGAAGGATTTGAACAACTGCAGCTCCTTCGTGTGCTGTAAACCTGCAGGTTGTCAAATTAGTTGTGTTGGTTTACGACTCTATCACATGAAGGCTGAATCTTTGGGATAAGAGAAGTCCCAGTCACTAAGTTGTCAATCCGATCAGCAACTCCTTCAATTTTAAGGGCTTTCAGTAATTTCCTTGTCACATCCCCTAGAGTCAGCCACAAAGGGGCTTTTCAGAGGAGCCCCCAGAGCAGGCAGACAGTCCCAGTTGTCTTGTTCCCTTTGTGTAATTTGCTTTTTGTCTGTGATCTGCACCACAGCTATTCTGGATCATTTCCTATTTGTTCATATGGAAGTCATTTGGACATGGGAAATCTTCACTCCTCACTGATCTATTAAATGAGGAGGAATGGTTTTTTTCTGGTTACAAACAGCAAAGAAATGTTAAATTTGAGCAAGGGAAAAAAAACACTGGAAAAAACCCCACACACCCAAAATCCCAACGTCTGTTACATGTGGTGAATAACAGTAGAGAGAATTGGGGTGAAAAAAACCCCAAACCATGGAAAGAATGCTAATTAGTGTTTTCCTAAAGTATTGCAAGGCAGATTTAGGGGAAAAAAAATGAACATTTTCCAAGAGCAATGAAACTAATTTATTTATTATTTGCGTAGCACTGCTATGCCTAGCTTTGTTCTGTATGCAAAACACCTGCAGACTCTGCCTGGAGTCTGAAAGATAGACACATCAAAATAAGGATGCTCTAGATAACTTAGAAATGATTATCATATATGCCAGTTGTTGGTATTCTCCAAGGGCTGATATACCTTCCAAACAGAAGTCACGATTGTTTCCCCCAGGAGCTGAGCAGAGGGGTTTTTGTTGTTGTTTGTTACTTTTTTTTTAAATTCAGTATTGATTTCTACAGGATGTTGCTCTTCAGAGCTTCTGGACATTTACATCAGTTTAAAACATCAAAAAATAATTAATAATCGATGTGACTTTAATCCCTTCAAAGAGAACCCATTAACCTACAAGAAATGCTCTAGCTCACAATAGTTTCGTGAAAGTAACTGTAAACAGGGCAAGAGATGAAAGAGAGAAGCATCACTCCGATATTTTCCTTTTTCAAAGAGAACTTGTATTTGAAACAGAGAACATAGCTAATATTTTATTGTAGCCAACTTACTGTAAATTAGGAGGTTTGGGGTTTGTTTTCATAATTTTCTTTTTCTAACTTGCCTGCCCCTGCCTAATCTTGTACTGGTATTTTCTTGAGTCACCAGTGTCTGCTTCTGAGGAAAAGATGATGATGTCACAAAATCAATATCAGAGGATCCTATACTGTAATCCCTTTTCAGGGAAGTCCATTAAATCAATGCCTCTGCTTCTGTGAGTAATGACTGTAGAATCAAGCCCTCTAATTTCACTGTGTGAAGGAATAAGCAGATGGGATGGGATTTTACATAATTAACTAGCAGTTATTAAATAAAACAAGAAAAATTACGATGTTTCCTGAAAGAGAAATGAATACATAGTGAATATTTAAGTGTATTTCAAAATTATCTCTGATATAAAATTACTTCTCAGTTGCATTGCAAAGTAATGTGTTAAACCAAAAAAAGCTTTTTTATTTTTAAACCTTTTGCAAACTTACTCAAGACTCTGTAGACTTCGAAGCCCCACCAGGTTTCCTCAGCAGCACTGGGGGAAGTCATGAAACTGCAGAATGGCAGCACCACACGATGCCACCAGCGTTTAACTGAAATTGAGGCGCTCTGGGAATAGGGATAATAACTTTGCCATCTCACCTGTTGTTTACGTGCAGCATCAGTGCCTGTTAGCTGGAACCAGAACTGACAGGTTTCCTCTAATTCTTAGGAGGCTGGGAGCTATCAGAGAGTCTACTGTGCTTCTGGGAACGGCTCCAAAGCCCGAGTGAAGTCAATGGATGTTTTTATGTTGCTTTAAACGGGCTTTGGAGCCGGCTGTGGTGGGCAGACCTGCAGTCTCAGCCGGGTGATGCTGTGAGTCTGACATGCAGCACAGAGCCAGCGGGGACGGGGTGGTGGCCTTGGGCTCGCTGCAGTGCCAGCAGCACAAACTGGAGGCCACGGGATGGGTTTGATTTACAGAATCTGAGAGTCTGATAGCTTAAAGAAACTCCCCATCAGATAAATTTGGAGCAACCTTCTTGTTTAGGGAGTAGCTGTATTGGCAAGAGTTGGGGTGTTGTAATCCGTGGCTGAACATGAATGCTTCTGCTCTGGGGTGCTTTTCTCCAGACAGAGCCATCCATCTCCTCTTCCTCTGGTTATTTCAGGGCTGCTCAAATAAGGGTTCAGATTTAAGCACATTTCAACCTTTAGCTCCTGCTGCTGGCATTGCAGCATTAACACAGATACATGGATGTGTGGGAACCAAATTCTGCATCAGTATCACATACTTGTATCTGGATCTGAAAAATTCAGCTAGTCCCTGCTTCTTTAATCACGGTACCAAACCCTAATGACCATCTGAGGCCTTTGAATTTCAGAACATAAACTCTCATCCTGCTCAGCTCAGGTGCAATCTGAACACAGCTATTATTTCCTAGACCCTTCCACTTAGACCTTTGCAGCTAACTAGAGACCAGCAGACTGCCATAGCTGTGATAATACAGATGGAAACAACAGTTCAAAATATGCCTAGCTGAAATGCAGAAATGAACCAAAATTTGAGAAGTAGTTTAAGATTGGTGTCTGGAATAATTCATCTCTAAAGGGCAAATGCACAGCCAGGTTAACAACTGGCAATGATTCCAAGTTCCATATTGAGTAGGAGAGCTGCTCGTGCTTGGAGGAACTCATGGTGGAGTCAAACCCTTTAAATTCTTTCCGTGAAGAAAAGTGGGTGTGTTCTTAGATGTACACGCAGAGTAATTGTTTCTGCATGGACATGTTTCTGTTTAAAACTTAAGAATTAAAGGGCTGCATAGTCAAAAGGAATTGACAATAGCAGTAAGTAAAAAAAGTTCTGGCCCTTTGACTGTAGTGCTTCACAACAGCTTTAAATGGGATCTATATCACTATTTAGTCCATATTGTAAATATCCTTCAAAAATATGACATTTAGGTTTAGGCAGTTTTTAAAAAATGTTTTGTCATCAACAACCTGACCTTTGCAGCATCCTTTTTGCAAAGTGTTGTGGCAACCAAATACCATGCAGCCAGTGTCACCCTGACTGGTGGGGTGGGGGGAGGAGAATCAGGAAGAAAGAGTGGGTTGAGATAAGAGAAGTTAAAAATTGAAATGAAGTAGACTAGAGTGATAATAACAATGATGGCTGTCCTGGCCACACTCCCTGCCGGACTCCTGAGCACCTGCTCCATAGCAGAGCATGAGACACTGCAAAGTCCTGGACTTACTCCAAGCCCTACCTGGCAACAACTGAAACACCAGTGTGTTATCAACATTACTGTCGTACTAAACCCAAAATGTAGCTCTGTGGCAGCTACTAGGGAGAGAAGGAACTCTCTTGCTCCTGAAACCAGGGCAGCAAAGCAACATGCCAGGGAGCAGCTGGCTGTGGCAGACCTCATGGCTGATGCAAGGGCACCGAACTCTATGCACTGAATTATGGCCTAACTATCAGACACCAGCTTCTCCTGGTAGGCATTACTGCACAAGGTGATGGACAGCCCGAGTCAGGGTATCCGTAAGGGTCCAGGTGGAGGAAACTAATTCTGGAATGTCTGGTGTATGATGCATGAGTGTTCAGCTTGGAGCAGAGCTTCTGCGGCCTCACCAGAAGGACTGGTGTGACCGGAATAGTTGCAGGTGACTTTATTTCAAGCACAACTAAAACATGTTTGTGGACATTGTGGGGTTAGGAGATAAAATGGAAAAGAAGCCAGAAGCATTTTGGAACGTGCCAGAACATATCTTGCCAGCTTTGTCTGTTCCAGTTATGTACAAGGTTATTTTTGTATCCCGCCTGCATTTGGTAGCTAATCTTTAATAAAGACGTGACCTGTTTGGAGATTGGCTTTTAGTAATGATATCTTGAAATGATTGTATGGGATCAGCTGTTCGTTGTCAATATGTACTGTGAGTAAAAGTCACTTACAGATCAGAGCATTTTGATTTTTACCTGAAAGATTCTTATTTCTTTCTCCCCCCCCCGGCGGGAGGGATTTATTGCCCTTACGGGTGCTGGTTATGTGATTAAATCATATGAGAGCTACTGGACTCTCATAGGAGTCTACTCGTTTATCCTTCTAGCTGGCTTTGAGTTGACAGTAAGGCTGGTATTTCTCACTCCATTGCTTAGCTGGGTGTAGAGGGCAACTGGAGCACGTGGGGAAAGGGGGGGAGGCAAGAGATTGCGGTGGGGGTGTTGAGGAAGCAGGCGCTTCAGGATTGTCCCCTGGCTGTCATCAAAAGGGCAAAGAATGTGCCGTGGAGGAGGGGCTGTGTGCATCTCAGAGGATCAGGGACACGTGTAGCAGTTTAGGGTTGTACGGTAATTTAGGCTGGAAGGGATGTCTGGAGACCATCTGGTCTGAGCCTCTGCTCACAGTGAGGCCAAGTAGGTCAGGGGCTCAGGGCTGTGTCCGGATGGGTTTTGAGCATTTGTAAGGATGGAGATTCCACCGCCTCTCTGGACAACTTCTTATGACCCTGCAGGAGAGCAGTGACAGCCAGTTAAATCCTTTTAAAGATCATGAATCGGGACACAAAAATGTATGAAATTTTTATTAACCTGACTGTTCTGTCGTTTTGCAATTTCATTTTTAAATAATTTGGGCTATCTTTCTTTGTAGAATTTCAAACTCTGCGTTACAGTCATAAGCTTTATGCTGAACTCTGCTTGTTTTCTTGCGTTTATCAGTGCCTTGAAGCTTGAGCTTTAAATATTGCATCAAGGATAAAATTCCTAGGGCCACCAGTGTTAGAATGTGCCTTAATTATCACTTCAGCTTTCTGCAGAGTCAGGCAGGTATCTGCCATCACCACAGGTTCAGAATTCCCAAGGTTTTTTGATTTCCCCCTCGCCCCAGCCTCCATTTTTTCCCTCCTCTTCTGAGTTACACTTCTGGGAGGAGAACTATGACTTCATACATTTTACAAGCTTAGGTATTAGGCATGCAGGAAACCATTAAAGCCTCACGGAGGGGATACTTGTGAGTATCAACAACATGAATTAAAGGCTCTTGGTGTAGGACTGGCCTCTGTCCTGGCAGGCTTGGGGCTGGAGCAGAGGAATCTGTCATCACTGCACCCTGTTACTGAAATTTGTATAAATCGAGGTGGAAAAATGCATGGCTCAAGGGAATATGTGGAATCTTTTCTGGAAATTTCCCTTACACTTTTTGTATTGATAGCCAAAGCACTGCTCCTGAAATCAATAGGAGATTACAGGGACTCAATACATTTAATGAGCTCCAAAGGAACAGTTTGGGCTGTGATAACAGCTTCTGCTGCCTGAATCTGCATCGCACTTGGATTTTATTCCTAATGATTTATAATGTTGGAGGCGAGGATGAGTACGGGAGTTCATTAGTTTTTTTTCACAGATTTTTGCCTTGAACTTATGTTAGCTCATACTTTTAGATGTTTACTTGTCCATGCTAGAATACAGATTTCTGGTTTTTAACTACAGAATGAAAAAACCAAACATCCCTCTTTCCCCTTCCCCACCTCAAAAAATAACCAAACTAAAAAAACCACAACCCCCCTCCACAAAAACCCAAACAAAAAACCTCCCCCAAGTTTAAAAAGTCCCTAAGATGGTGGTTGTCTTATGGCCCTTATATCTTCCAGTCCTCTTCCCTGAATCCTGATTTCCAAGCAATATCACCCTAAAGAAGCCTTATTCTTGTATCTTTATAAAGTCAGATCTTCCAGTGGATAACACAAAAGCCTATCTTACAGTTCAAAAAACTATTAAAAAAAAAATCTCATAATTTCATCTGTTAGACAAACAAAGCGATGCCTTTCCCCTGGAGACCCTACAATGCCAATTCTAATTTATTTTGGAAAGAAAGAGTATTCTGCAGAATGTGTTTACCATTTGTGAAGTAAAAGGTGTCAGCAGAGAGTGTGAAGATATTTTGGGGAGCAGAGTTTACACAGAAGCAGATGAGTTTACAGAGAAAAAGGAAAAACCTCTGGACTGCTTTATATTTAACATAAAAGGAATGGATAGATGGGATTTGGAGATGTCATGCACGGCCTAGGGCACATCAGCTGTGCTCAGGCGGTGGTTTCAGAAAGTTTGGTTCTGTAATCCCAACTTTTTTTCAAAGCCAAGCTTAGCTATGCTGAGCTCTGGCCTCCCCTGCACGGGGAGGGTGGTGTGAAGGAGGAGACCTCAAGCTTCCTTCACATCCTGCTATGCCCAGCAGAGCTCAGAGCACGTGGGAAAGGGCTCCAGGCTGGAACAGCTCTGCTGCAGAGCCCCTTGCCTGCAGCACAGTTGAAATGCATGATTTCAGCTGATATTAATAATTTGGAAGGTTTATAGATGATTAACACAGGAATTTCCTGACAGTTACGTGTCGTGTGGATGTGGGAGCTTCATACACACTCTGCTTTTCCACAGCACGTTGGGGTTTTTTTCCGGTCTTTTACAAGTTTAAAGAACAAAGTCTAGAGGTGCCAGAGGATGCCTGGGGTTGTTCCTTTATGTTTTTGTCCAGAACACCACACCCTTCATTACTGTGTGAGGGATGGCTGGGAATTGCTGGATGGCCAGTGTGAATTTTTGCAATGATAACAGAAAGTCTTTTTGCATGAGGAGATGAGCCCCAGCCTGAGTGAGAGGAAGCAGATGGACTGCAGAGATGCGCCTGCATCCTGCACCCAGGAATGCACGTGCTGTGTTAAGAAGGCTAATAGAGGGGAAGAGGAGTGTCCCCTTCTGCCCCCTGATAAATCCATCTCTGTGCTGTCAGAAATGGCTGCGAAGTGGGAGCTCTGTGATTTTTCTCGGCAGAAATGGTCTAGTCACATTTATCTCTTCCTCTTTGCATATTGGCATATTCTTTCTGTGTGCGTATTTATCCAAAGTCTTTATTTGGAGTGTCGGACTAAAGGTCATATCATTTTTTTCCCCCTCTTTCTCTCCTTTTTTTTTTCCCCTCTAGTCCCTCTGTTTCTAAAGATGTCAAGCTAAATAACTGATGATTTCTTCTGATGCCAGAAGGCCTTCATAATATGCATATTAGGGTTTAGTGTATTTTTCTTTCCTGCATCTCAGTGCTCTCAATTTGTATGCAGAGCCAATCCTCTTACCATGAGCTCCTATGCCCAGAGCTGAGGATTATGTTCTTATCCAACATATGTACTCAGCCTGAAATGCTAAATCTCAGCTACTAGAGGAACAGAAAGATGTTATGGTTAAAGGAACTGTGTCAAAGCAACCCGTCAGAGCAATCTATAAATCATTTTGTTTGAGAGGCAAGATAAGGATACACTTTGAATGTCTGTGTCCCCTGACCAGTACTAATTCATAAATTTAAATGTTGCCGCTCTGACTGTGAGGGATTAAACAAATATGGGTTTTAATTTAAAATAATGAAACCCAGTTTTGTGACAGTGATGGAGGAGTCTCTGTGGATGCTGTCTTATAGAGAAAGGGCCAGATTTTGGTAACCAGTAGCATGGGGACTGTGGAAACAGCATGGCAGTGGCATAGTGGGTTGTTCCTTGCCCCTTCAGCCAGCCTTGCTGAGAGACCAGAAGCAGTTCCTGCGTGACTCCACCTGCTTATGTCCCTGTTCCATCCTGTCCTGCTGCAGCAGCTCGTGTAGGAGGAGAAGAGAGGGCAGAATAACTCACCTGGCTTTGTAGCTGCACCCATTTGTACATCCATGGGTAAACTGTAGGCTAATCTGGTTTCCAGTTTGTGAAACTGTACTTGAGGGAGAGAGGAGGAAACACCTCTGAGGCAGCATCTTGTTGGAGGGTTGAAAGAAATTTCCAGGAAAGTGAAAAGATGAATTTTTTTCCTCTTCTTTTCCCTCAGGAATTAAATACTAGATGATTTTTTTTTTAATGGGCAGTGTGTGGATGTTTTATTTATTAATCCTGTGCAAAAAAATACTGTAGAGGTTGGGTATGCAGAAGGTTTTAAAGGCAAAATAATGATTTGGATTATTGACAGACATTATGTTTATAATTTTTGCTGTGCTAGAGAAGCCTAAGAAGCTTCCCGGCAAATATTTCTATTCTCCAGAAAGGGCACTTCAGTCCCGAGCTTTCAGCCCTCTCTAAAGAAAAAAGGAGGCAGGGGCAGTCAGTCAAGGAAAATTCAACAACTAACAACCATTTGAAGTTATCTGCAAATAGTTGCAATTGTCTGAGATCTGTATTTTTCCAAGAAGAAAATACTATCCCATTTTTCGCATTTATCCTCTCCAGTGTTTGTCCCCTTGCTATTGTTTCCTTGGCCTCTTTCCTCTCCAGCCCACTTCTTCCCTTTCTGCTTCACTTGCCATCCCTGAATCTCCTCCATCTGCACTTAACCCTGCTCGAGTCCCTTTGGCTCGCACCCAGCCTCTCACACACCCTCCTCACCTCAACTGTGTAACCTCATTTCTCAAGTATTTTGCTTCTAGCTTCTGTGTGAAGTCGTATTTCTCCAGTAAACATTTTGGGATTGCATTTTATAGCAATCAGAGAAAAAGGCTTCTCTGCACACACCATTTGCAGTCATTTAGCTTCATAGTTAACTTCCAGTGGAATGCTAAATAGTCACAAAAAGACTGTGATTACATGAAAAGACTATTTTAGTGAAGATAGCTGTTATTCAAAGAGAGATCATATTTCTCGGGGAAAAAAGGGCCAATTACTGAGCTTCGTCACCTACACTGTGAATTCAAATGAACTTCATCTAAACCGGTGTTGTTACACTGGTTTTTACCAAACCTAACTAAACCCAACATCAGTCCCTGTGCCTTTCTGCTCAGCTGGCTGTAACTATGCTGGGTTCCAGAACCTTGTCCTGGGTACAGTTCACGGAATCACGACATGGGTTGAGGTTGGGAAGGACCTCTGGAGGTCCAACAGCCTGGCTCAGGCAGGGTCACCAGAGCTGGACTCCCATGGCTGTGTGCAGACAGCTTTTGAATGTCCCTTAGCAGGGATCTCCATGACCTCTTTGGGCTGGCCGTGCACCACCACCAGCTGGCTCTGGGATAGCAGCACAGAATCAACACACGTCTTGATATAGATAGACTACTGTAAAATATAAACAGATTTATTTATGAGCTTTTTCCCCCAGACTAAAAATTATTACTTCCTTAGAAATGTGTGGTCGATTGTCTTAAAAATACTGTGCTATAATCTTAGAAGAATGGGGGTTCTTTGTGAAGACCTTCAAATTGATTTTTATTCTCCTCCCACTACCTTCACCTTTTCATGTGAAACATTTAATGCAAGTTTGTTTGGTTTTTTTCCATCTGTCTGAATTATATATGTTTCTTCCATGTATCATACTTTAAGCTTTCTGGTAGATAAATTGGTCCTCCTCTACGCCAGGACAGGTTGATGGCCCATAAAATAGATTTTCTAGGACTACTGCTATGGTTATGTGATTTATACCAAGGCCCTCCCTAAGTTCTAAACCCACAAATACTAACAATAGTGGGGCTCCCACACGACACAGAGCAATTTAATCGATCCCATTGTTAGCAAACAGGGATGCTTTCCCTGGAAGGTAAATGACCTTGCTTGTGAATATCCCTGTTTTAAGTTCTTACAGTTTTTGCTAGAAAACCAGTCACTCTGTCACTTTGGGAAAGCAAATAAATAGCGGGCTAAAACCACAAAAGCACGTTTTGGGAAGGTTATCTTCAGAGTTCCACCCACGGATGGAAAGCCGGTGGCTAGGTGCAGGCTCCGATATCCAAGGAATTGAGTGGCAACTGTAAGCTGCAGCTGGGGGTGGTGAGAGACCCCTTCAAGAGGGGTGTCCTGCTGAGGGCACAGTTCTGGTGGCTTCTGGAGTGTGGGGACCTTGAGCAGGCGGTGCTGCTGGACAGGTGGCTCTGGAAGCGTGCTGAGTGGCACGTGGATCACGGAGCAGCAGAGAGCGGTGGAGCGGTGGAGGTGAAGCAGGGCCGTGTGCTAGGGGCAAGTGAGCAAGTCTCAGGTGGCTCTGCAGATCTTTCCCCTTCTTCCTTGCAGAAATTCTGTCAAGACCCGTTTACGTGACTTCAGAAGTCTTCCTCGATTTCTGGGTGTTGTCCTAGTTTGGACAAATTTGGAGGAGAATACCCTCTGATAGAAGTCAGGTCACAACCACCCC